>CM067365.1:43977093-44204593 GCA_034401795.1 Chaetoderma sp. LZ-2023a
TTGTAGGTGGTAATCAATAATTTCACTAATTCGATAAGATTCAGAGCCGCAATCAGAGATAATAGGTCGACCCGGTGGTATCATAGGGTCGGACCATGACTCAATAGGTTTATGAATTTTTGGCAAAAGGTAAAACGTACGTGGATTTGAATCTCGTTTAGCAGTAAGGTATTTAAATTGCTTTTTCGTTATGGCCTTGTTGTCAGCCATTTCTTGAAGGATTCCATTAAATTTATCACAATTATTTTGCCAGAGTGGTTCGTCTAATTTGCGGTAGTGTTTCAGATTACCGAGTTGCCGATGCGCTTCACGAATATAATTATCCTTACGCATTATTACAGTAGCAGATCCCTTGTCAGCAGGCTATATAACGATGTCATTGTTTTTACGCAAACCTGTTAAGGCTAAACGTTCTTGATATGACAAATTTTGATGATTTTTAGGAAATTCTAAATTTTCAACACGCTCCTTGATAGCTTTTATACTATCAGGGATCGCTGGGTCAACCAACTTCCAGTTTTTTCAACAAAAGGTAGAAAGTTGTTTTTCTTGGAATTTCGAAAAAAGTCTGCTAATTTTACACGGTGAGAAAATTCTTCAATTTCCCATAAGCCATTATCTAAAAGGGCATCTATGTCGACTTTGGGCCGTGGTGTTGGTACATATGTTAGACCAAGATTTAGCAAAGATCTTTCTGCTTCAGACAATGTAGAACCAGTTAGGTTAATGATATTACCACCCAGGCCAATTTCTGGGTGGTTAGTACCCTGACCCGTAGTTAGTTTAAATTAAGGTGCGATAACCAACTATTATACATCCTATTTGCAGTGCACTCAGTCCAGTGGATGTGTCCTCAACCACCTGAAACTCAGACACGGGGAGGCTGGGCAGGATAGGGACCTTGGCCCTTAAGGCCTCTACACGGCTGTTAACGAATTGTATGTTTCGTTTCTGGGTTGTAGTCAGGTGCTTCGAATAATTTAGTTTGGCAAAGTGAACTTTAGCCTTTGGAAATTTTGAACGTATGGTACTAAACAGATTCTCAATTCTTTGGGAGGTGTCACGCTGAAGTTCGTCCTTATCATTAATTCCGATGTTAAGGATGATACGCTGAGGTTGGAAGACCTCATTATGTTTTCTAACCATATTCCTAATGTGGTTTATCTTAGCACCTGGATAGATTGCTACCTGCATATCTGGATGAAGTGTCTGATTGATACGAGCTAAATTTGAAGACCCAATCAGCAGAATCTTCTTGTTCAGAGTAGGAAGGCGCCATTCATTCTTATTATCCACCACGAACCGAAACTTGTAGAAAGACCTATGCTCTTTGGGTGTATCCCTAGGCGTAGGTTTGGGCTTAGGCGTGGGCGTAAATTTAGGTTGTGGTGGCTTGGACCTCGGCGTCGACGATCTGGTCTTTTGACCAGGTCGGTCAGTAGCTGCTCTCTGTGGAAGGGGAGGAAATTCTACTGGGGACAGTGGCGAGACCGGAAGAGGGATCTGACTAGGATCCACTTGAGCGGACACTGACGGTGACCATTCTGGCAGTGGAATCAGGAGCGGATCCACCACAGGAGACTGCAGGGGGGACACTGGTGAGCACTGGTTATTCACCCGCTTAACTACTGGGGGACTCTCAATGGGTGACCTATTCCGTTTCCGATTTGATTGTGGGATGACTGGTAAGGTCAAGGCTGACCTTGCAGTCGGTGTGCCTGGTAGGGCCACAGAGGGCCCTGCAGTTGATGTTCCTGGTAAGGTCACATGTGACCCTACAGGGGGTGTTGTACTATGGCAGGTTCTAAAATGCGGATCAAAAGGTCTGATGAAATCATAAAACTGATCAATTGATGAAGAATGAAACTTCCTGCCATAGTTATTTCGGGCCCAATTTATTGCTGTGGTCTTCGCTCTACCTAATTCTAAATTTGGTTTGGACTGAGCTTCGATGAGGAGCGACATAAGACGACCAAGCTGGAAATTATAGTGACTAATGTTAACCTGGAGTAAAGATATGGCCCATTTCAAATTTGCTGCTAAGATGTCCTTACGGACCTCGGCGTTTGGCATCGCTCGTTTACAGAAGAAATTCTGTCTCTCTAACTCTGACACTTTCCAGCTCAATCCAGGAGGCATACTGCCCCTACGTACATGAGCATTCAAGATGCCAAGGTGGTGAAGGCATTGTATAATCATGTAGTAACACTTGGTTAGTGCAGCCTGGGCAGATGGCGGGCGACTGTCGTTAGACATCCTGTCATCCCGTCTTCTACTCTTGCTAACTCCAGCCATAATGTTACTAGTTAGATAATTCAATGTTTCTGCCACTAAAATCTACAAGAATACCAAAAGATGGAGGGAACCTAATGGAATCGTGAACCAAGGGAAGTCTAGTAGTTGTAGTGGTAGTGGTGGTTATATGATTAAACGCACTGGCTCAGGATCTCCCAAGGTTGGGAGATATTTTTTATTTATTTTATTGTCTGAGATTTGTTATGTTTGTTTGATAGAGGCGGTATGGCATATTAAATATGAATAATATATATCATTCATTCTGAAGGTTTTTGAAGAGTTAATTTCGAATTAACCAAGATGTCACGTAGATTGGAGTTTTTCTTAAAGGCTATCACTGGACGCAAATTGAGAGGTTCTTTCATTTTATCCTGCAATTTATGATATTCATCTTTCAAAATTTCAGAAATTTCAACATTTTTTCGATTGTATGTTAAACTGAATAGAATAATTTCACGTTGATCAGCAAGACCAGGGTCCACGTTTATGCCACTCGGCCATTTTGTTTTCAGTTGCTTAATCCAAAATGATTCTCGAAGTTTTCTTTGTTTATCAGTTTCTTCGGCCGTAGCAGAAAGAGGCAGTTGCTCAATAGGCATAATTTCAAAGTGTCTATCGACAGAATGACCAGGAAGATTGAAATGTTGAGCTACGTTGGTGTCCTCGTCGTGTCTAATATCGCAAAGGTGTCTAGTTGCTCGCCATCTGAAAGGGCATTTTGTTTCACCGACATACTGCTTTTGGCATAATTTGCAAGATATTAAATAGATAACATTTTTAGAATCGCAATCTAAATTAGACTGAAGTTGGAATTTGCTTTTGTTCTGATAACTGACAAATGTTGTCTGATTAGGTAGATAGAGGTCTAATTTACACCTCTTCTTTCCACATTTCTGAGATTGTCCTACGCCTATAATCGGACGATTGTGACGAATTTTGGTAGGCTTTTGATCGGCAGCCTTATCAGTAATAGTTTCCAAATCATGTAAAGTTTCGGATTTTATTTTGCGCAAAAATCGTGTTGAATATCCCCTCGGTTTGAGGGCTTTAAATAAGGTGGAACACGCAGATTCAAAATTCTTTCTATCACTAGAATTTCGGTGAAATCTGATAATCTGTGATTTGATAATACCTTTAAAAGTATGAGGTGGATGGAAAGATTTCTTATGCAGTAGTTGATTGGAATCGGTGGGCTTAAAGAATACTTTGTAATCAAGAAGCCCACTCGTGTTATAATTTACACCTTTGTAGAGAGTAACGTCCAAAAAGTCTACGGACGACTGGTCGATGTTGGCTTTAAGTTTGATGTTAGGATCGTGATTGTTCAAAATAGTGAAAAATTCATCAAACTCTTCCCTCGAATGATTCCAGATCATAAAAATATCATCGAGGTAACGGCGGTAAAATAAGGGCTGCTTAGGACATTTGTTAAGCGCATCTTCTTCCCACTCAGCTACATAGATGTTGGCAAAACTAGGACTAAAACGTTTACCCATAGCGCATCCACAGATTTGTTGGTAGATTTCGCCAGCGAATTCGAAATCATTGCCCTTTAAACTCAGCTCCAGGAGAGCTAATATTTCGCTAGTGGGCCTATTGTTATCGGGATATTTATCAAATGCTCTGCGAACAGAAGACAAACCCCTTTCTTGGTGGTGGTGGTGGTGGTGGTGGCGGTGGCGGTGGCGGTGGCGGTGGCGGTGGTGTCGTCGTCGTCGTTGTCGTCGGTGTCGTCTATGGCGGCAACAGCGGCCAGTCAAATTAGTTTCAAAATATGCAACAGAATGTTTATTAAATACTAAAGACATACACATCGTAGATTCAGACTATTAAGCATTTTTGACGGACCCAATCGCGGACTCATTCGCGTCATTCATGACGTAATTGATTATGACGTCAGCCTACATGTGACGTTGTTGATTGTGACGTCATGTAATTGACTGAGAAACTGGATCTCTCTATTTACTTCTTTTCGTGTTGAACACCATGAGGCTGAAAGTTGTTGTCTCGGAGGTAGCACCACTTTACAGCAACAAGGTCAAACGAACACACGAACCCATGTCTTGCATTGGAACACGAAATAACAAAGGCGCAATTTTTGATCATTTGCAAACAACTGTGTCCATCCAATATTTTGAAACTAATTTGACTGGGAGCTGTTGCTGCCTATCACGCCAGCAACAGCTTCCAATCAGATTAATTTCAAAATATTCAACAACTCACCTGCATATCGATATTCTGGGAAATCTTGTCGCCACCCACTCCCTCCTCCCCACTGAAGGTTAAATACTAACATTTCCATAGCAGTAAAACACCCATTGACCCATATTAGAGACAGTATGGGGCGTGGTCGGTCGATAACACTATATTGACAAAGTCTGTAGTCGATAGTATACATATATTTCTATATTATTATGGGGACAATAAAAGCTTTATCAAGGCTCAGTAGGGCCTCTATATTCGCAAGTATGTTTTATACTAATATACTACAGCCACACGCAACAGGGCCACTGGGTCTTGTCCAACTCGTACGGTCACGCAACAGGGCCACTGGGTCTTGTCCAACTCGTATGATCGGTTCCTGGTAATACACAGTATGGGGTTAGTAATCACGTTAGGAATATCCTATGGTTGGCAATGTATTTTCACAGTAGACGACGAACAATATTTCTGCAAATAAATACTCTCTTACGTAATCAAAATTTTATAATTTAAAAATTCCCAAGCAGCTATTCTTGCTGGATATTCTTTAGACGTATGCCCCTTTAAATTCTATGGTCTTCTCGGATTACGTAACTGTTTCGACGAAGCGTCTTTAGCAGTGGCCGTCATGTGGATATTGATTTTAGCTATAACCGTTTCCTCGTCCTGAAAAGCAAATCCCAATTCGCCTGTCCAGTTTATCCATCCATCATATGACGTCATAATCCACTACGTGACGTATAGAATGACATCACAATCAATGACGTTATTATGACGTGATGAATGACGTAGATAAGTACGTCACGAACACATAATTGAAGACTGACTATGCGTTGTTGTATGAACTGTGTCTTTATTATTTAATAAATATTCTGTTGAATATTTTGAAAATAATTTGATTGGATGCTGTTGCTGCAACAACGGCCCAGTCAAATTAGTTACACAATATTCAACAACTTAACAGTATAGTTTTCAGGAAATTGATAGTAAGGGCATTCGGGGATCGATTAATCCCAAAACGGTGAAGTGCGGGTGGAGCTTAGCTAGAGGTGGGCGGGGAATAGATAAACCTGAAAAACCCATTGCGGAGCAACCTTAGGGACTAGGCCGACAGGTAAACTATCGCGTATTGAAAACGTACTCTGAGGCGAAACCGTTGCTGCCTATGTCGACAACAGATTTCAGTCAAATTTTTGTCAACAATTTCAAAAGCTTGCGCGTACAGTTCTCTTAGCTTTGGGATACGGGAACTGCTGGCTTGAAAGGGTTAAGCAGCCATGTTTTGAAGTGCAACATGTCATAAATAATGCGCTTGCATTGTAATTTGCCAGTATCATATTTTCCCCGTTAGTCAGGGAAGCAGGACTAAGAAACAAATGTTTCTCAGATAATGCAGGTTATTGGGCCCTGACGGTACCAATACCGGTCCAGCAGGGTCCAGTAACCCTGGTTATCAAGCTTAATACTCACTTGCATATTGGGCCGGCGTCATTGACGAGTGCCCATTTCTCATTGACGAATTGTACAAATGGACCGTTCCAGTTTATCCATCAATCATATGACGTCATAGTCTTGAACTTGAACTTGAACTTGAACTTTCATTTACACCCGGGTCATGCAAACATAACATATGGGGAAGACGATTTTATAATTATTTAACAGACAGAGTGGAAATTAATTATCATTAGAATATAAATACTTAATACTTAATCGTTATTATCATCAACATTTTTGTCATCATCATCATTAGCACATTATTTATCATTACTTGTTACAGGTGTATAATTTTACATTCCTTTTATTCTTGCCATCAACATTGCATTTTACTAGTCTGAAGCCCTCGCCGGCACAATCGTTACCACCGCCGCCACCAGCATTCGCTTGTGTAGCTGTTGCTGTTGTAGTTGTGGTTGCCGATGTTGCTGTCGTCGTCGTCGTCATCGTCGTCGGTGGGTTTTTTTATAGTTTTTGTTGTTGTTGTTGTTGATGATGATGTTGTTGTTGTTGTTGGCGTTGTCGCTGTTGTGGAGATATGGTAGCAGCAGTAGTATTGGCGCTAATGACAGTAGCTGTGGTGGTGGGTGGTGGACGCGTGGCAGTGGTGGTTGTTCTTTGTGTTGCAGGCGTCGTAGTCCTTGTCAGCCATGTCGTCCTCTATTTACCTTAAAGAATGCTTTCTAAAATCACTAATAAGTCGACAGATTTTAGATAATAGTTTTTTGTTGTTGGTTGAGAATAACTGAAAAAATGTGTAATAATTTGGTCGCTTACAGTAATATTTTGGTCACAGATAAATATATAATGGAATTCGTCTCCTGTTTCGTTTTTTTGGACAAATAGTACACTTTCTATCTTCTGTAACTATTCTTTCCCACCTCCCTTTTTCTATCGATGAAGCGTGGTTGCTGGTTCTGAATCTAGTAAATATGATTCCATTTTTATCATTTAATCTAAGCAAGCATCTTTCCATTTCCTAGTTTATATTAAAGCTACTATGTATGTTTCCTTTCCACGATTCTGTCATGGCATGTTTGTCTAAACTGGTCTTCTGATTTTTACATATCCCTGCTCGGCTTTGGCGTTCTCGATTGTTTCCCAAATATATGCATATTCTATTTTGTTCAGAATGATCTTAATATATGTTAGCCACGGATATGTTTTGCCATTTTGATTATACTCATTTAACATACACTTATATAATCTTGATGCTAATTTTGTTTCTTTTACTGAAATAGGTTTTATCCAGTATGTAATCAACTACGTGACGTGTAGGACAACGCAATAAGCAATGGCGTCACGAAAAACGTAGATAAGTTCATCACGAACGCTTAATTGATGACGGACTAAGTGTTGTTGTACGAATTGCATGTCTTTACTATTTAATAAAGATGCTGTTGAATATTTTGAAACTAATTTTACTGGGCGCAGCAACAACACCCAGTCAACTTAGTTTCAAAATATTCAACAACTTACCTGTATACTTTTCTGGAAATTGATAGTCAGGCAGTTGAGGGAACGATCGATCCCAACATGGTGAAGTGTGGGTGAAGCTTAGCTAAAGATGGGTGGGACATAATTAAAACTGGAAAGGTCCAGTGGATATTGTAGGGTTACCGCATTATGCAGGTCATTGAGTGTTAACCCTTTAACGCTTACAGTCCTAAAACAACACATTTCTTTTGATGTAGGGACCATTATGTTAAATATTTTGAAAGTAATCTGATTAGGAGCAACAGCTTTCCAGTCCAATCATTTCAAAATAGTCAACATCATTCGTGTATATGTTGTCTTGAAATCTATATAGGGCCTACTGTAATTTCAATGGTTAAATGAGCAAGGAATGTTTTGGGGTAGAGTGGGCGAGAATGCGGTGGGTGAGTTTGGGGCTGGGTGGGTGGTTTTGAGATGACATGCTTCAGTGAATTGTGCAGTTATATCTGGCGGGCATTTGACTCTATCGGTGCAAAGATAATATTTTGTATATATAAGTATTTATATAACTATGATTTAACCATGAATAGCTTGTGAAGAAACACTCGGTGTACCGTAACTATGAGTGGAATACTAACATTGTGAAGGTTTAACGGGGAAATTCACTTTCGCTCTAAGGAAGATGACGTGATTGCAAGCTTAGTAGTAGTAGTAGTAGTAGTAGTAGTAGTAGTAGTAGTAGTAGTAGTAGTAGTGTGGTTCGGATCGACCGGTCAGGTACCGGCCGGCCGTACCAGCTAAGCTGGGTACGCACCGCCCGTCTAGGATTCGTTTCCTGAACACGCCCCTCTAGGTAGAGCTATAAGCGTATATAGGCCTATGGGAGAGAAAGCATGTCGAAAAATGACCAAGTTCGTTAAAACGCATTATGCGCATGCACGCGCCAGGACGCTGTTTCTATGGAGCACGTAGTTGTGACCTAGGTAGGATGCCGCTTTTAGTGTACCGAGCTGGTACTTTGTAATCCTTATTGATTGTCCGCGCCCGTTAAATCTGGCATTAATCAAGACCAGAATTCGACAGGCTTTCCAAATCTGTAAACCATTTCAAAATCGGTTGAGAAATGGCTGAGTTATCCACGGAAAACTCTTCTTGATTATCTTCAAAATATTGCCGTGACGTCATAACCACGTGGACGTAAAGCTTCTAGAATATTCTAGAAGGTTCGACGCCGCTATTATTAGCGATGCGCTGATTGGCTGTTGCTCGAACGATGATTGGATGAAGCATGCGCCTGTGACGTCACGGAGAGTATAAAAGGAGAAGCGATCCAGTGATCGAGAGCATCCTCCACCAGGGGCCGAACAGGTTGGATCTGTACCAGCTAATACAAGCGCGACAGACATTATGCGTCTTCCTTCGCTATGCGTCGGGTTTTTATCCCGTAGTGTGCAATTCTCCAACCCACCGCACTAAAACAATTTTGTAACTCCCCATTTACGGGAGTAATTTGGAACTTCTGATAATTGTTCCCGAATACCAACGGCTACATTCGGAACACAAATTTGCGGTGAGGCCTTTGCGGCCTGAATATATGAGTCTACAGATGTAGAGGCAGGATGTTCTTTGATGGATGACTCGCCAGATCTGCCGCCACGCCCAAAAGTGGTATTTCAAATGATGCCGCACCAATCGTGTAGGTTTTTTCGACTTTCGACCACAGCAAGTAAACTCTGCCCGATGCGTCTTCAGAGCTGGTTGACGTACCCAGCACCGTGAAGCTTTGTTTTGTATCTTCATTTGCCTCTGACAACCCCCGCTTGTGACGGGTTGTTTACACCTTCCATCCATAACATCGGTGTACGGGAACTTTCCTCACCACGTAGTACTATCGTATCTTTTGCTGACTGCTCGATAGACATTCCATTAGGTTTACAATGCTGAGTGATGTCCTTCCCCTGCCATGAACGTTCTTGCGGGAATCTTGTTTGCGGACAACAGCTCACGGGAACCAACCTGCGGGAACCAACCTGTGGGAACTTTCCAGCCTCCTGAGAGCGCATCATCTCACGTCGACTACGGATTGACGTGTCAAGTTCAGTAACATGGTAGGCTAACTTAGGAATGACTACCAAGTATTCAAGTGACTATGCTCCAGAGTTTAATTATTTCTCTATATAGGTTTTGTAAAGTATCTCGTGTCTGAAATAACGGTTCAGATGACTAAAAGGAACCGTAATGGTCTTAGGACCGATAGTTATAATTTCTGTATTTGTTAATAGTTATTATCATTTTCTTCAATGTGTTGCTAACCGCACTATAGTAGGTTCGTTGACCTGTATTAATATATATATCTTAATCGTTTGACACCGTATTGTTTGTTCTGGTTAGATTATGTATGTATATGGCCAGTGGCCATCCGTTAACTTGTTTTTTGCTTAGCTATAGAAAATATAGGACTGAAGTGCACGTAGGAAACACTGTACAGCAACACTTATATATGCAACACATTCTCCCGCCACTAACAACTTTTCACTGAGGTCGCTGTCTGTGCTATAACTCTGTTTAGCCCAGCATGCTACCGACTAAACCTGTTCTATACACTGCTCGATAGGATAGGTTCAAAATAATATACTCTTCTCTTCCGGTAGTGCGATAATCTAGCCCCGCACTCCGGTAAGACTCATAACTCTAAGATTTTGTCTCTCTTCATGCTCCACTCAGCCTTGTGGCTTTTTAATTGTTTGGATGTCCCTATCCGCACCATGGGCTGATCCGACTCTGGGAATCTATTGGGGTTTCCGAGCGGTGATGGCTAGGGTGCGGTATCACATACACTTCCGTGTATCTTCGGATACTTAGTATATAGTACTTTAAGTCAATATAGAAAAGCACTGCGAAAACACATGTATTAATTATTATTTTATTTACTGACAATCCTCCCACACCACAGTGCAAAACTGGCAACTTGTATATAAACAACAGGTTAAACGGTTAGTTCCATAGGTCCCGGTGATGGGCGAGATACGTATTGTCACCGAATTCTGTTAAAATCTCTGGGCATGATATTTAGATCTGCCACTCCCTTACGGGAAGGACATCTACGGTGTGCGTTCGTCTCTCTTACCCCCACCATAATGATAGGAGATATGGCCTAATAATGCTTTCGTGAAATGTAAACCATGTCTTGTAATGTTTCATGTGGTTGCGAAGTGGAATGTCCGGATTCTCACCCAGTTCGGAGATCCCACTAAGTAACATGTATGAGCGCTGTCTACAGTATTGATGTCCTCGGGCATCTGTTCTCCATGACAGCCGTGTCTAATAGCTAGGTAGATATCAGCCAGTTGCAGCCTAAACTAATTCTAGTTTTGAAAACAACTAAAAGGAATTAAGCAAAGCATAAGGCCCATAGAAATAAAGCGGCAACTACTAACTCAACATATTAGGAATCACATAAGATGGTGATGAAGGAATCCATCGGGAATCTTCCATTCCGTCTTCACGTAAAACAGCATGCACCCCTATAGTCATAATCTCACTAGGTATGGTCTTTTCTTTCTACAGCATTTTTGTTTGAAATATTAGAGTAGGCCCATTTTTGCCCACTATTCTTCTCCCACTTTAAGCCGTGGCAACACCTTTCCGAGATGGAGGCCCCCGCGAGGTACTTGCCTCTCAAGGATTCAGCGACGACGGTCCACGCCAGGATAATACCCCTCACCCAAACTAGCACTAGGAGTCTGAGATAGCCTTCTTCCTTTCAGCTTAGAGCTATAATAACTTATATTAAATTAAATAGCTATGTCTCGTGTATGGGAGCCTCCCTTGCGGGGATACCTCTGGGGACCTACGAGTCCGTGTGGTACCTCCGGGAGCCCCATGTTTAAAAGTTCATCTACCTGCCTCTATGTCTTGTATTTTCGTATGCTTTTGCTGTAGTTTTATCTAGCATATTTTTACTTAGTTAGGTAAACGCACTGTATAGACTTATAGTTTTAGGTCACCAAATCAAATCTTGTGAGTCCATAGATTACGAAATTGCTATGGACAGGCATACTGGTGACACAAATTCTTGGGATGAGACCGCTTTGTTTAATGTTCACGACAATGGTCGCACGACCACACCGGAACGATTGAGTTCCACAGGCCTTAGGAGCCGGTTTTTGTTTCCCGCAGGGTAGTCTCATTCACGGTCCATCACCCCGAGACTGGATGCTAACCAGCGTCGTCACTCGTCGTGCACTTGTGGCGCGGCGAGTCAACATGAGACATTGGAACGGCCCGACACTACTCAGCAAGCTACAGTAGTAGTAGTAGTAGTAGTAGTAGTAGTAGTAGTAGTAGTAGTAGTAGTAGTAGTAGTAGTAGTAGTAGTAGTAGTAGTAGTAGTAGTAGTAGTAGTCAATCATAGCACATGCTGTCTTTTGGCTCTGCTAATTACGTCGATTTTAGACGGTTTCTACTACTCACCCATGCTTATTTTTTGTCCTCTTGTTGTATAAGTGTATATACGTTAGTTTAGTTATATTTAATTTTGCAAGTTTTGTTGTGGGAGGTCGTTTTTTGCGACGAAAGTTTTCAGGCTGCAGTAATTTATTTATCACTGCAGTGGCCAGTTCAGCCGGCCTCCTCTGTTGTGTATTGCTTTTTCTGTCCTATTGTTGTTGGGATTTTCCCATTTCACGGTCCGTTATACTAGCGCTTTTATTGTTGGCTGACTTTATATTCTGGCTGTCCGTGCTGGATTTTCAGTCGTAGAGAGAGTCCCTACATTCTCGACTTACTGTTAAGCTAGAGCGCCGCTGTATTATCGCCCTATGCGTTAAAGCATGTCTAGCAAATATAAACGGGAATTGAGCCTTAGGGTGAGGACTGGCGGGTGGAGTGTGGTGGCCATTGCCCTTTATCATGGCCTGAAAGAGGTTGTTGGTTCGGGTCCCAGGGTGTTAAACGGCCTGATTAATATAAGCAGGTCAGTGTGGCATGTTACGGTATGCAATGAGGGAATTAAAGAAAAATCATTGGAGGGTGGACTGATTGTCAATGGAGAAGTCTGTAAGGTACAGGAAATAGATTCAGATAAACTGCTAATTAAAGTGAAGGCGCCATTAGAAATACCTAATGAACGAATTAGCACAGAAATGGCCAAATATGGTCTAGTAGTTTCAATAGAGAATGAGACGTACCAATTTGACAGATCTCTAGAAAATGGAGTTAGACGAGTGTGGATGAAGGGTATTTCAAAACCTCTTCCAAGTACGCTCTCAATTGACAATACGTTTTTTCTGCCGTTATGGTACAGGGGCCAGATCAAGACATGTCGCATTTGTACCAGTACCGACCACCTAGCTAGTGCATGTCCGCATAAGGACAAATGCTTAATTTGTGGGTCAACTGATCATTATAAATGGCGATGTATGGAAGCAACAAAGAATCAAACTCGAAGTGCTTCAGAACCAGAGAATCACCAGGAGCCTGAACTGGCTGCTGTAGCTGCCGTTTACAAAACGGCTACTGCAGCTGATGTTCATAAACCAGCTAATCCTGTGGTAGTAGACATGGCAGATTCTATTGAGGCTTTGAGGGAGAACATGACACAATCTCCTGTACTAATGGCTAAGGATGTTAGTTTAACATCCGAGTCAGAAAGTCTACAACTAGGGCAAACAAGATTCAGATCACAGTCCACTGAAAGCGTTGATAATTCAATACTAGATCAGGCCTCTCTGACTGTTACCTTGAAAGGCGTGGAAGGTAAAACAGATATTGCTGTAGGAGCCAGCAAAGAACTAACAAGCACCAGTTCCAGCATTCCTCGCAAGACAGAAAGTAGTCTTAAGCGTCAAAAAGATGACTCGAGTTCAGATTCTGATCTTGAAGAAGACCATGTTCATGATATGTCATATGATTATGATGATAGCGTATCTGTTGCTGATTCGGATATATCTGTCAGCACACAGAGTTCTCAAAATACGGAAATGGTTATGTACCGCTCAGAAACAGGGCAGGTATTGATCCCTTACATAACAAAGAAGGGTGTGCGCTATCGTCAGTTACGCAATGATTCTGATGTATCAAAATATCAGCATCTGACAGTAATTGAATTAAACACCTCAGAATTCAATGAAAAGATTGGTAAATGGGCGAAAATGAACTTGAGTAAGAAAAACAAATCAAATTAAAATATGTCAGTTTTAAATTTTTGTTTTCAAATATGTTTAATGTTAATTTGCACATTAAATTGCAGAGGTTTCAATGACGAAATAAAACAACATGTACTATTAGATGAATTAAAGGCAAGAAAAGTTGACATTATTATGCTGCAGGAGACAAAATTACAAGATATAGAGGTTATTGAAAGGTTCAGGTGTTTGACGAATGGAGAACTCTATTACTCTGTTGCCAATGAACCGAGTGCAGGTGTTGCAATTTTGTTTCTCCCAAAATGCCTCAGCTGGATAAATATCATTTCTTCTTCATCTGATAACAATGGGCGGTGGGTTAAAGTTGTAATCCACATAGAATTGTCAAATTACACTTTAGTTTCAGTCTATGCACCGGCGTTGCATTCTGAAAGATGTACATTCTTGTCCAGTATATCACCCATTCTTAATGATAATGCTGACAATATTATCCTGGGTGGTGATGTTAACTGTGTTATGGATGGGACGCGAGACAGAAGTTCACTTTCTAGCTATGGTGACACATCGCATGGCAGACTTCAAGCAATATGTGATGCAGAACATTTACTGGATAGTTATCGAATATTAAATCCAGAGGGTCGTGATTTCACATGGCATTCAAATAACGGCCAACTCGCCTCTAGAATAGATCGAATTTATATTCAAAGAACATTGAAAGGAAATCTGGTAACTGCTGGTATGTATCCCATTACGTTCTCTGACCATGACATGTATTACATCACGCTGGATAATGCCGACTGGGTTAAACGCGGCCCTGGCTTTTGGAAAATTAATAATTCGCTGCTAAATGAATCTAAATCTCAAACTTGTGTTAAAAGTTTTTGGCAACATAAGCTTCGAAACAAAAATTCCCATGACAATTTAATAACATGGTGGGAAGATGTAAAAGTTGGATTTGCCCACATTTCAAAACAATATGCCATTGGGAAAGCGCGAATGATGCGCAAGGAGAAGAAAGCACTGAGCGTTCTCTGTTTCTCCTAAGTAGGAAGGTTGTGAATGGTGATAGTCAGCATAGTGAACGGCTAAGCGATATAAAATCAAAGCTTACGCAAATAGATAGATATAGGGTTGAAGGTGCAATAACTAGGAGCAGAACACAAATGTATATCGAAGAAGAGAAACCAACGAAATACCTTTATGGGCTCGAAAAATCTAGAGGAGTTGAGAAATTAATTAGGAGTTTAATTAACAATGACAACGGCAACAACGACCGCGGCAACAACGGCAACAACAACAACAATAACAACCAAAATTGCTCTACGCAAAAGGAAATTATGGAAACGGTAGAAACATTTTCTCAGATGTTATATAGATCTGATAATAGTAATGATATAAAGTCATCTGAGATGCTGGCCAATGTAAAAAATGCATTCTCAAAATCGAGCACGGAATTCTTTGAGCCCCCATTAACACTAGCTGGTCTGACCACTTCTCTAAAACATATGATGGGTGGCTAAGCTCCAGGACGTGATGGACTTAGCGTGGAATTCTACCAGACATTTTGGCATCTCATTGGGCCAGGGTTTATTCAAGTAATAAATGAAATTTTCTCACATGGTAGACTCCCTTCTAGCATGTCACAAGCACATGTTCTGCTTATATTCAAGAAAGGGAACCGACAGAGCCTAGAAAATTACAGACCCATCTCGCTCCTCTGTGTCGATTATAAGATTATTTCGAAAGCGCATGCTAAAAAACTTGCTAGTGTTCTGGATGAAGTTATCCATACCGACCAGACTTGCTCTATTCCAGGCCGCTCTATCTTGACCAATACATTTTTAATTAGAGACATTATACATTTGGTTGAGAAAGGTAATGCCCCAGGTGCCATTATAGGTTTAGACATCGAAAAGGCGTTTGATCGATTAGAATGCGAGTTTATGTTTAAATCACTCAGTAACATTGGTTTGGGACCAAATTCCATAAAATGGATCCGAATTCTCTATGGAAATATTAGCAGCAAATACCTCGTAAACAATTTTAAAATTCAGCCCATTATTTTAGAGCGTGGTGTGTGTCAAGGGTGTTCATTGTCTCCCGTGTTATTCCTCATAGCAATGGAGGCATTAGGAGCAACCCTCAGGGCGGACACACTTTTTCATGGTATAGATATTCATGGTGTAAATCGGCCCATAAAGGTGTCTCAATATTTCGATGACACAACTGTCTTTGCGGGAACCAATGCTGATTTTAAAAGGCTTGACACGATTTTATTGGATTTTCACATGGCCTCTTGCCTGAAGATAAACAAAGCTGAATCAGTTGGATTATTTCTGGGTCAGTGGAAGAGTAGATGTGATAAGCCACTGGACATCCGATGGACAAACGAATCAATTAAGATTCTAGGTATTCACTTCATTAGAGAGGGCGAAGATAACCTTAACTGGGAAGAGAGAATAGCCAAAATGAAGAAAACCTGTAATGCGTGGAAGCATCAGCATTTAACTATTTTCGGCAGAATCTTGGTTATAAATACCGTAATACTTTCAAAGTTATGGTATACAACCTCTGTTATATATATGCCCAAACATGTCGAATGTGAAATAAATAGAAGGGTCTGAGAATTTTTATGGGAAGGTAATGCATGTCTTGTATCAGATGATGTTTGCATGAATGATTTAATTCAAGGTGGGCTTAATCTTGTAGATGTTAGAATGAAGAGCATGTCGTTGCGTTTCAAATTTTTTAATGCATTGCTTCATTCTGATATTCAGTGGGCAAATGTATCAAGGTCGTTAACAGAAAGCTTCATAAAGCCTTTCTCAACCAAAAGCTTTTTTTGTGCCAAAAATCCTCCTCCCTCCGCATTTTCTCCAGCTAAAAACTGGTTTTGATGCGTTTATTAAAGTTGACGATGTACCACTATACTGGGAAAATGTTTTACAATTGGAGCTATGGGGCAATAATCACATCACTCATCAAGGCAAAGCTATGTACTATCCATCAATGACAGGGAAAGGCATTAAATATGTATGTGACATTGTTGACCCTATTCGGAGGGAATGGAAATCATTGGCTGAGATTTGCTATGTTACTGCTCTTCGACCAATAGATGCTACACGTCTGTTAGCTCGCATACAAGAAGCTATACCGAAAGCTTGGTTCTCTCTATACAGTGCCGATCTTACTGATGAAGAAGCTGAACTAAAATTCATCAGTAATGATAAGGAATTTTCCTGCAGAATGGCAGTAAGCAGCTGGTATAAGGTCCTTAGGGAACTACATGCTATACCTCCAAGAGCTATTTATGCATGGGAGCAGCATGGTTATAATATTCCGCACTGGGAGATAATATGGAAAAACATACATTTACCGAATATTCCCAATCAGGCAAGAGATATAGTTTGGAGACTAATACACAGAACACTTTGGGTTAAACATCTCATGACAAAAGCAAAACTGTGTGCTGAAGATGATAATAAGTGCGTTTACTGTGTAAGCTCTGAGGAAACATTGGTACATCTATTCGTTGAATGCCATGTTGTAATTCAGTTCTGGGTATATGTAAGTAGGATTTTGTCAGATCCCGGTGTTCCTACATCGGACATAACACCACACAATATTTTATTTCATGACCTTGCAAATGAGTCACTACAAATAAATAATAAAGTTATTGTGTTAGTCTGCTTAAGCATTGGAATTTGGAGCATTTGGAAACATCGTTGCTCCGTAGTGCATGATGCAAATGCTACTCTCACACACGATCATTTAAAATGTTTAAATGGGATATTTTATGCGTTATTGTCACATTGTGTTAGAGGCGAATGCCATAAGTATATTAAAAACCAAAATCGAAAAACGTTTAAAAGAATATGGTGCAGAGGTAGATTAATATCATTTGAAAATGACAATCTGTCCATCAAATCACCGCTGTGATTATTTAACCTTTCATTTAATGTGCCGAATACCTAAATATTTTAACACTTATATTACATCCGTGTCAATTTGTGTATAATTTAATGTTGATTATGGAAGTATATTTTTAAGAATAAATTTTTAATGTAGATTTACCATTTGGTAGGAAATCGTTTGAATGGAGGCTGTTGCAGCCTGATGTAACTGCCGCTTCCAGTCATTCGGTTTTAAAATTAGCAGTCGTCTGTTATTTGTTTTGGACAGAGCAAAATGCACTGTAAAATTCTGGCCTAAAATCATCCTATGTTTATGAATTTCAAACGACCCAGTATTATATTTTGGAACCTCCTTATCATTGTAACTAAGATCGTTATAAAATAGCAGCGAGTTTTGTCATTGTTTAACAATGTACAATCCCGGATAATTTCAGAATCTCTCTCAAAAGGTAAAGAGAAATATTTAAATGCCGCGGAGATATTACTATTGCACGCTGCGCTGCTGACAAAGTGTTTGCGTTTAAATGCTCGCGCTTTGTTGGCTATATAAAAGATTACCCGGCCCTATTCAGAATAGAGCATACTAGATGTTTAATTTGATCAAAATAATGAATGTATGGCGTTTATTTTATTAGTATACACTTACTTTGACAGAACAGATATTTCAAAAATACTATTAGGACGAAAAGACTGATAAATATGTAATTAGATGTTTAATGTTAATTAACATTTAATCCTTTGAACCCAGACTTCCACGAATATCACGTTCTGGACAATCGTACGTGTAAGCTGTTGGATATTTTGAAACTGTTTGGACTGGAACCCGTTGCTGCCATATACAGGAACGACTCCCAGTTAGTTGTGTTTCAAAATATTCAACAGAATATTTATATTTATTGAAATAAAAATGATTTCTTTCGTGTTTGTCCCTTGGAGTTCAAAGAGTTAAATATGTATATTTATTGAGCAGCGATTTTGAAGTATGTTATTAGACCGAAAGACAGATGAATTTTTGAAAGGTTTTTCCTTTTCACTTGCCGTTTATTTACTGTTTGTATGCTTGTATGTTGTATGATTTGTACGTCAGTCTTTTGTATATTTTTGGATATGAAAGGTTTTCCGCACGATACATTGATCGTGTTATCAATAATAATAAAAAGTTGTAGTAGTAGTAGTAGTAGTAAGTAGTAGTAGTAGTAGTAGTAGTAGTAGTAGTAGTAGTAGTAGTAGTAGTAGTAGTAGTAGTAGCGGTGGCGGTGGTGGTGGTGGTGGTAGTAGTAGAAGTAGAAGTAGTGGTAATAGTAGTAGTAGTAGTAGTAGTAGTAGTAGTAGTAGTGGTGGTAGTAGTAGTAGTAGTAGTAGTAGTAGTAGTAGTAGTAGTAGCAGTAGTAGTAGTAGTAGTAGTAGTAGTAGTAGTAGTAGTAGTAGTGGTAGTAGTAGTAGTAGTAGTGGTGGTAGTAGTAGTAGTAGCAGCAGCAGCAGTAGTACTAGTAGTAGTAGTAGTAGTAGTAGTAGTAGTAGTAGTAGTAGTAGTAGTAGTAGTAGTAGTAGTAGTAGTAGTAGTAGTAGTAGTAGTAGTAGTAGTAGTCAAAGGGAACACACATGTCTTTTGGCTCTGCTAATATCGTTGATTTTGAACGATTTCTACTGCTCATTTATGCTTCAGTTTTGTCCTGGTTCTGTATAAGTGTATATAGTTTTGTTTTGTAATATTGTTTTTTGAAAGTTTTGTTGTTTGAAGTCGCTATTTCCACCAGTGGTTTTTGGCATTGTCTTTTCGCAGTGACTGCGAGAGCCATTGCTCACTGCGGCATCTTCTTCGTTTCTGTCCTAGTTATTGTCCACGTTTAGGTGTTTTTTGGTTGTGTGTGTTGATGGTTAGCAGCCAGATCATTTTCGGTTGCTCGATTTCTTTCACCCGCTCCCCAGGTTATACATTTATTATAGCTATTGCATTGAGCTCGTGCTGACGTGCTATGCACTCATGCATAATGTCTACACACAATGGCTAAGCCTGCGGGTTACGACAGCTGTGTGGAGTGTAGGGGCTATTGACGTCTATCATGGTTTGAAAGATATTGTCGGCTCTGGTCCCGCAGTACTGAAAGGCCTCATTAATATAAAGAGGAACGTTTGGAATGTTACCGTTTGTTCTGATGAGATTAAGAACACGCTATGGGAAGACGGGCTGGTGGTTAATGGAGAGGCATGTAAAATTCAGGAGATCGATTCTGATAAATTGCTCGTGAAGCACCTCTAGAAATACCCAACGAGCGTATTAAATTGGAAATGGCAAAATATGGGGATGTAGGGCTGCGCGGTTTGGCTTACAGCCATATCGGTTTCGATATGACTTTTCATATCGGTTTTAACTGAATATCGGTTTTATGGACATGAAACAAAAAATTTAAATGATAAAAATTAGCACGAAAACAGAACGTATTTTCACGCCCTGATACATTCGTCGGATACACACATTTCCGATAAACATACATCAGGAGTTGACATAACGTTAATTGTTAAGGACAATATTTCAGAAAAACTAATCAATGAAAACTGAAATCCTGACACCGCATCGCGCTTTAATACATCCACTGAGAAAGATTTGCAAGTGCAGGTTCAATTGCATTCAAAGAAAATGTTGGTGAATTTTAACTTTTTCAATTGAGATAACTCAGGCACATAAGGATGAATTTCTTTGAAACGGAATCATATCACTGCTTTACGCCTTTAAAGCTTAATATACCTTATAATATCCATCATCGCGGGAGTGAAATTATTAATTAGACCGCCTAAATAGTACGCACAGTTAAATAAACATCGTTTATTTTGTCAAAATTAATCATAAATCAGCAAAATAGGTTGCGAAAAGACGTAAATCACGCGATTGTAATTAATTATGATGTAATTATCTCCCTTTCTTCTTTCATTTCCAATTCGGCCCGAGGACGAAATCATGCCTTGAAGAAAATATTAACTGTACTATTGCGAACGCGAATTTCATAAGTTAATATGATATTGTGCATAGAAGATAACGTTTTAAAAACGGTTTGAGTAATAAATTTATTTAAAATTATGTCCTAATCAGCAAAATGTATTCAGCATTATATTTATTGGCGAGATTTTTATGCCTTCGGGCGATTTAGTGTTTGGACGACTTTGCATTATGTAAATTAGCCGGTGACGTAAATAAAATGGATGCCGTTGTTTAGAAATGTTTTCCCGATACAAATTTTAATGACAAATTCCCACATTAGTATTGTGTTTTATATTGCAAATTTATCTGAGACTACCAGAGAAAAGACGAGTGGATATTTATTTAATTAATTCGCTGCTTGATTTCTCTCGGTGTATGGCGAGTTACACAATATGCGCAATTGGGGCCACGTTCAATTATTAGTTGCCCCGAACATAGCTTAATGGAAAGTATGGCCATTATTATTCATTACGATTTTCATGCTCGTTAGTATCTTTTATTTTTAACAATCCTGATACGAAAAACCGAAAATATGTTCAGATTCGGTTTTTCGATATTTATTATTTATAATCGGTTATGAAACCGTCAGTACAGGATATCGGTTTTAAATATGGTATCGTATATCGTGCAGCCCTATGGGGATGTGTTGTCTATAGAAAATGAGACATATGATGTTGACCGTTCACTAGAAAATGGCGTGAGGCGAGTCTGGATGCGGGATAGTGAATCGGCAGTGCCCAGTGTATTGCCGAGAGCACTGTCTATTGACAATGCATTCTTTTTACCAATATGGTACCGAGGGCAGATCAAGACATGCTGCATCTGTAGTAGTGTGACACATCTGGTGAGCACCTGTCCCCATAAGGACAAATGTCTATTGTGTGGTGGCACTGACCACTACAAATGGAAGTGCAAGGTGGCCACAAATAGTTTAGTGGTGGGCAACCAAAATGTAGATGAGAATAAACAGGAAAAAAATCAAGTTAGTAAATCTGTTGCTGTAGCTAATGTACACAATCTGCCCAACCCAGTGTCAGTTCACGATGAAGATTTGATTGATGTATTGGAAGAAGGGTTACCTCAAACACCAGTGTCAGAGGCCAATCATAATATTACAATGTCATCAAATGTTAGTGCAAATCCATCACAGAATGACATTGATATGGAAGATGATCAAGATGGCGAACTCGCTAGTTTTTTCCCAGGTCAGACTAAATTCAGGTCGCAATCAAGAGAAAGTGAAACAGATTTTGCACTAACGCCATTAACTGAGACTGATAGTATTTTGCCAAATACCAAAGCACAACCAAAGGTTCCTAAGCGACAGATAGAAGACCTGAGTTCTGGTGATGATGAAAATGAACAGGAAGATATAGATGATTCGATTTCAATAGCAGAATCTGATATTTCCGTTCAAACACAACAGTCTTGGCGCTCTGATGAGATGGTGGTTTACTGCTCTGAAACTGGAGGAATTTTAGTACCATATATTACTCAGAAAGGTGCACGATATAGGCATATGCGGAATGATTCTGATATTGCCAAATATCAACATTTAACAATTGTTAACCTCTCAACCTCCGATTTCACTGACACAATTGGCAAATTGGCCAACCAGAAGAAAAGTAAGAAACCAAAATCTAATTAGGTATAATGGCCAATATATACAGATTCTTAATTTTTATGATTATTTGTACATTAAATTGTAGCGGCCTCAACGACATTTTAAAACAACGATTATTGGTGGAAATATTGCTGCAGCTTAGGGTTGATATTGCTCTGCTTCAGGAAACAAGGCTCCGAAGCCCTGAAGCCATCGAAAGTTTTAAACAACTTGCCCAAGGTGAAGTGTTTACATCAGATGCCACAGAGCCAAATGTTTCGCGTCCGTAAAAATCAGATACTGATACTGCTGGTCGATGGGTTAAAGTCACATGTGACGTCTCTGATACCAGAGTAAATATTATGTCGATTTATGGCCCAGCATCTCATGGGCCACGGGCTGCATTCTTCTCCAACATTGCATCCGTGATCCATGATTGTTCAGAAAATCTTATTTTGGGAGGTGATTTTAATTGTATCTTAGACAAGGATAAAGATAGACGTTCATTATGTAATTGTAATGACACTACTTATTATCGTTTAAAACAGATTTGTGATGCTGAACATTTACTGGATAGCTATCGGCTTTTAGAACCCGATGGTTGTGATTTTACTAGGGTGACAGCTAATGGCCAAACAGCATCTCGCTTGGATAGAATATATGGGCAAAGATCACTTAAAGGCAATCTTTCACAGACAAACATATGCCCAATAACTTTCTCAGATCACAGTGTAGTTTCTATAAGCATTGGCAATGCTGACTGGATAAAACGTGGTCCTGGGTTTTGGAAATTGAATTGTTCTTTATTAAATGATACAGAATACCATCGTCACGTACACAGTTTTTGGGACTTTAAAATGCGCAACATAGGTGATACAGAAGATTTGATTTCATGGTGGGAAGAAGTAAAATTAGGTTTGTTCATGTATCCAAGCAATTTTCTATTAAAAGAGGAAGGAAAATGCGAAAAGATGCGAAAGCACTTGAGCGCCTATTATTCCTCCTTTCCCGTAAGGTTGCAAATGGTGCAGCTCATTTAGTTGATTATCTGAATGAAATAAAATGTAAACTACGTGCAATTGAGGAGGAAAAGGCTGAAGGCACCAAAACTTATGCTAAAATATGGGGATAGAATTTTCACATGTTTTGTAAGATGCAAGTATTGGTACCACATGTTAAAGCTACAAAATCCGGCTATTCCAAAGGCAATTGCTGCTTGGGAAAATTCCACTTATTTCCCGGTAAATTGGAATGATGTGTGGTGCAATATTCATTCCTCACATATCCCTAATAGAGCCAGAGATGTTGTTTGGCGATTAATCCATAGAAGGCTATGAGTCGGCTCTCTCCTCAAGAAAGTAGGAATTACTGAGAGTGACAAGTGTTTATTGTGTTTAACAGCATAGGAAACACTCGTCCAATTATTTGTGGATTGCACTGTTATTGCTCAGTTTTGGACATACATCAAACGTGTTTTAATTAAGTTTGATGCATCGCAGTTCCAAATTGCACCTACCGAAATACTGTTTCACGACCTTTCTGGATATAATGTAAATAATGATGTTAAAAAGATCGCATTATGTTGCCTTAGTTTAGGCAACTGGAGCATTTGGAAATACCGTTGCTCTAGAGCCTACGATGTACATGACGATCCTAGCACTATCCACTTTGCGAAATTAAAACATATTTTTGATTTCTCGCTTGCATATTGTCTACAATGTGAATACCATGCATCACTGAAGGGAAATAGCCTCCATCAATTTAAAGTCAAATGGTGTAGAGGCGAGATGGTTTCCATTGATTCTGGGCTATTAGTTATTTTGAAGATCGTGTAAAGTTGAAATATGTAATGGAAAAATGGAAAGAGACAAATTTACAGATTCATTGCAGCTTAGTAGTTCCTTAAAATCTTTTCATGACAAAATATTTTGGGCGTGATTGAACTGGATTGGAAAACAAGACAGCAATGCCTTCCAGTCCAGTTACGTTCACTATATTCAACGGATTTCTTGCTAGGAAACATGTTTTTCAATAGATTTTGTGTTGTTTATTTTAGTATTTGAGTGTGTGGACGCTGTTGCTGCATGATAGCAACAGCTTCCCATCAAATTGGCTTTAAATTTTCAACAACCACAAAATTAACCTTGAAAATATCATGATTAGTAATTCAAATAATGATTATAGTCAACCACACGGTCTACAGGAATGTTTATTTTAAGTATCATTTGTTCTGGGGTAATTTTCAAAACGTCCATTCAAAGTAAATTGACTTGGCTTTTTCATTTTATGTTTTGTAATTTAGTCAAATCATGTATTCACAGTAGCCAAAATATTCATAATATGGTCATTTTTTAAACAGTTTTGGAGATTCATGTGTGTACGGCAATTGCATCAGGGTATTTTGTAATAAACATAAATTAAGTTGTCATATTAATTTCATTGTATGAGCACCGTTTCATTGCTTTTATAGCTATGCAATGATGTGATTTATAGAATGTTTATAAATATATATTTTAATTTATAGAATTTATTTCTACATAATACTGAGGTATACTGTGTGTTAATTAATTTCCCTACATTTTAGTGTTCTTTGTCAGTAAATAATTTTGGGTAGAAAGGCTTTCCACACGATCCTTTGATCGCGTTATCAAAAAGAAAAATGAAAAAAAAAAAGTAGTAGTAGTAGTAGTAGTAGTAGTAGTAGTAGTAGTAGTAGTAGTAGTAGTAGTAGTGGTAGTTTTGTTGTGGGAGGTCGTTTTTTGCAACGAAAGTTTTCAGGCTGCAGAAATGTATTTATCACTGCTGTGGCCATTTCAGCCGGCCTCCTCTGTTGTGTATTACTTTTTCTGTCCTATTGTTGTTGGGATTTTTCCCATTTCACGGTCCGTTATACTAGCGCTTTTATTGTTGGCTGACTTTAAATTCTGGCTGTCCGTGCTGGATTTTCAGTCGTAGAGAGAGTCGCTACATTCTCGGCTTACTGTTGAGCTAGAGCGCCGCTGTATTATCGCCCTATGCATTAAAGCATGTCTAGCAAATATAAACAGGAATTGAGCCTTAGGGTGACGACTGGCGGGTGGAGTGTGGTGGCCATTGACCTTTATCATGGCCTGAAAGAGGTTGTTGGTTCGGGTCCCAAGGTGTTAAAGGGCCTGATTAATATAAGCAGGTCAGTGTGGCATGTTACGGTATGCAATGAGGGAATTAAAGAAAAATTATTGGAGGATGGACTGATTGTCAATGGAGAAGTCTGTAAGGTACAGGAAATAGATTCAGATAAACTGCTAATTAAAGTGAAGGCGCCATTAGAAATACCTAATGAACGAATTAGCACAGAAATGGCCAAATATGGTCTAGTAGTTTCAATAGAGAATGAGATGTACCAATTTGACAGATCTCTAGAAAATGGAGTTAGACGAGTGTGGATGAAGGATATTTCAAAACCTCTTCCAAGTACGCTCTCAGTTGACAATACGTTTTTTCTACCATTATGGTACAGGGGCCAGATCAAGACATGTCGCATTTGTACCAGTACCGACCATCTAGCTAACGCATGTCCGCATAAGGACAAATGCTTAATTTGTGGGTCAACTGACCATTATAAATGGCGATGTAAGGAAGCAACAAAGAATCAAACTCGAAGTGCTTCAGAACCAAAGAATCACAAGGAGCCTGAACTGGCTGCTGTAGCTGCCGTTTACAAAACGGCTACTGCAGCTGATGTTCATAAACCAGCTAATCCTGTGGTAGTGGACATGGCAGATTCTATTGAGGTTTTGAGCGAGAACGTGACACAAACTCCTGTACCAATGGCAAAGGATGTTAGTTTAACATCCGAGTCAGAAAGTCTACAACTAGGGCAAACAAGATTCAGATCACAGTCCACTGAAAGCGCTGATAATTCAATACTAGATCAGGCCTCTCTGACTGTTATCTTGAAAGTCGTGGAAGGTAAAACAGATATTGCTGTTGGCGCCAGCAAAGAATTCACAAGCACCAGTTCCAGCATTCTTAGCAAGACAGAAAGTAGTCTTAAGCGACAAAAAGATGACTCAAGTTCAGATTCTGATGTTGAAGAAGACCAGGTTCATGATATGTCATATGATTATGATGATAGTGTATCTGTTGCTGATTCGGATATATCTGTCAGTACACAGAGTTCTCAAAATGCGGAAATGGTTATGTACCACTCAGAAACAGGGCATGTATCGATCCCTTACATAACACAGAAGTGTGTGCGCTATCGTCAGTTACGCAATGATTCTGATGTCTCAAAATATCAGCATCTGACAGTAATTGAATTAAACACCTCAGAATTCAATGAAAAGATTGGTAAATGGGCGAAAAAGAACTTGAGTAAGAAAAACATATCAAATTAAAATGTGTCAGTTTTAAATTTATGTTTTAAAATGTTTTTAATGTTAATTTGCACATTAAATTGCAGAGGTCTAAATGACGAAATAAAACAACATGTACTATTAGATGAATTAAAGGCAAGAAACGTTGACATTATTATGCTGCAGGAGACAAAATTACAAGATATAGTGGTTATTGAAAGGTTCAGGTGTTTGACGAATGGAGAACTCTATTACTCTGTTTCCAATGAACTGAGTGCAGGTGTTGCAATTTTGTTTCTCCCAAAATGCCTCAGCTGGATAAATATCATTTCTTCTTCATCTGATAACAACGGGCGGTGGGTTAAAGTTGTTATCGACATAGAAGGGTCAAATTACACTTTAATTTCAGTTTATGCATCGGCGTTGCATTCTGAAAGATGTATATTCTTGTCCAGTATATCACCCATTCTTAATGATAATGCTGACAATATTATCCTGGGTGGTGATTTTAACTGTGTTATGGATGGGACGCGAGACAGAAGTCACTTTGTAGCTATGGTGACATATCGCATGGCAGACTTAAAGCTATATGTGATGCAGAACATTCACTGTATAGTTATCGAATATTAAATCCAGAGGGCCGTGATTTCACATGGCATTCAAATAACGGCCAACTCGCCTCTAGAATAGGTCGAATTTATATTCAAACAACATTGAAAGGATATCTGGTAACTGCTGGTATGTATCCCATTACGTTCTCTGACCATGACATGTTTTACATCACGCTGGATAATGCCAACTGGGTTAAACGCGGCCATGGCTTTTGGAAAATTAATAATTCGCTGCTAAATGAATCTAAATATCAAACTTGTGTTAAAAGTTTTTGGCAACATAAGCTTCGAAACAAAATTCCCATGACAATTTAATAACATGGTGGGAAGATGTAAAAGTTGGATTTGCCCACATTTCAAAACAATATGCCATTGGGAAAGTGCGATTGATGTGCAAGGAGAGGAAAGCACTTGAGCGTTCTCTGTTTCGTCTAAGTAGGAAGGGTGTGAAGGGTGATAGTCAGCATAGTGAACGGCTAAGCGATATAAAATTAAAGCTTACTCAAATAGATAGATATAGGGTTGAAGGTGCAATAACTAGGAGCAGAACACAAATGTATATCGAAGGAGAGAAACCAACGAAATACTTTTATGGGCTCGAAAAATCTAGAGGAGTTGAGAAATTAATTAGGAGTTTAAATAACAACAACAACAACAACAACAACAACAACAACAACAACAACAACAACAACAACAACAACAACCAAAATTGCTCTACGCAAAAGGAAATTATGGAAACGGTAGAAACATTTTATCAGATGTTATATAAATCTGATAATAGTAATGATATAACGTCATCTGAGATGCTAGCCAATGTCAAAAATGCATTCTCAAAATCGAGCATGGAATTCTGTGAGCTCCCATTAACACTAGCTGATCTGACCACTTCTCTAAAACATATGATGGGTGGCAAAGCTCCAGGAGGTGATGGACATAGCTGGAATTCTACCAGACATTTTGGCATCTCATTGGGCCAGAGTTTATTCAAGTAATAAATGAAATTTTCTCACATGGTAGACTCCCTTCTACCATGTCGCAAGCATATGTTCAACTTATATTCAAGAAAGGGAATCGATAGAGTCTAGAAAATTACGGACCCATCTCGCTCCTCTGTGTCGATTATAAGATTATTTCTAAAGCGCTTGCTAAAAAACTTGCTAGTGTTCTGGATGAAGTTATCCATACCGATCAAACTTGCTCTATTCCAGGCCGCTCTATCTTGACCAATACATTTTTAATTAGAGACATTATACATTTGGTTGAGAAAGGTAATGTCCCAGGAGCCATTATAGGTTTAGACATCGAAAAGGCGTTTGATCGATTAGAATGGGAGTTTAAGTTTATATCACTCAGTCACATTGGTTTGGGACCAAATTTCATAAAATGGATCCGAATTCTCTATGGCAATATTAGCAGCAAATACCTCGTAAACAATTATAAAAGTCAGCCCATTATTTTAGAGCGTGGTATGCGTCAAGTGTGTTCATTGTCTCCCGTGTTATTCGTCATAGCAATGTAGGCATTAGGAGCAACCATCAGGGAGGACCCACTTTTTCATGGTATAGATATTCATGGTGTAAATCGGCCCATAAAGGTGTCTCAATATTCCGATGACACAACTGTCTTTGCGGGAACCAATGCTGATTTTAAAAGGCTTGACACGATTTTATTGGGTTTTCACATGGCCTCTGGCCTGAAGATAAACAAAGCTAAATCAGTTGGATTATTTCTGGGTCAGTGGAAGAGTAGGTGTGATAAGCCACTGGACATCCGATGGACAAATGAATCAATTAAGATTCTAGGTATTCACTTCAGTAGAGAGGGTGAAGAGAACCTTAACTGGGAAGAGAGAATAGCTAAAATGAAGAAAACCTGTAATGCGTGGAAGCATCGGCACTTAAATATTTTCGGCAGAACATTGGTTATAAATACCTTAATACTTTCAAAGTTATGGTATACAGCCTCTGTTATATATATATGCCCAAACATGTCGAATGTGAAATAAATAGAATGGTTCGAGAATTTTTATGGGAAGATAAGGCATGTCTTGTATCACAGGATGTTTGCCTGAATGATTTAATTCAGGGCGGGCTTAATTTTGTAAATTTTAGAATGAAGAGAATGTTATTGCGTTCCCAATTTTTAAATGCATTGCTTCATTCTGATATTCAGTGGGCAAATGTATCAAGGTCGTTAATAGAAAGCTGCATAAAGCCTTTCTCAACCAAAAGGTTCTTTTGTGCCAAAAATCCTGCACCGCGAGTTCCTCCGCATTTTCTCGAGCTAAAAACTGGTTTTGATGCGTTAATTAAAGTTGACGATATACCACTATACTGGAAAAATGTTTTAAAATTGGAGCTATGGGGCAATAATCACATCACTCATCAAGGCAAAGCTATGTACTAGCCATCAATGGCAGGGAAAGGCATTAAATATGTATGTGACATTGTTGACCCTATTCGGAGGGAATGGAAATCATTGGCTGAGATTTGCTATGTTACTGCTCTTCAACCAATAGATGCTACGCGTCTGTTAGCTCACATACAAGAAGCTATACCGAAAGCTTGGTTCTCTCTATACAGTGCCGATCTTACTGATGAAGAAGCTGAACTAAAATTCATCGGTAATGATAAGGAATTTTCCTGTAGAATGGCAGTAAGCAGCTGGTATAAGCTCCTTTGGGAACTACATGCTATACCTCCATGAGCTATTTATGCATGGGAGCAGCATGGTTATAATATTCCGAACTGGGAGATAATATGGAAAAACATACATTTACCGAATATTCCCAATCAGGCAAGAGATATAGTTTGGAGACTAATACATAGAAAACTTTTGGTTAAACATCTCATGACAAAAGCAAAACTGTGTGCTGAAGATGATAATAAGTGAGTTTTCTGTGTAAGCTCTGCGGAAACATTGGTACATCTATTCGTTGAATGCCATGTTGTAGTTCAGTTCTGGCTATATGTAAGTAGGATTTTATCAGATCTCGGTATTCCAACATCGGACATAACACCACACAATATTTTATTTCATGACCTTGCAAATAAGTCACTACACATGAATAATACAGTTATTGTGTTAGTCTGCTTAAGCATCGGAATTTGGAGCATTTGGAAACATCGCTGCTGCGTAGTGCATGATGCAAATGCTACTCTCACACACGATCATTGAAAATGTTTAAATGGGATATTTTATGCGTTATTGTCACATTGTGTTAGAGGCGAATGCCATAAGTATATTAAAAAACAAAATCGAAAAACGTTTAAAAGAATATGGTGCAGAGGTAGATAAATATCATTTGAAAATTATAGAATCTCCCTCAAAATGTATAGAGAAATATTTAAATGCCGCGGAGATATTACTAGAGCGCGCCGCGCAGCTGACAAAGTGTTTGCGTTTAAATGCTCGCGCTTTGTTGGCTATATAAAATCCCCGGGCCTATTCAGAATAGAGCATACTAGATGTTTAATTTCATCAAAATAATGAACGTATGGCGTTTATTTTATTAGTATATACTTACTTTGACAGAACAGATATTTCAAAAACACTATTAAGACGAAAAGACTGATAAATATGTAATTAGATTTTTAGTGTTAATTAACATTTAATCCTTTGAACCCAGACTTCCACGAATATCACGTTCCGGACAATCGTACGTGTAAGCTGTTGGATGTTTTGAAACTGTTTGGACTGGAACGCCATATACAGGACCGACTCCCAGTTAGTTGTGTTTCAAAATATTCAACATAATATTTTTATTTATTAAAATAAAAATGATTTCTTTCGTGTTTGTCCCTTGGAGTTCAAAGAGTTTAATATGTATATTTATTGAGCATCGATTTTGAAGTATTTTATTATACTGAAAGACAGATGAATTTTTGAAAGCTTTGTCCTTATCACTTGCCGTTAATTTACTGTTTGTATGCTTGTATGTTGTATGATTTGTACGTCAGTCTTTTGTATATTTTTGGATATGAAAGGTTTTCCGCACGATCCATTAATCGTGTTATCAACAAAAAAAAGAAAAAGAAAAAAAAAGTAGTAGTAGTAGTAGTAGTGTTGGTGGTGGTGGTGGTGGTGGTAGTAGTAGTAGTAGTAGTAGTAGTAGTAGTAGTAGTAGTAGTAGTAGTAGTAGTAGTAGTAGTAGTAGTAGTAGTAGTAGTAGTAGTAGTAGTAGTAGTAGTAGTAGTAGTAGTAGTAGTAGTAGTAGTAGTAGTAGTCGTCGAAGTGAACGCACATGTTTATTTAGCTCTACAATTTTGTACATATATTTCGTATTAGTATTTCCTTTCAAACTGTGTGTTTAATTTGTAAATTCTTGTCTTGGTTGGAGCGCATTTTGTCTCTCCATTTTCTCAAGGCACTCCTCTTAGCTGGCGGTTTCAGCCATTTGATAGGGCTCATCTTACTGTGGTCAATGCAATACTTTTCTCCCGCGCCAGTGTACTATTTCTATAGTTCGTTGGCTAGCGCATTATATTTGGCAAGATCGCTTGAGTGAGTGGATTTAATTCCTTTGTCATTTGTAAGCGCAAGCCTAGTACTTTGATTATATAAATCTTTATAGTCAGTTGGCTGTCCCCGGTCAACTCGAACAGACTAACAAATATATGTCTAAACTATGTTAGTATGCATTAGGGAACCACTTTAATCGGTTAGGTGTTAGTGAACCACTTAGAAAGTGGTTCAAACTAACAAATATACGACTGTACTCTCTATTCGTATATTTGTTGGTAGACGTCAGGGTTTCAAAAGGGGACACTATTTATTTAGTGTTTAGCTCTTTCCTGACGTCTTGGTGTTATATTTTTGTATTATATACTGTAGTAGTATGGGTTTCCTCTTTTTATAAAACACCATGGCAACCTATAAGAGTACCCTAAGCCTTAAGATAACAACTAAGGGGCGGGGTGTCACGGCTATCGACGTGGATCATGGGTTAAAGGACGTCGTTGGCGCGGGATCTGCTGCTTTGCAGGGGCTTATCAATGTTTCTAAAACTGTATGGAATGTAACAGTGTCAAATGAGGGGGTCAAGGAAAAGCTTCTAGAAGATGTTCTTATTGTAAAAGGCGAAGTTAGATAGGTTGCTAGTGAAGATGAAAGTTCCACTAGAAATTCCAGAAGACAGAATCATGAATGAACTCAAGAAGTATGGCAAAGTACAAAAGATTGAATGGGAAACGTATCCCTTTGACAAACCGCTAGAAAACGGTGTAAGACGCATCTAGTTTGATAAAGTGGATAGCCCGTTACCAAGCAGATTGACGCTTAATTGCAGCTTTGTCCTGCCCTTATGGTATAGAGGGCAAATTAAAGAGTGCTGGATCTGCCTAAGTACTGACCATTTGGCAACAGATTGTCCCAATCGAAACAAATGTTTGCTCTGTGGTTCAGTTGACCATTTTAAATAGCGCTGTCCAAAAAATCAAAACACGCCCTCAGTATCAGGAGATAATCGCCCATTAAAGGATGCAACTGAGTCATATTCTTCTGGAGCAATCACTACGGAAGCTGTTGTTCTGGTTCATGCCACTGAAAATGACACAAACAAATCATAAAATCCTGTTAAAGAAACTACAGTTTATGAAATTCAAGTATTAGAGGAGGTATAACCTTAAGTCAAGAAAATAATCAAAATGCAGTGGAGCCAAACGTGCCTGTAAAAGACACGCAGGAAAATGATGATCTTACAGAAGAGCCAGTTTACAATTCCTTAGAAGATGAATTAAAATTAGGACAGGATAAGTTTAGGACTCAGAAGAAGGAAAGTTCAGTCGATTTTCCGCTAAGCCCACTTGATTTAAGTCAGCTTGAAGATATGGTAAATGACGCTCCTGCCAAATGTAACTTAAGTAGCAATAAGCGTCATAAAGAAGAGAAATAGCTCAGAATCTGAGATTGAAGTAAATGATATGGATGTTGATACAATGTCAGTTGCAGAATCAGATGTGTCCATTCAAACACAGAGTTCACAGATGAAAGATGAAATGGCAATGTACCGATCAGAAGGGTGTGAAGTGTTAGTGCCATATGTAACAGCGAGAGGCGTGAAATATCGTCTACTGTGCCATGATTATGATATTTCCACATATGAATATTTGTCTGTGGTAGATCTAGGAAACATTGAATTCGCAGAAAACTTAGGTAAATGGTCTAAGAAACGAGGTAAAAAACCCAAATCAAGTTAATCTAATGATGGCGGTTGTAAACATCATTTTACAAATTATGATTATCTGCACCATCAATTGCAAAGGATTAAATACCGAATTCAAGCAGCGCCACTTGCTTGAAGAATTAGCAAATAAGATAGTTGATATTGCCTTTCTACAAGAGACCAAAATTAAAAAAATTGAAGTGTATGAATCTCTCAAAAATATTTCAAAGGGGTGATTTTTTATTCTTTATCACAAGATAATAGCGCAGGAGTGGCATTCTTATCCTGTCCCGCTGTCTCAACTATGTTAATGTTTATCGTCGTCATCAGATACAAATGGACGATGGAATTGTGTATCAATTTATGTACTAAACACAAGTTTAAATTTGATGTGCCTTTATGCACCTACCTCTCATCAATTGCGCCGTGAATTTCTAAATGATGTTTCCACAAAAATTCAAGACAGAATGCCTGAAACCTAATTATGGGCGGTGACTTTAATTGCATATTTGATGACGTTAAAGACAGAAACGCTAGGTCTAATTTTAATGTCACATCTCATAATATTTGAAACACATCTGTGAATATGAAAGCTTGTTAGACACTTATCGGATTGAAAATCCAGAGGGCAGGGACTTTACTTGGTTTTCAATCATGGAAAGAAAGCATCCAAATTGGACAGGATCTATGTAGAACGATCATTGAAAGGTTACATGTGTAAAACTAACATAAAACCAGTAACTTTCTCTGATCACAATATGTTTTCCATTATATTAGACAATGCTGACTGCATCAAATGGGGAGATGGATTTTGGAAACTCAATGCAGCGTTGTTACGAGATAGTTGCTATCGCAAATGTGTAGAAAGTTGTTGGAAGCATTGGGATGAAAAGAGAAGTTTGTATGAATGTATAACAGACTGGTGGGAGGATGTTAAATCCGACCTGAAACATATTTCAAGGCAATATTCCATCAGGAAAGCACGAGAAATGCGAAAGCGTAAAAAGGCGCTTCAGCGGTCGGAGTGTAAAATTAATAAGAAAATTAATGATGGAGAATATAATTATTATGAACTATTAGTTAAATTATAAGGTAGACCTAATGAAATAGAGCAATATCAGTTTGATGGGGCCAAAATAATGGCAAGAGCACAAATGCACACCTAGGGTGAAAAGCATACATGTTACTTTTGTAACTTGGAAAAAAGGTTAGGTTATTCGTCAAATTATCATCTCCTAAGACATTAAAATTTTAAAATTAACAGAGTATGATATCTTACATATATACAATTAACATCGTGTTGTAAATGTTTACTGTAGGTGTATTTGTTACAGGGTAATTTACAAAAACTTACAATGATGTAAATTTAAAATGTGAACCCAGAGCGCCATCTATGTAGTCATAGTTTGTATACGTTTGCTTTGTGCATTTTACGACACAAAGGCTACTGCGCCTGCTCGGTATTTAAGAATTGGCCAACTGGCGTCAATGAGTGACCTTTTGTTACTTATTGACGAGTTACCTCGCCACTAGTTGGCGAGCTGCACTCGCCATTTGGGCCCACTACTATACGGTGCGATATGTTAAACTACATATGATCTACTTAGCCTGCTGGTCATGAATCGGCTCAATGGCGTCAATGAGTAGCAGTAACTTACTGCTAATTATTGATGAGTCGCTTTACCAGTTATTGGGTAACTATACTCGCCATTTGGGCCTACGGTGTGCAAATAGTAATGGCTTTGTTGAATTATATTATGTTATCAGCTTTTTTTTAATTAAGGTTTTTTTCTATGTAGTTATGCCATGGGTGTGGTATATGCTAATAGAGTATTTTAGCTTGCACTGCTTTGATATGTTAAGTTTGTATTGTTATTCATATTACATTAATAAAGCCTGCTATTTCACCCGATTTTTTATGGGGGTTTACAAGCCTTTTTTAAAGGAGTTTCTCCGTGAGGTGTGCTCGACTGCGTCAGCGTCAGATTAAAAAAAAAGAGAAGTAGTAGTAGTGGTAGTAGTAGTAGTAGTAGTAGTAGTGGTGGTGGTGGTGGTGGTGGTAGTAGTAGTAGTAGTAGTAGTAGTAGTAGTAGTAGTAGTAGTAGTAGTAGTAGTAGTAGTAGTAGTAGTAGTAGTAGTAGTAGTAGTAGTAGTAGTAGTAGTAGTGGTGGTGGTGGTGGTGGTGGTGGTAGTAGTAGTTAAGGTCTAGCACGATTTTGTAGATAAATTTTATACATATATTTCGTATTAGTATTTCGTTTCAAACTTTATGTTTAATTTATAAATTCTTGTCTTGGTTGGAGCGGATTCCGCCATTTAATAGGACGCCTCTTACTGTGGTCAATGCAATACATTTCTTCCCGCGCCAGTATACTATTTCTATAGTTCGTTGGCTAGCACATTATATTTTGGCAAGATCGCTTGAGTGAGTTGATTTTATTCCTTTGTCATTTGTAAGCGCAAGCCTAGTACTTTGATTGTATAAATCTTTATAGTCAGTTGGCTGTCCCCGGTCAACTCGAACAGACTAACAAATATATGACTGTAATATGTTAGTATGCATTAGGAAACCACTTTAATCGGTTAGGTGTTAGTGAACCACTTAGAAAGTGGTTCAAACTAACAAATATACGACTGTACTATCTATTCGTATATTTGTTGGTAGGTGTCAGGGTTTCAAAAGGGGACATTATTTATTTAGTGTTTAGCTCTTTCCCTGACGTCTTGGTATTATATATTTGTATTACCCCTTAAATATTTTAGTAGTATCGGTTTCCTCTTTTATTAAAACACCATGGCAACCTCTTTTAAGCGTACCCTGAGTCTTAAAATCATGACAAAGGCTTGGGGTGTTTCGGCAATTGAGGTGTATCATGGGTTGAAGGATGTAGTTGGGGCAGTGCCACGGGTCCTTCAAGGTCTCATTAACGTTTCCAAATCTGTATGGAATGTCACTGTAGTTAATGAAAGTGTGAAGGAAAAGGTCCTCGACGAGGTCCTTGTCGTGAAGGGTGAGGTGTGTAATGTGGAGGAAATAGATTCTGATCGTCTCTTACTCAAGATGAAGGTTCCATTAGAGATCCTAGATGAACGGGTTATTAATGAATTGATCAAGTATGGCAAAGTGGACAAAGTAGAACACAAGACCTATCCATTTGATCGAACCTTAGAAAATGGCATCAGAAGAATTTGGTTCGAAAAGGTAGAACAACCTCTCCCAAGTAAGGTCACGATAGATGGTCGATTTATCTTGCCTTTATGGTACAGGGGGCGAATCAAAGAGTGTAGAATCTGCTTAAGCACAGAACATCTTGCAACAGATTGCCCTAACAAAAACAAATGTCTAGTTTGTGGATCATCTGATCATTTTAAGTGGCGATGCCCGCAGAACAAATATGTCAAAAAGGGTGCTGATAAAAGTGCAGTGCAAGTTGTCTCTAAAGAGAATGTCATAGAACCGGTAGCTGCTGAGATTGTAGGTGAAATCCATTTTAATGGGAAGCACGTTGCTAAAGAAAATGTCAGCGAACCAGTAGTTGCTGAGATTGTAGCTGAAGTCCATGTTAATGAGAAGCATGGTGAAAAAACAAAGAATCCAATCGCTGTAGTTGCAGGTGATGAAATAGAGGTCCTAGATTAGGGGCTAAGTCTTACTCCAGTAACAAGTCAATCCAAATCTGATGTCAGAGAGGCTAATTCCACACAAGTTGAAGATGATGATCAATACCCTCTGGAAGAGAGTTTTAATTTAGGACAAGTAAAATTCAGGTCGCAAGATACTGAAACTAACTTTGATTTTCCACTGAGTACACTCAATCTAGACGATTTAAATAATATAGAGAAAGTAATTGGTGTCTCACATCAATTGAGTGGAACAAAGCGACAGAAAGATGGAGATAGTTCTGAATCAGAAATAGAGGATAGTGATATAGAAGACGATAATATGTCAGTCACTGAATCCGATATATCCATTCAAACACAGAGTTCTAAATCACCCGATAAAATGGCCATCTACAGGTCAGAGGCAGGAGAGGTGTTAGTTCCATATGTGATGGCAAAAGGGGTTAAATATAGGCATCTGCGTCATGATTCAGATATATTAAAATATAAGCATTTGGAAAAGGTTGAGCTAAGTAGTGCAGCATTTGTGAGTAAAATAGGTAAATGGTCTAAGAGAGGGTAAAAAACCCCAAAATCTAGATAGCTTAATAATGGCGGTTATACACATCATTTTATTACTTTTTATGCTAATTTGCACACTCAATTGTAGAGGCTTAAATAGTGACATAAAGCAACGTCACTTACTAGAGCAGATTGACATTGCTTTGATGCAGGAAACAAAAATTCAGAAGTCGGAATCATACGATAATTTAGCAAAGATTTCTGGATCCAGAATATTCTATTCGTTATCTAAAGATAATAATGCAGGCGTAGCAATTGCTATACTCCCTCATTGTTCAGCCTATGTAAATATAATCTCTTCAGTATCAGGTGCAAGTGGTCGTTGGGTGAGAGTCACGTTAGATATACAACAAACACGTTTCACGTTGCTGTGTATATATGTACCTGCATCTCATCAACTGCGTCGTAATTTTTTTAATGAGATGTCTACAACAGCACTAGATAACATCACTGAAAACTTAGTAATGGGTGGTGACTTTAATTGTGTCGTAGACAAATAAAATAACAGGAATGCAACTTCAACTTATACTGATACATCACATAGACTCTTAAAAGAAATATGTGATGATGAAAATTTAGTTGACACGTATAGAATATCAAAACCTCATGGTAAAGATCTTACATGGTTTTCGGCAAATGCTAAAACTGATTCAAAGTTCGACAGAATTTATGTGAATAGTTTGTTGACTGGGTACTGGAGAGATGTTAATAATAAGCTAGTCGCATTCTCAGATCATAACATGGTTTGTGTAACCTTTGCCAATGCTGATTGGGTAACAAAAGGGGTTGGGTTTTGGGAATTAAACACAACACTGTTGGGAGAAGAATTTTATAAGAATAATATAGAGAGTTGTTGGCAATATTGGATTAATAGGAAAGCATCATATAAGAGCACATTGCAATGGTGGGAGGATGTAAAACTGGATTTAAAGTATGTTTCCCGAAACCATGCTATTAGAAAAGCACATGAAATACGCAAACTCAAGAAAACACTTCATCGATCACTGATGAAAATTAATGCTAAAGTAAATAATGGTGAAGATAATCATTATGAATTACTGGTTAAAATTAAAAGTAAAATAAGAGATATAGAACAATATGAGTTTGAGGGTGCAAAAATTAGAGCAAGAGCCCAGATGCATGCAGAAGGGGAAAAGCCAACCCAATATTTTTTGCACATTAGAAAAAGCATGGGCAATAGATAAGGTGATGTGCTCATTAAACATGCCGGATGGTTCAACAGTCTCTACCAACAATGAAATGAGTACTATTTATGTAATTACTATGAGTCATTGTACAAGTCAGAGGGAATTGATGAAGATGCAAAATTGGATATGTTAGCAGATATAGACAAAAAGGTGTCAGACACAGGCAGTGAATTTTGTGATCAACCCTTAACACTAGAAGATTTAACTAAATCCCTTAAAGGTATGAAACTAGAAAAATCACCAGGGTGTGATGGCCTTCCAGTTGGATTTTACCAAACGTGTTGGCACCTTGTAGGGCCAATAATGGAAGAATTAGCCACTGCAACTTTTGAGAAAGGCCACTTACCACCAACTATGGCTAAGGCATACGTAAGGCTAATATATAAACGAAATGACAGACGTCTAATTCAGAATTACAGACCAATTTCTCTACTATGTGTAGACTACAAAATTATATCCAGAGCACTAACATTGAAACTAGGTAGTGTTTTAGAAGAAATCATTGGAACAGAGCAGACATGTGCTGTACCTAGGAGGACAATTTTAACCAATACCATGTTAATAAGAGACCTTATACAATTGGTTGGGAAGGATAGCATCCCTTCAGCTGTGATTGCCTTGGACAACGAAAAGCCATTTGACCGTGTGGAATGGGATTTTCCTTTTAATTCTTTGCAATCGTTTGGGTTAGGCTCAATCTTTATTAAATGGGTTAATATTTTATATACGGATATCAAGAGTAGCTATTTAGTGAACAATCAATTATCCAGAGAAATTGTCTTAGAACGTGGTGTTAGACAGGGGTGTTCCCTATCGCCATTATTATTTGTTATTGTGATGGAATCACTTGGCATAGCATTGAGGCAAAATAATAACTTTCAGGGCATATGTATTCGTGGCATAGAAAGACCACTTAAGCTGTCACAATATGCTGATGACACAACTGTGTTTGCTAGTTCAAACAATGATTTTGCAATTTTAAACCACGTACTAGAAAAGTTCAAAAATGCATCTGGTTTGAAAATCAATAAAGGAAAATCGAAAGGATTATTTTTGGGGCCATGGAAAGAGCGGAATGACCAGCCACCAATCAATTGGTCTAATTATACCATTAATATTTTAGGCATCTATTTTGGCAGGAAACCGAATACAACACAAAATTGGAATGAACAAGTATCTACGCTTACGAGAATATTAGCAAATTGGAAGCGTCGTCGTCTTTCAATTTTTGGTAGAGTGTTTGTTGTCAACAACTTAGTATTATCTGGCCTATGGTATACAGAATATGTTGTACACATGCTAAAACATGTAGAAAAGGAGGTTAATGAGTTGATATTGTCATTCATATGGGAAGAAAAGAATCATTTAGTTTCCCATCGTGTTCTCAATAATGCTAAGTTAGAAGGAGGACTTGATTTAATTGATATTAAGGTTAAATGTGTTTCTTTAGTGTTAACATTTTTTAATGATCTTATTACATCAGATGAGACGTGGGCATGTGTTTCACGAGCTCTCATGGAGAGAATTGTAGAACCATTTCTGGCGGAGCATGTTTTTACCTCAAAGAAGCCACCTCCGAATAGCCAAATGATACCAGATGTGTTTAAAGATCAAGTTAAGGAGCTAGAAATATTTGACAGATACAGGCATTCACCTACGTGTTGGAAGGAAGTACTAGAACAGCAATTGTGGGGGCAATAGTAATATATTTTATAACAATGCAGTACTTTATCTACCGTCCTTTGTAAAATATAGCATTCAACATTTATCTGATATGATACACCCTCAAACACGTAGATGGATTTCAATGCAAGAAGTAGCTAGAAAAACACATATGAGGCACATAGATGTCCAGCGGTTGCTAAATAATATAAAACATGCTGTACCAATTGAATGGTTTCGTCTGCCAAATGTAAAATGCAAAATGGGAAATGTAAAAATAAATGAGCCTGCACTAGCCTAAATCATTTAATTACTACAGTTGATTTATCTGTGTCTCTTCATTAATCTGTGTCCTGTAATTCATTTTAGTCTGCACTTTGGTATTGTTATGTTTAATAATTCATGTTAACAAATAAACAGACTGGGGTAATTTAATAATCAATCGATAAAGTAAGTTGCCATTGAATTATAAAATCGTCCCGCGTAATTTTAGAAACTTGCACAGGGTTTTATAGGGTTATTTGTTCCCGGGTAATTTAGAAAACCTTACAACAAAGTAAATCAAAAATGTAAACAAGAGCGCCATCTATTTCCATCTATTTTCTCTCATTTTCCTGCTGACTATATATGTTATGCTACCCAAATGCTACTACGCCCGCTGATCTTTAAAGAATCATCCACTGGCGTCAATTATTGACTTATTTGTCATTGATGACGCGTTACTTTTCATTTGTTGAATAGTTGCACTCGCCACACGGGCCTACTACCACACATGGATTGAATGGTAATTTACAAAACCTTACAATAAAGTAAATCGAAAATGTAAACAAGAGCGCCATCTATTTTTCTGTAATTTTTCGGCCGACTATATGTATTATACTACCCAAATGCTACTACGCCTGCTGATCTTTAAAGAATCAGCCCACTGGCGTCAATGATTGACTTATTTGTCATTGATTGACGAGGCACTTTCATTTGTTGGATAGTTGCACTCGCCACACGGGTCTACTCCTACACATGCCTTGAATGTTATTATTTTGCCTCAATGCTATGCCAAGGGATTCCATCACAATAACAAATAATAATGGCGATATAGTAATGCCTTTGTTAAGTTTTGTTTTGCTATCGGCTCTTTAGCAGCCTATTGTTTTGTATCTATACTTTTTAAGCCATATGTATTTATAGATTGTATTAATGCTCATTATTTATCTTTTGTTTTTGTGTAATATTAATCAGGCTTACTAGTTCACCATTTTTTTTTCTGGGGGTTTGCAAGCCTTTTTAGAGGAGTTCCTCCGTGAAATTTGTCCGACTGCGTCAGCGTCGGATTAAAAAAAAAAACGAAGAAAAAAAGTAGTAGTAGTAATAGTAGTAGTAGGAGTAGTCGTGTTGATAGTGTTAGAGTAGTGGTGGTGTTTGTAGTAGAGGTAGAGTTAGAGGCGGTGCCGGTTGTGGTGGCGTTGTTGTTGGTGCTTGTCGTGGTATTGGTACTGGTACTCGTACATGTAGTAGTAGTCGTTGTCGTCGTCGTAGTCGTTTGTCGCAATCATTAATTACCAAAATTATTTTTATTAATAACATAATGAAAACACCATCATCATCGTCTGAATCATCATCATAAACATCATATTTATTATAATCACGCCAATATCCTGTAAAACATCAGCAATGTCAGAGAGGAAATGCTGCTAGGGATACAATAACGCTGATAATCAGAAGTAGAAATGGAGTGGTCCTTATTACCTGTCTACAATGAACACCTACTTTGGGCCCAAAATATTTCAGTTCTTTGAGACCGGTAGCCATAAATAAGAGCACCCGTCTTGAAAGAACCATCTAATTTTGGGCCATTAGACGATTTATCATAGCAAATTAATTATATTAAGCGGCCATCTGTCTTTAGGGGCAAACTTTGAAGAGCCACACAGTGTCCGTTTTAGACAGATTATACAGTAGTCTTTAATAAAACATGTTTTCACCCTCTAGCTAGACCATATTCGATCTCCACCTTAGATTTACATGACGGTGTCACGAGTCAGTCTCGTGCCTTTAGGCGGGATACTCAGCATCATTGATAGTTAATACTGATCTTATTTCATCTGATCACGAGATTTCTCATCAAATATGCGCATGACCTTGAATGGCTGGATCCGATCTGTCACGCGTCATAATCAAATACGTCACTTGCTAGCCGACGCCACAATCAAAATGACGTAGGCCAGGCTAAGTCCGTCACGAACGTGTCAATAGCTCGTCACGAAGGGGTAACATTTTTTGACGAATTTAACCCGTCTTGTGTCACCAGCGCCTCAAAGCGCTCAAAATACTACTTGATATATCAATTAAACATTTTGCCATGGACAATGTTTTTCAAGATATTTTAATTTTAGAAGACTATTTTTGTAAATTTACCACTGAACTCTTTTTGCCGTTTTGGTACTGATTGGTAATGGTAAAGAAAATTAAAGATTTTAAGCGGCTTTCTGAGCCAGTCATTCTCGTGGTAAATATTAAAAAAAACTCTACTCAAGGCCTTTCAAATAGGCGTGTTCGAAGACCACTGTAGATTGTTTTTGGTCATATTGACCACTAAAGGGATAAGTTGACACAAGAGGGGTTAAAATTAATAAACAATCTGTTGTAGATTTTGAAACTAATTTGACGTGAGCTGTTGCTACAATAGAGAGCAATAGCTCCGAGTGAAATGAGTATCAAAATATGCAATGGCGTACCTATATAGTAAAAAGTATATTTCGATTCTATGCATTCAGGTTTCAAAGTTTCAAATCGATTCCAACACGTATGAGCAAGTGGGCGGAGCTTAGCTAGAAATGGGTGGGGCTTAGCTAGAAATGTACCATCTATTCCTGGATCTAATCTGTTATCCACAATTCACTGGGATCACAATTAAAGGAAGTCACTCGCCGTCAACTAACACCAAATCAAATATCCGATTGAATGCACTACATCTAGTATAATAGATGAATACACCTTTAGTTATGCCACACCCATTTCTTGCCAAGTTTCGGCCACGCTTTTCCCGTGTTGGAATCAACTTCCCAGAAGCCCAATATCAAAGCAACTATACAGGTAAGCTGTTGAATATTTAGAAACTAAGTTGATTGAGTGTTTTGGCGCTTATTGCAGCAACCATGCAAAGTTAAATTAGTTTCAAAATTTTCAATAGAATATTTATTCAAGAGTAAATCGATCAAATACATAGCCTACACTTCGTTCACACGACGGACTACATGTATTGTCAATGAACTTTTCCAGGTTTAGCTATGCCCCGCCCATCTCAATCTAAGCTCCACCGACACCTCGTCCGTGTTGGGTTCGATCTATCCCTGAACTCCATGACTATCAATTTCCATAAAACTATCCAAGTAAGCTATTAAATATTTTGAAAATAATTTGACTGTGTGCTGTTGCGCCCAGTCAAATTAGTTTCAAAATATTCAACGTACTGTTTATTAAATGGTAAAGACAAACATTTCGTACAATGTGTCGGACTATTAAGCGTTGAAGACGGACTATATCGACTCATTCATGACGTCATGAGTATGATGTCAGCCTACACGTCACGTAGTTGGCTATGACGTCATGCGATTGAGTGAGAAAATGGATTCATGAATTATGATTGTGACATGACGTCGGCCTATATGTGAGATAACTGATGATGACGTCATATACTTGATCGACAAAATCGGATTCATCGATTACACCCCCGCCCTCGCCCCTTGTTTCAACAGTGTTTGAAAGCTCACAACAATGTACTTATATCAACTACTGTTTAGTTAATGTTCAAGACCACGAGTGGACTATTTTTGTAACTTTATCACTGAAATTTACAAAATTATCTTTGTTCTCTTCTGCAAATAGTTATTTCTAGCGAGTTCTTTTGGCCGACTTGGCCATTAGTGCTAAGAAGCGTTAATGATCAGGAAACTAGGTTTTGCTTAGCCAGTATCTATGTGCAGGCCAAGAGAAGAGCATATTTGAAAATCTAGCACTGGAATGACTGATTGGCCCGGTTACCGCTTCTCTTGGCCTTCAGATGGACATTCCTCAAGACCACTGCAGATGTCGTTTTTGGCCGCCTTGAGCATTAAAAGGTTAAGTTGACACAGGAGGGGTTAAATTAAGCTTGTTTGTTATTTACGTTATCATAAGGTGAGTGCGTGGGTGGGTTGGTGGTGTGCATGCGTGCGTACGCGCACGCGTTCTTGACAGAAAAATTGGCATATGTCTTCGGAACCCCTCAGTCTAACATCAACACCGGAAAGGATTGCTCTATTGGACTTATTGAAAAAATGCCTAAAAAGTCTATTTTGAAAACAATATTGTTGAAAGCTGTTTCTGTTGCCTTCTATCCTTTGAGCGCACAATTGGCATCGTGGTCGGGACCCCATGCGTAAGCTTCCGCAATGGTCTGGAGAAGATCACACCAGTACCACCGGAGTTATTGAAGAATGTGTAAAAATGTCTGTTTGAAAACTGTTGCTGAAAGCTGTTGCGTTTGAGATTTTGATCCAAAAATAGGCAGATGTGTTCAGGACTCCATGGGTATGCTTCGCTTCTAATTTGGAGACGATCCCACTAGTAGATCCAGCTTTATTAATATTGTCTTAAGAACGAGAAGACGAAGAAAAAGAAGAAGAAGAGGAAGAAGAAGAAGAAAAAGAAGAAGAAGGATTCCATGTTCGCATTTACAATACTACTGCGTAGAAATTTGCAGTTCGTTTTTGTCTTTCACATAAGTACAATATTTTCTTCATGCGAAGACCAGACTTATCAAAGCAGCCACATTGCATTTGCATCAGATAATTTCTCTAACAATCGATTGAGAGCTTGAACATCACATGGAAAAATTGCGCAACGATTAAATTATTGATTTCAGTCTGGAAATATGATAGATGAATCCAATTTTAGCTATGTCCCGCCAATTTCTAGCTAAGCTTCGCCCACCGCTTTGCCCGTTCTTAGATTGATCGAACCATGAGATTCAAGAATCCCAATACCAAGGTATAAAGTAAGCTATTGATTATTTTGAAACAAATTTGACTTGGTGTTGTTGCTGCCTATGGCAGTCAAATTAGCTTCAAAATATTTAACATAATGGTTGGGAAGTAGTAAAGACATACAATTCGTATACATGGCGGACCTTTAAACGTTCATGACGTACTTAGCTACGTCATTCATTAGGCATTTTGATTGTGACGCCAGTATACATGTGACCTGATTCAATATGACGCCATACACTTAACTGACAGATTGGATTCAACCATTGCCTAGAGAGCGCGTATGATGTGTGAAATACATACCGTGATTCGTCATTGTATGTATAGGATGTACGATTGCATTTTCTAAAAGGTTAATCTATCAATAGAGGGATACGACATGTCACTCAAATATATAATGTCATAATCAATTAACCTTTGCTGTTTAGGTATCAAAAATCATCCCATCCCTAGTTAAATTCCACCCACACCTTGCTCGTGTTTGGATCGATTGATCCACGAACTCCTTGACTATCAGTTTCCAGAAAAAATATACAGGTAAGCTGTTGAATATTTTGAAACTAATTTGACTGGGTGCTGTTGCTGCAACAGCACCACGGTCAAATTAGTTTCAAAATATTTGACAGAATCTGTATTATATAGTAAAGAAACAATTCGTATAGTGGACTATTAAGTGTTTAAGACGGACTAAATAGAGTCATTCATGACGTAATGATTATGACGTCATGCTACACGTCACTTAGATACCTATGACGTCATATGATTGACTGATGAAATGTATTTACGAATTGCGGCACGAGTAGGACTGACTCCACACTCATAATGACGTATTATACCTCCGTCATGAAGGTCGAAAAGTCCATCAAGTGTACGAATTGCATGTCTTTGATGGAGTTGCTATCAAATAAACATTCTCTTGATAGTTTTGAGACTCATTTGACTGGACGATGCTGGTCCCCATACTCCATCCTCTCCCTCTCCCTCTCCCCACCCGCCCCACTCTCTCTCTCCCTCCCTCCCCTCCCCCTCCCTCACTCACTCTCTCTCTCTCTCTCTCCCTCCCTCCCTCTCTCTCTCTCTCTCTCTCTCTCTCTCTCTCTCTCTTTTTCCACCCTCATGCTCTTCACCTTTCTCGCATGCATTCACCCCACCCCCTCTCCCATTGTGTATCTCTACATCTTCCCCCACTCTCTACTATCGGACTATTAATGCTTCAAAACGAGCCACTAATGATTGAAAACGACGTCCATGTAAATATTTTAATAGCGTGTCACTGATTAGGCCTATCGTTATTGGATTCTTGAAGATTTCCCGCACTCAGGACAATCGCTACATCCAGAGAAGGGATGCCGAGATTAATCTTCAACCCTTTCCACCTAAAAGCCAATTTATCTACAAATGCAAAGACTATGAACCTAATTTGACTGAGAGCTGTTGCTGCCTATGACAGCAACAGCTCGCTGTCAACTTAGTTTCAAAATATTCAACAGCTTACTTGTGAAGCGTATCTTAAAATTGATAACAAAATTTATAAAATTGAGAGACTAGGAATTCAGTGGTTAAAGGGTTAATGCAATACACGTGTAGTTCCATGTGTATGCTACCGGTTTTCCCAGTTTGCAAAAGACGTTGTTTATGTTTAAAAAAGAATGCTCGTTAGAATTCTTTATCCAGTTGCGTCAAAATTGTTTAATAAATAAAGCTACTACGCGATTTCAACATAACGTATTCCTAAATAAGGAAGGAGGAATATGGAAGCGAGAAAGAGGTGGGGGTGGTCAGCTGAAGCAGTATTATACTGTTTACTATTTATTCATTTGCACCAATCAATAAGTTAGCATTAGTGTCTATTAGTGTCTATTAGTGTCTATTAGCAGCATTGCCACTACGAGCAGCATGGGCGGAGACGGGGAGGGAGGGAGGACGTGGGAAATAGAGCGTAGTGGAGAGGAAGGTGGAAAGGGGGAGGGGAGCAACGGATGTGGGGAGATAGATATATTGGGTGATGAGAGGGGAGGAGGAGAAATGCGGGAGGAGAAGGGGAGGAGGAGAAATGAGGAATGAGAGATGGGAGGAGGAGTGAAGGAGATGGAGGGGTGGGGAGACGAAAGTGGTGTGGGGTTTGGGGTGCAGGAATGGGGAGGAGATAGGGCGAGGGAGGAGAAATGGAGGGGCGCGGGGGAGGACATATAGATGGTGGGGGAGAAAGAGTGGGAAGTGAGAGAGGGGTGGCAGTATGGATGGCTGACGTAGGGGTGAGGGTTGAGGGAAGTGATAAGAGGGAGAGAGCTGGGAATGATGAGATGGAAGGTGAAGGATGGGACGGAGTGAGGGAGGACGGGATGGAGAAAGGTGAAGGGAAGCGTAATGTTGGAATGGAGAGGTGGGAGGGGGTTTAGACGGAGGGAGATGGAACGATGGTTGGAGGGATGCGCGAGGGAGGGTTTACAGAGGATTTATGGGGAGAGGAAGTGTGATGTGAGTGAGCAAGGAGGAAGGCCGATAGGGCGGGATGGGAAGGAATGAGGGGGAGGGGTGAAAGAGAGGGATGGGAGGGAGAGATGGCGGAGAGAAGGAAGAGGTGGGGAAGTGGGATGGAGAGCATGAGAGGTGGGAGAATAGTAGAGGGAGAGAAAGGTGTGTGTGTGTGTGTGAGGTAGTGATGGTTAGAGAGCGGGGTTGCGGAGTTGAGTGTGAGATTACTGTATTTGCACGCAATGGACACACAATAGAACTGTATAGTTTAATTTTACCGTAATAACTAATGTTCAAATTTATAATCAGAGGCACTCATATGTAGCAATTATTTTGGTTACACTGAATCTCGGCAACCTCAGCTATTGCCAACACACCGATTGTCGGCTAGTATAAGAACCCTACACCCGATCAAATTTTTTTTAAAACTTAGTGGGGCCTATCTGTTATTTTTGGTGACGCTATGACAGCTTTAAGGCCCTTATTTATATAGGCCCCTAATCTTGATTGTAGAAAGTACACCATTTTGCTCGTTCGTCTTGGAGTTTTGGCTCGAATCGCATCAACAAAAGCATATTTCATATATACACGTATTCCAAATTCAGTATTGATCACATATAACTTAACATGTTTCCAAAGCAAAATAAAACGTACTGTGGAATATTTTGAGCATAATTGGATTGGAAGACATTGCTGCCTAACGTTTCTTAAATCCTTTTCAAAATCATAATAACTATGTTAAACATGTTTTTATCTTTTGCTTTGGAAACAGGCTAACTTATTTGCAGATCTAGGAAGCCTACAAAACGTACACCGGAATATCTAAATATTAATTTCTTAAATCGATATTGTATGGTTCTCCCAAGTGTCATTGCTGTCCACGGTATCTTTTGATAAGGTTTCTACATTAGTCTATTAATAGACACCGACTAAAGGGCAAACGGCGTTGAATTCGATGCACGCGCATCGCCCGTGAATGTGGGCGAGTAGAAGCGCGCTCATGCGAGTTCGATATGTAATATGACCTATTAGTTCAAAAGGTGGATTCAATTTATAATGCTAATATAAGCACGCACGTGCGCATCTTTGACTGTTTTGAAATGCATGTATACCTTTGACGGGTTTAATAGAAGAATTAATTTCTAGTTATACCCCGCTTATTCCTAGCCAAGCCCCGCCCACCTTTTGCGAGCGTTGAGATCGATTTATATAGGGACTATTTTGAACCAGGAATTCCCAGAAACCTAATTTCAAGGTAGGCCTAATTATGTCTATATGGTCTACAGAAACAGCACCCACAGTCAGATTAGCTTCATACTAGTAAGTAATTTAGTAATTTGAATTGAACCTTAAAATTAGGATTTGTGGGATTCATGAGTCAAGTTATGTGAATAGATTAAATCAAATGTAAACAAGTGGGCGGAACTCTATCTTGAAATGGACGGGGCCTAGCTGGAAATTGATCGCCCTATCAGGGCTCGAAAATTTGAAAAATATTGTGTTGTCCCTATGGGCAAGTAGGCCTACACCATTTAAATTAGGTTGCCGACTGTACTTCCACGTTGCCCCATATCTGTAAATTCTTTTGAAAATATGTATCGTTGTAAGCTATACAGACTACAGAATCCTTGTAAATACGAACTCATGTAGGCCTACTATAGTAACGCTGTATCCCCCATATCAGCCAAAAACGGCTTCTGTAGTGGTGTTGAGAAATGTCCATTTGTAGACCAAGAGAAGACTATTTTTGAGAATATACCACTGGAATGGCTGGGTCGATAACCAAGCCAGTCATTCCAGTGGTACATTTTCAAAAACAGTCTTCTCTTAATCTGCAAATGGACATTTTCTGTGAGGAAATTGAAAGTTTCTTGAACAAATTTGAGCGTTAAATGGTTAAGACAAATAATATAACACATATTCACCTTGCGTACATATACACGCCTTGAAAATAACACATTATCTAGGTTGTCCGTCAGGGCACCCAATGTGTTAAAATGTGGTTGCCCCGCAGTAAAATGTGGTTTCCCCGGACCGTATGAACGTGTAGTTTTCGTGGTCTGCCAATTAACGCTTTCATGACATGACGAATCTGGCACAAACCGGCCTCTACAGTCATCTCGACGAATGCCTATTTGCAGGTCAACAGAAGACTATTTTTTAACATTTATCACTGTAACGACTGGCTCACTAGCCGGGTCAGCCATTCCTGCGGTAAAATTTTCACTTTCTACTCTTGACATGCAAATGGAAATTTAATCAGCAAAATATTTTGATTCGCTTGCCCAAATTTGTTAAACAAATTTAACCTTTTGATCTTGTGACCTCAATGTCACCATGGCGCTCCACAGCATTATAGGTAACTACGTGTCCAGGTTTAGCTTCAATCCTTAAATATAATAAACAGGGGCGGATCCAGGAGGTCATTTGCCGGGCGGCGGGGGGGGGGGGGGGGGGTGGGGGGGACTGGCCAAGGGAGGTAACTCTTGAAAATCTTTCCACTCCGCCACCAGCAGGTAAGTAAACTAAAATTTACCAACCCTATCGGTAGGGATTGGGTAGGGGCACGTACGCCCGAGCGCCTCCACCCCCACCCCACCCCCTCCTATCCTCCATCAGGGATAAATGTAAATAATTTGGTAAACGAAAAAAAAATTAACGTTGTAAAAAGCATACAAACAATCCCAAAGTCCAAGTTTTTATTACACTAAGCAGTTGAATATTTTGAAAACGATTTTGCAGGGAATTTGCTGCTGTCTAGTTAGTAGGCCCTCTATATATATTACAGAATTTACATGAACAACATGACGTATCCCGTCTTGTTTACCTTTTTGCCGTCGTCGTCGTTACGAAACATTCGTGTGACGTGACAAGTGCGATTATTAAGTGTATCTAACCGATGAAGATACTTTCTTACACGTTATCTAATCAATGCCAGTCTTTTGTTGAATGTTACACATGTAGGCCTATTCATATCGAGAAATATAACGGACTGAGCACCTTATTTAGTAATTGATTAACAGCAGGTACTTGACTGACAGATCGGACCCCTCTATTATCTTGTAGATTTTTTTCAGTAGATTTCAAACTTGTCTTGTTTGTCACCCTGAAAGTATTCTTCATAAAATATCCGTCAACCCTCGCATCCCTGAAATCAAGTTAGAGTATCTAAGTTTTTAAGCAACGAGATACGAAATGACGTGGATAGTTTACGCCTAATTAGACTGAAATAGCAGCAGCAGTTTCAAGTAAAATTTGTTTCGAAATTTTCAACATAATATTTATTATATTGTAGCCAATTTATTAAATCTGGTTCGTACCGTAGTAAGAGTTAAGGAGTGATTTAAGCTCAGAATTACTCGATATAGCTACAATACTATTGGAGTATTGCCGGCTTGCTTTTCAGCGCGCAATTCTTTACAGCGTAATCAATAGCATTCTCTAGACCTTCATCCCGCAGTGTAAAGGCCGATTCTGGCAGAGCTCGCGCGACATTAACGATCTGAACCATTTAATACCTTTGAATACCGAATTCTCAAACTCTCAATCTCAAGGTAATAAGAAAGGCAAGATGGTGGATATTTTGAAATTAATTTGTCAGAGAGCCCTGACAGCAACGACCCCAGTCAAATTAGTTTTAAAATATTCAGGAGAATATGTATTAAACTGTAAATTATGAGTTTTAAATACGTTCTTTCAAAGCGTTAACCTGTACCACTCTGCTGTCAAAATTTAATATTTTCAAATTGAAGTAAAAGATGAACTGGTGTTTATTTTTCAACGAATTTGGTGGAAGATGGTGCTGTCGTAGACAGCAACATCGTACACCAAAATTGTTGTAATCTGTACACTAGTTTCTTTGCTATTGACACCGTAAAAGATAGAATATTGACATCAGTACGCTAAGGGTTAACAGCCTCTCTGAGGTAGGCCTATGCTAAATCAAAGTCTATACCGGGACCAAGATACCAAGCCCGAATGATCAGACCAAATCTAGCTTTGCCAACTTTCTAAAATATGTATTGTATTGTATGGCCATATAAATTGGAAATTGATATTTCTACAAACAAGTCATTGCAGTGGGAAAGATGAGTTGATGGTATAAACAAGCTTATGAAATATGTTCGATAACTTTATTCTTAATTTGAGGATGTATGTTATCTGGAGTAGAAGATGGCACCTTCACGCCGGTCTTCTCAGCAAGCACAGACTTAGGTGCGTAAGTAACTTTGATGGAAAATTAACGTTAATATGTTTGCGAGTTGACAATCGCATTCAGAGGCAACTCTAACAGTATCTTACATTCTTGAAAAAACTGCAATACATGATTCAAAGGTAGTATTTTTTAAGAGTAACTTACTTTATTTTGACGAGCTTTCGCACATAAATGTGCATGTTTATGTGTGAAAGCTCGTCCAAACCTAAGTTAGTTTTAAAAGGTACTACCTTTGAATAATGTTTCTCTTGCCCGTACAGACTAACACACACGGCTACCCAACTTTTCCTTTTTAAAAACCCTGTATTCGACACTCTTCGCGTGCGTGTGTGCGTGCGTGCGTGCGTGCGTGCGTGCGTGTGCGGGTGTGTGTGTGTGTGTGTGACTACAGTCTACAAAGACCAAGTGAAAAATTAGGTTGAGAAGGCATTTATGGCGCTAAGAAATGGACGTGCCTCTGGACTCGACAAAATCAGCAATGGACTTTTTACGTATGCCAGTGATATCATCTTCAAAACAATCACGCACATGATACACTTTGCCTTCAACACCTCCCCACCGATGCTGTTGGCCAAGATACTATTATCGCGCTGCAAACATCCTGTCTATAGTACTCCTCAACATCATCTAGATTGTCCAATACGACATTGTGTCACATTTCAAGAAAAGATTGACAATTTCACTGGAGCCTAACAGAGGGCCTTTTTGGACAAGGATGCAGCTACGTAGACAGCGAATGCGTGTGCCAGTAGTCATGTACCGCCACTGCAATGCGACTTTCCAAATATTGGCATCGACATGTCTTGGACGTTTGACGCCATAGAACAATCAAAGATCATGAACATACTATGTCAAACTAGCTGACTGTAATGCCGATGAACTGCGACTAGTCCGACAGCTATTGGCAAATACCAAGTTAAATGTGAGAATAAAGACAAAATATGGACACTGCAGATTTCGCGACATCCATTGCTTCTCCACAGAGAGATGGCATATCTTGTGTGCCATTTACATGCTACGTTGCTACAACCCTCCCATCTGCGCGAGAGCTCTCCACAAGACGAAACCGCACTTGGCCTGCCACTTGAGATGGAGTTAGTAGGCGATGTAGACTTCATAGATGAGGAAAGGAATCCTCTTGATAGTTTCTCCCTACAGCTGTATAACAACACCAGAATGTTAATCTTTCCATAATCGAAGCCAACACCGAGTTTACCCGTGTAAGGCGGCCAGGGACAGATGAAGGCAGTGACAAAGGCATCTCAAGTCAGGAACAAAGCCATTCCAAGTAAGAAACAAAGGCATCCCAAATCATGAACAAAGGCATCCAAAGTCAAAGACAAATACATTGATCTGCGTAGCAGGGAGGAGTAGCAGAAGATCAAAATCATTGTTCACTTATCCGCAGTTCCGCTGGCATCGCTGTAATGACGTCACGGGAAACATTGCCTTCCCCAATCGGTTTGCAAACTGTTGATCCAAGGATCATGGATCCCTCGGGAAAAAACCTACCCATGTATGATGCGACCGGTGCAGCACTGAGGCTGGACATCTAGAACATCTGGGGAGCTCGAAGGCAGTGCTAGATAAGCAGAATGCCTCTCACCGCATACGCCTTTGTACTATAACCCAACTTTCCTGGCTGACCAGTGTATTCTCCAACGACGCACTATGGGCAATACAGTCCCAATGTCAGAGAAGATGGCTCAACAAATATGGTCTCTGTTTGGCCATGTTATGTGAATGTCACAAGACACCCCTCCAGAGAAAGCCTTGGCAGGGGCTCTACTCAGTGCCAACATCTACAAAGCTCGCCATTGAATAAACCTACAGATTTTGCTACGTACCGATCTAAAAGAAGCCTGACTAGATACAGTGATGGCCAAGACGACCCCGATGGAGCTAAGGACTCTCGCCGGGGACAAGAAAGAGTGGTCAAAGAAGAAGAACTGACTACAGCTACAGAATGTTTTCAAACTACTGCAGACACTGAACACAGTGTTGCCTTCCCACCCGCCTGTCCACCAGCCCTCCCGCACGTCTGTCCACCCGCCTGTCCACCCGCCGGCCCGCACGAACGCACACCCGTACACTCGCACGATCCCACATACGCACTCACGCACGGACGCACGCACGCATGCATTCATGCTATCAAGGGTATAATTAATTTCTCAAGTACATCAGAAAACTATAGCAATTCATTCTTTAGTCTAATAGCGTGATTCATCTCTTACTATGCCACGCCCATTTATAGTTAATCTCCGCCCATTCTGTATGCACATTTGACTCAATATTAACGATTCTGAAATATTAATCCAGAGAATCTCAATTTCAAGTTATCTATACAAGTAAGCTGTTGAATATTTTGAAACCAAATTCAATAGGAGCTGTTACGGTCAATGGAATAGACGAAACAAATCTTAGGATATAATGAATTCAATCCGCATAAATTGATTTAATTTTCAGTTTTAGTTGTGATATTGAATTATGGATACACAATTTTTAAGAAATTTTTTCCCAAAAATTCTGGTATGAATGTTGGAAAATCAAGAGTGTTGGCCATCGTACAGATTTAGGACGTACAATGGAGGATTCCAATTTATCCTAGGCAGCAACAGCACCAAGTGAAATTATTTTCAAAATATCCACCAGCTTACCCGTATAGTTTTCTGGAAATTGATCGTCAGGTAGTTCAGGGATCGATCTATTGCAAACTGGGAGAATCGTTGGTGGAGCTTAGCTAGAGATGGGCGGGGCATAGCTAAGACTAGATTCCCACTTCTCTCTCTGTAGCCGCTGTCGATTCCTGTACATAACAGGTGTATCAATGATTTAGGTTGTCCTGCATTTCTACTCTGCCGATTTAGTTTTCATTCAAATTTGCTGCCGTTGACATATTCACGTCATTAGCAATATCCCTGATAACACAGGGTACAGGGCCGGTAGTGGACCAATATCGACCCAGTAACCTGCGTTATCAGCTATTGATTTCGCAATATGTTGACAATGTACATTTATCTTGTACCCGACATAATCCATGCTCTGTTCAATGGACATTCCATTCCACCTGGTAATTTCACATCACGCGGACTTATCTAGCCATACCATGCCAGGTCCCCAACTTTCATCGTACGTCTTTGATGTGGAAGCATTTCCTTCAAAGATATCTTTGCATGTTGAACGATTAGTTAGTTCTTCTCTTGTCCTGTGAGTCCTTATCTGTGCGTCTGGTATATGTTGTTTCGCTTTACGCGCATTGCAATTTCTCTATTGAAATAGAGGAACGTGGATTTCTATTACCCCTGAGTAAATAGATACAGGTATGTGATGGGTGTACCGGAATCATATTTTGCGCCACTGCGTGATTTATGATATTGGGACTTCTGATTCCTTTGTAGCTACAGTCGTTTTATGAATTAACCCTTTGATGCTCAAGCCTGCCAACATGACCTCTGCAGTGGTCTTGAGCAAAGCCCATTTACAGGCCAAGAGAAGACAATTTTTGAAAATTTACCACTGGAAAGACTGACTCGATTCTCGAGCCAGTCTTTCCAATTGCAAATTTTCAAAAGTAGTCTTCACTTGGTTAGCAAATGGACATTGGGTAAGAAACAAACTTCGATTTAGTTAATCATTAATCAAGGCAGCCAACATGGTTTCTGTATTGGTTTAGAGGACAGGACAACAGACATTCTTTTTAAAGATTCCAGTTGTAGATTTACAGAAATAGTCTTCTACTGCCGTGCAAAGACTACACTTTTCTTGAAAGGTGTTGACCGTTAAAGGGTTACTTGCTATGAGTAACATTAATTTTAGCACTTTGAAGTGCTGGCACAAGAATGGTTTTAGGAGTGTTCTTTCTTCCTGACCACATATTATCCATTCATCTTTTCTCAGTTGTATGTGCTTGGGAGTAATTGTTACATGCACGTGTGTGCATTATTATATTGCTTACATTTCTTTGACAAAGCTTATATCAAATGAACTTTGCTTAGTCCTCAACTTATCTTTAGGCCACCTGGCTTATGCCATTACGGCCATCCACCCGTCCATCCAGCTGTCGTCCTTCTGTCATCAATCGTCACCTTACCAGTCAGTAAACATTATGTTGAATATTTTGAAACTAATTTTCACTGGACCCTGTTGCTACTATAGGCAGAAACAGCGCTTAACTGTTTTCTGGAAATTAATTGCTATGGAGTTCAGGGATCGAGCGATCCCAACACGAGTGATGTGTGGCTGGAGCTTAGACAGATCCATTCAGTTCTATATACGTAGACCGACAGATAAGCCTATCCACCATGGCAAACATATTACTCTTTGGTGCTCAGTAATAATGGCATTTACGAGCTACACTTTGAGGCTTGTTGTCAGGGACAGGGATTATTAGACCTTTCCATTTATCCATCCATCCTATGATGTCATAATCAACTACGTGACGTGCACGATGACATCATAATCAATGACGTCATGAGTGACTTAGATAGCACCTCACGAACGCATACTTGAAGACGGACTACAAAGCGTTGTTGTACGAATTGTATGTCTTTACTATTTAATAAACATTCCATAGGCAGCAACAGCAACCAGTCAAATTGGTTCCAAAATATTCGGTAGCTTACCTGTATAGTTCTCTGGAAATTGATAGGCAGGACGTCTGGGGATCGATCGATCGATCTCAACACGGGCGAAGTGTAGTTGAAGCTTAACTAGGGATGGGCGGGGTATAGCTAAACATAGAAAGGTCCAGTGCGTAGATATTTCTGATCGCCACAATATATGACACAGAGGGCCGTAAGACAGATTAGTTTGTCGAAACCTTTGTAGGCGTCCAAGACGTCACGTTGTAGCTGACGTCACAATCAAATACGTCACGTTGTAGCTGACGTCACAATCAAATCGACGTACCTGCGTCACGAAAATCGAAATGTCCATCACTAGTTTGGAATTGTATCTCTTCGATGGATTTACAATTTTGTAAATATTCTATTAAATATTTTGAAACGAATGTGACAGGGGGCTGTTGCTACAGCTTACTTGTATTAGTTCCTTGAAATTTAGGTTCTTGGAAGTCACGTTTCAAAATCTTAACTCTAATTCAACGCGCGTAAAATCATGGGCGGAACCTAGCTAAAAATATGTGGGAGATAGCTAAAAATGGGTGGGACATAGATAAAAATGGGTGGGACATAGCTAAAAATGGGTGGGACATAGCTAGAGATGGCTATTACCCTTCGAAATACATGTGGGTGATGGGGTGTGTGGGTGAGATGGGGAACAAGATATAGTGATTATTTAATACCTGTCGTTCTCGAACAGGGCTGTTTCATGTTCACTTTATTTACATCCAGGCTATTACAATAGCATATGGAGGTAACAATATGTAATTATACTGTTCTTGGCAGTGGAATTTGTTATACTAATTAAATCATTAAGACTAATATTTAACAAAACAATCAAAGTCCTATTAATACTATTATTAATATCAGCATCATCATCATCACCACAACAATAATCTTCATTATCATTGATACACAATGCTGACAAGACAACACTAATTAACACCCCGGATATAGATTTGATATTTGCATCTCTAGGAAGAGATTGGATGGGTGGTGGTTGAGGGCCATTGTAAATTCAAGACCTGAACAGAATGCAACACAACACAACCTTTCCATAACGGACCGCTGCTCTTGGGGCCAAATCATGGCGATTCTTTAAGATGTCGCCATGTTGTGGTATGCGACTGTCTGTCTTTAGTGACCACATTTAAAAGGACCACGCGGTCGTCGTAATAAAGAGGGGGTCGCTATAGATATCTATAGATATCATATAATTAGCGGGCGTACAATAATGTAATCTTATTTCTTTTGTTTGACCGATATCCGGTCTGATCACCCGTCGCGGTTGTCATGCGAATCGTCGGTCCGGTTGTACTTGCGCTTCTAGGAGAGGATTCAGCACCTTCCGCGTGTTCGAACGCAGAAATACACACAAAATCGATCGGCACTTGTATCGATGTTTTGATGAGTATCGTCGCGTGAGGAGTATATCGTCGCGTGGCGCGTGCCCCTGCAAGCGGATTATAACCACCTTGCAGCCAGTCACTGTAGCGGAATACGGTGTAGTGTGGTAGTAGTGTCTGATTTTGTTGCCGTAGTTGTAGGCCTAAACTTTTTTGCTGTGGAGCGTCTTAGTGGGATTTGTTAGAACAACTGCCGAAGAAACATTTCGTAAGGTATTTCACGTAATCTTGCCATTTATTGCTATTGTGGTCAAAGATCGTGGTTAATTATGATCTTTCGAACATCTTAATAAAGAACCACCGTGATTTCAGTCTCAAACATATTTTCGATGACTCCTTAGATAACGCAGGTTACTGGGCCGGTAATGGGCCAATACCGGGCCTTATTGGCACGGTACTGGCCCAGTACCGGCCCAGTAACACACGTTGGTGGGATCGGTTGTGTTAAGAGAGACTTTCTTTTCACAACGATATGTGAGTTACACGCAATCAAATTCTGCTCGCATATATTTTGGTTGTTTCGGGTTATTTTGGATTGGTCGTTGTCATCGAAATATGCAAAGCACTATGCACAATTTGCGGTGTGTGTTTTACGTCATGGCAACTCGGACCGAGGATAACATTTAGCCTATACTGTATTCAGGCTACGCATTTTTAGTGGCGATTCGGTCTGCCTGTCAGTCAGCCGGTCAATCCGTCCGTCGGTCAATCGATACGTTGGTCGGTCGATTGGTCGGTCTGACGATCCAGCAGTTGGTCCGTCGGTGTTGAGCCAAGAGAAATATCTGTAAACAACGTACAATGTTGCAGGAAAACATACATGTGCATAGATTGGTTGGTCTTCCCGAAATCACATTATGTTTCGCAGTTCACGGGTTATATTTGTGTACGAGACGCGGAGAAAATGTTTGTTTTATTGTAGATATATTATTAACGCTGTACCAAAGCTTATAGACCTATTTTGAAAACTTAGTAGATGAATGCGTGAATGTAGATCACCTGGCCCGTTATAGATAGGATTTGTTGTATTCGGTTCAGGTCTTGGTAGATAAATGCGTGATTCGTGCAACAAATGTGCCTATGCCTATATAGAACATGTGTTCCGGCAATGGGATTATCCACTCTGTCGCTCTAGCATCTAACGTCATAATCAAAATACTTCACTTGTTAGCTGACGTCACGATCAAATTGACGTACATCCGCCACGAATGGGGAAATTGTGTCAGAGTTGTATGTCTTTGATGAATATACAATTTTATAAACATTCAGTTGAATAATTTGAAAGTAATTTGACTGGGAGTTGTTGCCGCCTATGGCAACAGCTCACAGTCAAATAGTTTTAAAATAATCAACATCTTACCTGTATAGTTACCTTGAAATTGTGATTCCTGGAATTCATATGATTCTAAGTATATAAATCGATGGCAACGCGCGTAAAAAGTGGACGGAGCCTACTTTAGAAATGGGCGGGGAATAGCTAGAAATGGGCGGGCATAACTAGAAATTATAGGTGAATAACTAGAAACAGATCAGTTTATGGCGTGCCATATATATGGAAGTATGTGTCGTGGGACCAAGGTCTCTTAAGGGCGAACGTTAAATACCGCCGAGCCTGTAGATAGTGACTACCTGATTATTAAAACAATCTGTGGTGCTAGATCCTTTCCCAACTAAGCTGACCAAAAAACCTTCTGCCGTGGCCTTGAGGGTTGAGGCACGCCCATTGTCGTGCCAAGAGATGACTATTTTTGAAAATTTACCACTGGAATGACTGGCTCGATAGCTGAGCCAGTCATTCCAGTGCTAAATTTTCCAAATATAATCTTCTCTTTTTTGCATTCACCGAGACGTCATTAAAATCTAGATCTATTTATATTAGGTCATGAATACCGGTGCATAAATGGATATATTCGTTATTCTGTCTTGGATATTAGCTGATATAAAGTACAGGTAAGCTATAATTAGAATAACTCTATTTATTTTATCCCTTTGAATTCTGAAATCCCAGACTCCATATTTCAAGGTAACTAACTATACAGGTAACATTTTTAGCATTTTTAAACTAATTCGCCAGGAAGCTGTTGTTTTCAGTCAAAGTAGTTTCAAATTAATCAACAAATCCCTATTCCACCTAGTGAATGGGTGATAGAACATCAGTATCTGCGTGATGCGTGAAAAGTTTGATTAGGCCTACTGTATACGAAAAACTTGAAACAACAGTCTGAAATAAGCTTTTGCGACTGACTGACGAACCAACCAAAGGTAGGTTTCCATTACACGCGATTCTGGCGCGTGGTGGTACCGAGAGCCGGCAGCCGCGTGCCATTTCTCTTGCCAAATACACGTTTTTGCTGTTGAATAATTTGAATGTAATTTGTGGGTCTCCCACCGTTACCAATTCAAACATACACTCCACTTAAAGATAACTGTTTGAAGACGATGGCATCTCTGCTTTCTAAACTTTTTCTAAACGTGTGTGTGAAAGAGTATTCCGATATAAAATTAAACTAAACAGAGATCGCGGTTTATTGAGCTGCGTTTTAGAACGCGTCCGGTATATAGAGGTAAAGGATCAAAGGGCAAGGCCATGGTGGCCGGATTAAAAAGACTATTTTGAAAACATTGTGACTGAAAGACACAACTCTGGTTCTACTGGGGAGATCTTTACCAAACCGTGGTGGAAGGTTTCGCGTGGGGTCATGAAGAGGCGGTAGCGGTCAATGTCGGTGTCAAAAGGACATATGAAGGCCACAGTGACACCCGCAGCTACTTAGATTCTATCGACCTTACTGGCTTAGCTACTACCCATCCGCAGACTAAGAGAAGACTACTTAGGAGAATGACTAGATAGGTTTACCGGATCGGAGACATTACCCGCCACCTATCGGCATAATCTGCAGGCGCGATTTCTAGCGTTTGCGGGCGTCTGTGAGCGTCTGTAGGTATCTGCAGGGTAACCGCATGCGTTTGTGACTATATTCCTGCATACTGCGGTCATCTGCGAAGATCGTCTTCTCCCATAGCTAGAGATATTTTATTTCTGGGGAGAAACGGATATTCAATGTTAATATTTAATCATCAGATTCTCTGCATATCCGTAGTAAACTGATCTACGCGATCATTAACCCGTGAACAGGCATATCAGCCAAAAACGGCTTCTGCAGTGGTCTTGAGAAATGTCCATTTGCAGACCAAGAGGAGACTATTTTTGAAAACCTACCACTAGATTGACTGTCTCGATAACCGAGCCAGTCATTCCAGCGGTAAATTTTCAAAATTTATCTTCTCTTGGTCTACAAATGGACATTTTCTATGAGAAAATTGAAATTTCCTTGAACAAATTTAAGGGTTAAATAGTTAATTAGATGGATATTGTAAGCCCGATGCGAGAGGCTTAATCGGTAGCCATTATCACACGTGAATGCCACTTCGGCACGCGATAATACCGGTACCAATTTTCTTAATGGGGTAATCCGGTAATGCCTCGCCCATCTCTGGCTAAGCTCCACCCACGCTTTGCCCGCGTTGGCGTCGATCAATCCCATCAACCTCTGATCTCAATTTCCCGAAAACTATACAGATAAGCTGTTGAATATTTTGAAACTAATTTGACTGGTTGCTGTTGCTGCCTATAGCATCGCTCGGTCAAATTAGTTTCAAAATATTCAACGGAATGTTTATTAAATTGTAAAGACATACAATTCGTACAACTTGACTGACTATTAAGCTTGTAAGACAGACTAAATCATTCATGACGGAATTGATTATTACGCCAGCCTGCACATGACGTAGTTGATTATGACGTCATATGATTTACCGAGAGACTAGATTCCTCCATTGGATGGGCGCTAGCATAAGTTCAGAGTAATTGTACAGGCAAGCTGTTGAATATTTTGAAACTAATTTGATTGGAAGCCTGTGGCTGCAATAGCTCCTTGCCAAACTAGTTTCAAAATATTCAACAGAAAGCTTATTACATTGTAAATTCATCAAAGACATACCATTCGTACAATTTCGTGACGGACTTTTCAATTTTCGTGACGGAGTTGCGTCATTTTAATTGTAACGTCAGCTAACACGTGACGTATTTGACCATGACGTCAGATACTTGAGTGACAGATCGGATCCGTTCAGTATGTATCTTCATTACAAATATTTGATCTGTTTCCTTGCCACTGTACTAACTGTCGGTATATAATCCAGTCGACATTGAGAGCGATCAAACATACGTGAATGAAAGCGTACGTTTAAGTTTGGTCGTGTCCACTGAAAGAGCCTTTACAGTTTATCCATCAATCCTATGACGTCATAATCAACCACGTGACGTGTAGGATGACGTGATAGTAAATGACGTCATTAATGACGTAGATACGCTCGTCACGAACGCTTAATTGATGACAGACTCAGCGTTGTTGTGCGAGTTGTGTGTCTTTACTACTTAATAAAGATGATGTTGACAATTTTGAAACAAATATGACTGGGCGCTGTGCTGTAGGCAGCAACAGTACCCAGTCAAATTAGGTTTTAAAATATTCAGCACCCTTACCTACATAGTTTTCTGAAAGTTGATAGTCAGGTAGTTCAGGGATTGATCGATTCCAACACGGTGAAGTGTGGGAGGAGATTAGCTAGAGATGGGCGGGATATAGCTAAAACCAGATTTATCCATTGTTTGATCAAGCGACGTTCGTGTATAAACCTGTAATTGTGATTAAACCTTGATTAGTGTTTGGGTTTACTGTCATTGTGTATATGTGTACATCGCTGAGCTTAGGGAAAATTACACTAATTACTATTTACATACTAGCACGGATCAATACGTTTTGCAGTAATGTCTATTAACACTATTGTCAATACCGGCAACGATGGCAGCATCGGATATGCGAATAACGTCATAACAGTTATTGCACAGACTACCGTTATTAATTTCTTCTTCTGCATCACCAGGAGGGAGGGTGTGAGGGAGTATGGGTGTGGTTGGTGGGAAGGAGAGAGAGAGAGAGAGAGAGAGAGAGAGAGGGAGGGAGGAAGGGATGGAGGGAGAGAGAGAGAGAGAGAGAGAGAGAGAGAGAGAGAGAGAGAGAGAGAGAGGAAGGGTATGTGTGAGGGTGAGGGGGGAGGGAGAGAAAGTGAGAGAGGGGGGAGAGGGGGGAGAGGGGGGGAGAGAGTGAGAGAGGGGGAGGGAGAGGGGGGAGGGAGAGAGGGAGAGGAGGAGAGGAGAGGGAGAGGAGAGGGAGAGGAGAGGGAGAGGAGAGGGAGAGGAGAGGGAGAGGGAGAGGGAGAGGAGAGGAGAGGGAGAGGAGAGAAGAGGGTGAGGACAGGGAGAGGAGAGGGAGAGGATGGAGAGAGGAGGGAGGAGGCAGGGGGAGGGGGGGGGGGCGGAGGGGAGAGGGAGATGGAGGGGGGGGAAACAGAGAGGGAGGGGGAGGGAGGGAGGAGGTAAGGGAGGCAGGCATGTAGCCAGGCAGACAGACATGCAGTCAAGGAGGGAAGGGGAGAGGGATGCATGGAGTGAGTGAGGGAGAGATATATATAGGAGTAAGTAAGTAAGTGAGTGAGAGAGGGACAGGGGGAGGGAGGGAGCCAGGTATTCGCGGGTGAGTGAGTGAGTGAGTGAGTGAGTGAGTGAGGGAGGGAGGGAGGCAGGGAGGAATGGAGGGAGGGAGTTGGGGAGGCAGGGAGCGAGGGAGTGAGAGAGAGATAGAAAAAAGGGTGGAAGGAAAGATGCGGGAGAAAATCCCCATTGTTCTGTGTCCAGGTAGGCCTCAGGTAGATATGACCGAGTGGCTGTCAGTAGATTTACTTTTATGATCGCACGTGTAGCAGCTATTGAATCGTGAATGATTGTAGATCAGACCAGATGTGACTGTCATACCAAAATGGAGGAATCTTGTTTCAGCTATGTCGCGCCCATCTCTAGATACGGCCCACCCACGCTTCGCGCATGTTGGGATCGATCGATCCTTGAATTCATTGACTACCGATTTCCAGAAAAGCTATGGCAGCAACATCGCCCAGTCAAATTAGTTTCAAAATATGCAACATCATCTTTATTAAATAGTAAAGACATACAATTCATACAACAACGCCTAGTCCGCCATAAATTAAGCGTTCGTGACGAACTTATTCATGTCATCCACGACATCATTATATATGATGTCATCCTACATGCCGAGTAGTTGATTATGGCGTCATATAATTGTTGGATAAACTGGAAAGGTCCGTTGCTGTAACGTTCACATTCATTGCTGATGTTTTCTTGGACAGACTTTCTTTCTAACCATCAATCGGCTCCCCACAGGGAGATGATCTATCCGCCGTGCCTGTCACATCTTACCTTGCTGCTACATTGAAATCTGCGCGGGAAAATTCCACGAGACCAACACCACCCACCCCAACCCCACCGCCACCACCACCGCCACCACCCAACACCACCCACCCTCTACCCCACCCCCACCCGAGTTTCTATATTGGGCATGCCACCAGCGATGAAACATGCCGACGACGTGGACTTCATAGACGAGAAAAAGAATCCCATTGACGAACTTCTTCCAATAGCTGCATGCAAACTAAAAATTGAGAATCTCTTTATGAATGAATGCAAAACAGAGTTCACCCACATACACATATCTAGAAAGCATGACACTAAAGAAATTGATGATCCGCTTTGTGGCGGCGAACATTGAGTTAAAGTACAATCCTTTGCTCACTGCTTTGTAGTACTGTTGACAATGCTTTTCAGTCCTTCTGCAAGCTATGGATTTGTAGATCAAAGATGCCCTTGCTAAAAGGACTACGTTTATGCAATGTAGCCTGCGTATCCTTGATGATGCATGACTGTAACAGCTGGGCAGCTCAAAATTCAGCTCTAGACAAACTCGACGCCTGCCATCGCAAACACCTACACACCATCACTGGATACCGATGGCTAGACAGCATAATTTCCAACGATGTACTATACAAGATGTATCTCATTGCCGCTATCCGTAAAGATTGCCCATCAAAGATGGTCCATGTTTGGCCATGTGCTAAGGATGCCAGAAGACACATCAGCACAGAGAACCTTGGAATTCGCCCTACTCGGAGCTAGAACGTACACAGACGTCATTGCATAAATCTGTTCAGCGTGCTACGAGATGATAACAAGAAAGCATGATTCGGTACAGTCAATTCACGGATGAACCTGAGAAAGCTAATGATTTTGGCTGCGATCAAGTCACAGTGGTCAAGAGCAAAGAAGGACTGATTGCAGCTGTGGTGTTCTACTACTACAGCCACAGAATCCAGTAATTATACAGAGATGAGGAAGGCAATGTTTTCAAGAGTGTTGAAATAAACTAATTTTTCCTGCCATTCTGTTTCCTCGTTAATTGTTTTCTTGGTAGTTGGCGTTCAACTGATTCTTTCAGTCTTATTATGGTACAGAGGAGATTCCTTTCACGTCTATAGAGCCATCCTCTGGGCTAAGTCCAAGAATCGTGTAAGCTGGGATCAGCCCAGGTATCAGGAGGTGACAGGATTTGTTTCTGATTTCTAATTCCCACTATAATCTTCTCGCGGGCAACTATCCGTTTTAACTCGTTACATGACAGAAGTTTTCCAAACAATATGTCCATTAGAGGATCTGTCATTAGATGTATGTAATTTGCCCCCACGAAATACTGTACCCTATTGCTGAATCCAGTTGCTCAGTCAATCATATGGTGACATAGTCAATTACGTCGTGAAAGACGTCATTTTGTCAGTTTAATAGTATGGCAAGTTATACGATTTGTGTCTTTGCTATTTAATAGACATTCCGAATATTTTGAAACCAAGTTACCGGAACGCTGTTGCTTCCATAGGCAGCAACACCACTCATTTACAGTAGCTTCAAAATATTCAACAGCTTACCTGTATAGGTATCTGGGAATTGACCTTTCCAGTGTTAGTCATAACCGGCCCATCTTTACCTAAGCTCCATTCACACCTCGCTCGTGATTGGATCTATCAATCACAGAACTCCCTGACAATCAATTTCTAGAAAACTATGCAGGCAATCTGTTGAATATTTTGAAATTAATTTGACTGGCTGATGTTGCTGTCTATGTCAATTAGTTTCAAAATATTAAACAACATCATTATTAAATAGTAAAGACATACAAGTCGTACAACAACGCTTGGTCCGTAACCTATTATGCGTTCGTGCCGTACTTATCTACGTTGGTCATGCAATTATTGATTATAACGTCATCCTAAACGTCACGTAGTTGATTGTAACGTCATATGATGGATCGATAAACTGGACAAATTCATTGAGATTCAGAGAGTGCAGGGATCGATTGATCCCAAAACGGGTAACACCTGGCTAGAGCTTAGCTAGAGGTGTTTAGGGCATAGCTAAAACTGGATTTCTCCATTGTATGTGCAGCCGTGCCGCTGCTTTTCTACGCCTGTCCACACAGCTGTCGAGGCAGTGTCTGGTGTCGTCGGGAGGGGTGGGTGGCTGGATGGGATGGGATGGGTGGTGGGTAGGGCGTTGGGGACCGGGTGTGTGATCGTCGCGAAGGCTGTCCTCGTCGTAATAATCCTTGAGCTCTGGGGAATGCTTTCGATCCGGTATGGGCACTCCCATTAGCACTTTCACAGGGCTCCCGCGAAAACGTGTGCAGGCCGGAGAGTCCAGCTGTCTCCTTGGAGACGCATAGGCCTGGTCGAGCATTCCCTACACGGCATGGTGTTTGTAGATGGCAAAGTCGGGTAGCTGGGCCTCCTCTGACGAGAGGTGCATCATCTGCATCCTTGTTGTTATCATCTAGTGGACGATCGGGTTCAGGAGTGGTCATTTCGGCTGGCGGTGTTTCCTTCCTTCTGACTGGCTTTGGTGGGCGTACTCATAGGCACAGTCGAAGTATTCTCCCAGGTCGACGGGTCCTTCTCGCAAGGCTACTGTCATGCTATCTGCAAGGTATGGGAGGTGCGTGTGAGTGGCGGTTTGAGTGGGCACAAGAAGTGGAGGAAGATCGAAGCCAGAAGTGCCGCACGTGGCTCTCTTTTACTGCAGGTGGCCTTAGGTCTTTCGAACCTGCGTTAGCTAGGTTCTTTAGGTGCGTCTCTCTCGGGAGCTAGTGTATTGGCGGAGGGGAATGAGAGCGAATGCAGATGGTACTTTGACTAGGTCTAGCTTAGTGGATCCATGCATGGTATTTTCGATTGGCTGAAACTGCACAACTGGGGCAGCGAGAGGCACAATTTGTGTCCTCCTCATCTAACCAGTCGTCGCTCAGGAGGCCTGTTCGGGCAGCGACGGGCTGTTGCTCGGTGACTAACTTTGGTCAGGGAGTGGTTCTGGTTGAGGGGAGAAACAGCAGAAATTCTCCCAGCGGTCTTTACTTCGCTATCGGTCACTAATCGTTCCGGCAGTCTATATGGTGTTAAGCGGTCATTATAAAGTCGTTGGTGCTAGTTCTGTGGCTTATGCTAGTTAATTAAGAAGCAAAAGGAATGATTCTGGTGTGCGGTCAGAAGGGAATCTTTGCTTCGATGATGATATTTTTTGTGGTTGCCACCTGGTTGATCCGATCTTCTCTGGAGCCATCCTAAGCTGGTATGTCTGGGTGTGCCTGAGACTAACTTGGTTAAAGGTATCCCGCGTGAGCGATAGCTTAGATGAATTTATATGTTTTTGTGGTTTAAAGCCTCAGGTGGCTCAGAAGCTCTACCCTCGCAAAGTCGGGTGAATCTTCCACTCAGAGATGAAGATCGGCTTGAGCAATGGTACAAGACAAGTCTTTCCGAGTTTCAGACGTGGCCATGGCTTGTGCAACTAAGGAAAAAAGAGTTTAAGGAATCCCTGTCGAGTCAAAGCCATGCTGTTGTCTAATATGACGACAGACTGAGAAAGGCACGGTTGACACAAAAAAGATTTCAGTTGACGCAGCAGCTATCCGATTCGGTTTCCAAGACGAAACGTGATAGCTGCGGGTTCAGTTAACTAACACGTTTATCCTGACCACCGACCCAGCTCTTTAAAAAGAAACAAGGAGTTGCTAATCGACAGAGAAGATTATGCCCCTTTGAGTTCACTTAAAGATGCACAGAGTGCGTGGTAGTGGCTATAGTGTGGACTTTCATGCGACAAGGTCTTCTCAAAAGTTTGGACAATGGTTGGTAGACCTGTAAAGCAAACCAGAAGGGGCGCAGAAAAGTCAAAGCCTTCTAAAAGAAATGCGTCCATGGGGAACGGTCTTAAGCGGTGCGAATGGGAGGTGGCCGAAACAATGTCCGCTGACAACTTTCGTTTTAGGGGAGTGTTCCAAATCTAGCACAGAGGGGTCTTACTCTTCCGAAGGGAGGGCGTCTTCGATCGTAGCGCTATTTTATATCTTCACCATGTACAAAGAACTTCACCTTCGAATTTTGATGTCCTGTTAACTGCCGAAACAGCGACACCGATGACGACGCTAATATATGTCTTCACGTCGAGCGGGGTATGAGATCGCCGTCCGAATATAACATCTAAGACGGACAATATCCTTTAGAAGTCCCTAAGCAGGAGAAAAGCCACGTAAGTGCGGAGAGGAAGGTGTTAAAGGCGGTAACGATCTGTAAGAAAAAAGAAAGCTTCACGAATTTAGTGGATTCGTCAATTTTGCAAAGAGGCGAAGCATATCATCTAATACTATGCACTCTATGCATGCCCAGAAACATGATCTACAATTTTGAGACGATGTATTTTGCTTTTGCGTTGACTTCTGATATGAGAACTGCTACAGGGGCGGATTCAGGGAGGGTGGTTGGTGGGATGGATGGGTGGATTGGATGGGTATCCGTTGAACCACCCATCTTATGACGTCATAATGAACAGCGTGATGTGTACAATGACATCATAATGAATGATGTCATGAATGACGTCGATAAGTACGTCACGAACGCATATTTGAAGACGGTCTATTCGTTGTTGTACAAATTGTTTGCTTTTAAATTGATGGCTAGGACATTTGGGAATCGATCAATCCCAACACGGCGAGGTGTGGGTGGAGCTTAGCTAGTGATGGGCGGGGCATAGCTAAACATGGAAAGGTCCATTCTGCTTCCTGGTGACATTTTAAATCTCTGCAACCCAAAGAAAATTTTTTATCTTTGCATTATTCCCAGCAGTGTATGACATTGAGGTTTTAGTTTTATGAGTAAATTGTGATTGATGACTTATTCACACGTCATGAGACTCGTCCACTCCATGAACAGGTCGGAGGGAGTGATTGTCTAGGATGGGACCAGGCTAGTCCTGTATACAGTTATATTTAGAATGCCACTGCATCACTCAGAATGGAATGTTAGCCATCTGATGACGTGTTCTGGAAGTCGAGCTGTAGTGATTCGAATTTTTATGCAAAAAAGATACACCTAAGTCACACATATACACGGTTCGGCTAATAAATAGGTTCACACGTTTCCGAAACAAAAAGAACACACGGAAACGGGCTAGTAAGAAATTTTTGTTTCATATTTTGAACATATTTGAATTGAAAGGCTTTGCTACCATAGCTAGCAATTTCTTCCAATACAATTAGGGTCAAAATATTCAACAGCTCGCTTAAGTTCTTAACTGTGCACTGTACATGCGATTTTAGCAACCCGATATAGTCCCCAACCCAAGCGATTGCACTTCATTAACGAGTCAATGACTGGCTTTCTAATTCAAGATGCCAAACTCTGAAAACGTACACCAGCAGCTACTCATCATGGAATCATGGTCCGTCCATATCGTCACGAGGGCCGATATTAGGACTCAGGGAGGCCCTGTGCAAAGTTCTTACCAGGTTCCATCGGGAAAGTACCATTTCAACAATAAAGACCGCTGATGCCCCGAATGTCAGGGGACTGTGGGATTTCGCCAGTGGCGTATAAATCGTGAAGGGGTCCACCCCACCATCATCCCACCCACAAGACGTATGCAAACACCCTAACTGGAAGACAATCCAGTGGCTGGAGTTTGGGGGTACTCAGCTGGAAAATCATGAAATCCAAATGCTCTCAGAGGGCTGTCATATCCTACATTTCTGGAGGCAAATATTAATCTATGATCTGATGAAAAACTTATTTAGTTTATCTAATATTGTTTTTCATACTGTGATAAATAAAACCGGGTTGAAAGTGACCCAATGCCATACCATATCAGACTACCAAATACCAAATACATTAGACAGATAAGCTAACGGGACGCTGCTATAAAAGTAAGTTTTACACTCTTTTTGTAACTAATTGGAATGGAAGCTGTTGCTGGAGGCAGTCAAGCTAGTATCACGATGTTCAACTAGTATTGCTTATTATACTTCATAGAGTGAATATTTCTACTTCGCTAAGATAACTTGGCTGTGGACCCAAGTAGAAGAATAAATGACTTGCTAGGTAGGCTATGCCGCAACGCCCCACAGAGAATTTTGCATTGATCATATTCGACTGGCAAACACTTAGAGCACATTGGCTCCATAGAAAATATTTTTTATTCCAAGGGTATTTATAGGGCACGAAACAAGCCGGGTGGGTGGGGGCGGGGTGTTTGCAAAACGTGTGGCATGTTTCGTGAAGTAGGTCGCGTGATGAAAAATATGAAAATGTGGGACTTAGGGAGGTAAACTTTACTGTTATTCACCATTCACTATGACTGAAAACGCCGCTGATATTTCTCATAATAGATATGACGTGTTAGCAATACCTAGGGGCAACATAGCCGAGATTCTAAACAATTCCAAATATGTCTCTGTCACTTTTTGAGGACCCTGTAAATTTATGGGCCCTGAGCAAATGCACTTGGTGCCCTGCCTTAAGTTCGGCCCTAATGGACCTTTCCGGTTTTAGCTATGCCCCCCCCCCATCTCTAACTAAGCTCCACCCATACCTCGCTTGTGTTGGGATCGATCGATCTCTGAACACCCTGCCTATTAATTTCCAAAAACTACACAGGTAAGCTGTTGAATATTTTGAAACTAATTTGACTGGGTGCTGTTGCTGCCAAAGGCAGCAACAGCGCCCAGTCAAATTAGTTTCAAAATATTCAACAACATGTTTATTAAATAGTAAAGAATTATAAAGACATACAATTTATACAACGTGTCGGACTGAGATTTGATGACGGTCTCTATGGAACCCTTTGTGACGTAATGATTGTGACGTCATCATATACGCGCTGAGCTGATTATGACGTCATACGAGGCCAGATGATGGATGGATACTCTGGAAAGGTGAATTGTCACGAACGGGATCCATGGCATATCATCACAGATTATCAGCACAAAGAATCCATAAAAGCCTTAGCAATGGGTGAATTCGACATGGCACACAAGAACAAGGCGTCATAGTCAAATAGTCACCTGAAGTCTGACATTTCAATTATAATTGACTTAGAATATTTGATCATTAAGCTGGAATAGTCCGTCGTGTGTACAAAGTGTATGTCTTTGATGGATTCACCAATTAATAAATATTCTGTTACAAATTTTGAAAGTAATTTGAGCAACAGCACCCAGTCAAATTAGTTTCAAAATATTGAAGAGCTTACCAGGATATTTACGCTGATATTGAGATTCTAGAAATTTAGTGTTCGATCGTTTTCAAAATGGGAAAAGTGTGTGTGTGTGGGGAGGGGGAGCTTAGCTAGAAATGGGCGTGGCATAGCTAGGCATGTATCCATGTGTAGCATCGACTATCCGTTCATAAAATCAGAAACTGGATGCATGGACTATTGTCCAAGAATAGTACAAGAATATTTAGTCCAACGGGTCCATAAAAGCCTTAAGAATTGATATGGTTGAGGATTTTTACTGTCAGATCAATAAATTGGCTTTCCTTTCAAGAGCTATGTAAAAGACATTGTGTTCAAATGGCACTGTGGAACATTACGGCCAGGTTAACTATACTACTGTCTTTGTCGGTACAGAAGCATAGCCCCAGCACCTGAATTGTGATGCGGGTCTAAAGACATGATAGTGAATAAACATTTGTAAAAAATAATTTGATCGCAAGTTGTTGCTGCCGGAATCGGCAGCAACAACTTTCAATCAAATTTTGTTAAAATTATTCTGGTAAATAAAACCTACATCGATATGCTTGGATCTGTCCCCAGCACACAGGTTTTAGAGGTGAATCGGTTAACTTGCTGGCCGTGTCGGTACATTAGACGTGGGATTTAAATAATGCAGAGATTGGAGGCATTTCGTTAGCTACACAAGAGAAACAATACCTTCGCATAGTCTGCGCGCATTTGGTTAAAGGTGATGGCGTTGAATATGTATAGGCTGGCTTATGTATTAGAGATATTCAATCGATTTTTACAGATATGTGCACATCCATAAATGTCACAAGGTTGGTATTATGGACAACTATTGAAGTATTTTGCGTTACGTTGATCGGTGGAGTTATTTGTTGCCCTCTAAGAAGTAAAATGTCATAGTTATGGGAGTCTTCCAGAATATTTATGGATTAATTCCCACGAAATTTACAAAGAACTACAATGGAATTCCTTTATTTTGAGAAGTCAATGGGATAATGCTAACACGATGTTCTTCAGCGATATTAATTCCTCGACGATTGCGGTGTTATTTAAAACATAGAGAATAGCTCAGGAATAAGTTAAATTATTTACAAAAGGGAAACAAAAACTTGTTAGTAGAATTTTAACACGATGTAAGAAATATTTTGTTGAATATTCTATTAATATAATGGACCTTTCCGGTTTTAGCTATGCTCCGCCCATCTCTAGCTATGCTCCACCCACACCTCGCTCGTGTTGGGATCGATTGATCTTTGAACACCCTGACTATCAATTTCCGAAAAAACTGCTCAGGTAAGCTGTTGAATATTTTGAAACTAATTTGACTAGGCGCTGTTTTGAAATTAGTTTCAAAATATTCAACAGCATGTTTATTAAATAGCAAAGAATTATAAAGACATACAATTCATACAACGTGTCGGACTTTTTGAGATTTTATGACGGTCTATATCGAACCCTTTGTGAGGTAATGATTGTGACGTCATCATACATGCGCTGAGCTGATTATGACGTCATACGAGGTCAGATGATGGATAGATACTCTGGAAAGGTGAACTGAATTGGAAGGCATTGCTGTCGTGTGCTGCCGTGGACGGCAATGTTTTCCAATCTAAATATATTAAAAATATTCAACAGTACGTTTTATTTTTTTTGGAGAACGTGTTAAGTTATTTCCGAGCTGTACTGCATGTGTTTTTGTACGCGGAATGTGACATTATATTAAGCAGCAACAGTCGGATCCGATCTGTCACTCAAGTACCTAACGTTATAATCAAATGCGTCACATGTTAGCTGACGTCACAATCCAAATGCCGTATAGCTCTATAGCCCCGTGGTGAAAAGCTGAAAGTACGGCCTGAAGTGTACAAATTTCAGGTCTATGTCTTTGGTGACTGTATAATTTAATAGACATTCTATTGAATACTTTAAAACTAATTGTTCTGGGAGAGGTTGTTGATATGGGTAGCACCACCCCAACCCCCACCCCTTCCACAAAGTCTAATCAGTTTCAAAATATTCAATAGCTTACCTGTACATTTCCTTTGAAATTGGGATCATGGGAATGCAGAGTTAAACGTATATAAATCGATCTCTATCTTTACATTTAGATTCAGCGTTCAAAGTTTCAAATCAATTCTCACAAACGTAAATGTGAGTCGAGCTTAGGTAGAAATGGGCGTGGCATATGTAGAAATCGACTCCCTCTATTCGACAAGCTTCGTGTCTATTCGGATTAATCCTCTCTGATGCTCGACTTTCGGTTCGGAACATTTTCGGATCAATCAATCATCCAACCCATGTCCGCGCCCACGCACCCACCCATCAACGCACAATTACTAAACCACGCGAAATCGCGATTTTAATTAAATACAATCCAATTCATTCAGCTTCCCCGATAAGGCAGATTACTGGGCGCGTACTGGGCCAATACCGGGCCGTATTGATCCAGTACATGCCCAGTAACCAGTGTTATCATTGTTGACTTCCAATCATCTCATCATTAGCGCGATGACTGAGTCTAGCAGTAACCGTTTTGAACATGAATGACCACGTACGAAAATTAACTTACTCTGTAAGAAAATCTGTTGAATATTTTGAACTTAATTTCACTTGACGCTGTTGCTTCCTATGACAGCAACAAGTTCCTGTGAAATTTGTGTCAAAATATTCAACAACTTACATGATCGGACCCGGTATTCGTGAAATTGAGATTTTGGGACTTCAGTGTTCAAAGTGTTAATGCTAGCCAAATGATCCCTTCAACAATTAGATCTGATTGTGATAAATGACGAACCATGGCGTTTTGGAAAGCACTTGTTTGCATGACGAATCAGAATTAATATGTTGCCGAGGGAATAGATATGAACAACAACACTAGAAATAGTGCCTCCTCCTCCTCTTCCCGCCCGTCCTCCTCCTCGTCCTTCCCCTCATTCTCACCTCCTCCTCCACTCCTACTCCCGATCCTCCTCTTCTCCCACTCCCTCACCCTTCTCGTCCTCCTTTCCCTTCCTTTCTCCGCCTCCGCTCCCTACTCTTCATATTCTTCTTTAACTTCCTTTTCTTCGTCCTCCTCCTCTGCTCCTCCTCTCCTCCTCCCCTCTCTCCTCATCATCCTCCTCCTGTTGTTCTTCCTCCTCCTCCTCCTCCCCCTCCTCCTCCTCCTCCTCCTCTTCTCTCCTCTCCTCATCCTCCTCCTCCTCTTTATCCTCTTCCTCCTCTTCCTCTTCTTCCTCCTCCTCCTCTCTTTCCCCTCCCACTCCTGTTCCTCCTCCTCCTCGTCCTCGTCCTCCTCTTCCTCTGTCGCCTCCTTCTTCTCCTCCCCACTTTTCTCCTCTTCCTCCTTCTCCTCTTCCTCCTTCCCCTCCTCTGCCGCCTCGGTCTTTTCTTCTCCCCTCCGCCTCCTCCTCATCCTTCTCCTCCCACCTCATCCCCCTCCCCCCTCCTCCTCCTCCTCCTGTGCTTCCCCCCTCCACCGCCGCCTCCTCCTCCTCTTCCTCCTCCTTTTACGTCCCGTTCTTTTCCTCTTCCTCCTCTGCCTCCTCTCCTCCTCCTCTTCAGCCTCCTCCTCATCATCTCCCTCTTCGCCTTCCTCCACCTCATACTCGTCCTCTTCATCCGCTTCCTCCTCCTCCTCCTCTCCCCCCCCCCCTCTTCCTCCTAATCCTCTTTCTCTTCATCTTGCTCTTCCTCAACTTCGTCCTTGTCCTCCTCCTCCTCTTTCTCCTCTTGCCCTTCAACCTCATCATCATCTTCTTCCTCCTCTCCTCCTCTCACTCCTACTCCACTCCCTCCTCTTCCTCTTTCTTGTCCTCTTCCTCCTCCTCCTCAGCCTCTTCACCCTTTTCCCCCTCTTCCGCCTCGTTCTTTTCCTCTCAGTCCTCCTTTTTCTCCCTCCTCTGTCTCTTGCTCGTCATCTTCCTCGTCCTCCTCTTCCTCATCCTATTACCTTCTCCTCCTTCGCCTCTTCCGGCTCGTTCTTTTCCTCCTCCTCCTCCTAGTCTTCACATTCCTCCTCCTCCTCATCTTCCTCCTTCTCCCCGTCCTCCTCCACTCCCCCTCACTTCCTCCTCTCACTCCTCCTCCTCCTCATCCTTTTCCGCTCAATCCTCCATCCCCGCACCCCCACTGCCTTCCCCCTCTTCTCCTCTACCGCCTCATCCTCACCCCCTCCTCCTCCTCTTCCTCGCACTCCACATATCACTCCTCCTCATCCTTCATCTCCCCCTCCTTCTCCTCCCCCTCCTCTCACTCCGCCTATCACTCCTCCTCCTTCACGCACCCTCCCCCTCCACCCCCCCCCCTCCGCTTCCCCTCACTCCGTCTATCACTCCTCCATCTCCTCCTGCTCCTACTCCTCCTCCTTCTCCTACTCCTCTCACTCCGCCTATCACTCCTCCATCTCCTCTTCCTCCTCCTTCTCCTCCTCCTACTCATCCTCCTACTCCTCCTCCTCCTCCTTCACCTCCTCCTCCTCCTCCTCCTCTCACTCTGCCTATCATTCCTCCATCTCCTCCTCCTCCTCCTCCTACTCCTCCTCCTCCTCCTCTTCCTACGCCTCCTCTTTCTCCGCCTCCTCCTCCTACTCCTCCTCCTTCTTCTCCTACTCAGCCTCCTCCTCATCCTTCTCCTCCTCATCCTTCTCCTCCTCCTCCTACTCATCCTCCTCCTCCTCCTTCTACTCCTCCTCCTCTCACTCTTTCTCTTCCTCCTCCGCCTGTTCCTCATATTCCTCTTCTTCCTGTTCTTCACACACCCCTCATTCTCATCCCCCCCCCCTTCCTTCTCCCCACCGTCCTCCTCATCTCATTTTCCTCTTGAGTTGATTCCCTACTCCATATACCCATTGTTGTCGTCGTCGCCGCTGTCGTCGTTGTCGTCGTTGCTTATATTTCTTCCTATCTCAATACAAATTCCAAGCTCACATATTTTACCGATCATAATGAGTTTCTGTCCTATAATGACGTTGGCATTTCGTGCTGGAATATATCTCGACTAACTCTTACGCATACGCCACAAAGATCGATATCATCAAAGGATACATTGAGCCATAAATATGCATATTGAATTATATATAGAACACCAATATCCGATTATCAAGATGCTAAACGGCAATCCTGGGTAAAATTAGAATTGACTTGATCAGAAGCAATGCTGAATGAGAAATCAGACTATTCGGACTATTCTAATCGATTTCCTTAGAAATGCACGTACGCTTACGAGCTTTTATAATTGTCTTAGCTCCCCTACCACACCCCACACCCACTCTCCTTAAAATTAACAGCTCTTTCTCTCTCCACCGCTTTTTGGTGACGAGGTAGTGCATGGCGTACGTAAGGAAACACTCACTGTCACCTATTCCACAGCCACCACCACCGCCACCGCCACCAACACTGGCCGCCACCACCCTCCTACCGCACCCCACCATCACACACACACACACACGCTCGCCCGTCGCACCGCACGCTCGCCTGCCTGCTCACCAGCACGCGCGCATGTACCTACGCACGCGAACGCACGCGCGCATACGCATACGCACACGCAGGCGCACGTGCAAAGACACGGACATGCGCATGCGCATGTGTGCACGCACGCGTCCACGCATCTACACACGCACACGCATTCCAGGAGTTGTTCGAATCAAGACCGGCAAGGATTACCCACCCGCGAAAACTCAAGCGCACGCGCATCTGTTCACGTTACGCAGTCTATATTAACCATTTAACCCTCAAATTTGTTCAAGAAATCGTAAATTTTCGCATCGTAAATGTCCATTTGCCGACCAAGAGAAGACTGTTCTTGAAATTGACCACTGGAATGACTGGCTCGGTTACTGAACCAATCATTCCAGTGGTAAATTTTCAAAAATAGTCTTCTCTTCGTCTGCAAATTGGCGTTTCTCAAGACTACTCCAGAAGCCGTTTTTGGCTGAAATGAATGCGTCAAATACAACCGCCAATATCTTCACCAAACACAAACTTCGCGTTCAATAACAGTGTTATAAATGCAATTGGCGAAGCGAATACCGTTCTGTGGAGATCGCCAACCTCAGATACTATATCCCAGCCACCTATAGGTCCACTAACAAACTTAGCCATACCTCAAACCGTGACCGCATCTGTGCCCAGTGATACGTGTACAACAGTAACGACATCAACGGGCATGACGTCACAACCAACTTACCAATATGTGACGTCACATTCTCAACCTCTACCTGGTACTGTAACAATGAACACTGGTGTATATCCTGGAACTCTAGGTCACGTAGGACTCCAAGATCAAAGGTGTGCACCTAGACAGGGGTTCAGTCCAATGACCGATTTTAACTCTAGATACCGAATGTGCTTAAATACACAGCTGCAAAGCCCACCAAGTGATCGCGACATGCACAACATTGTGTTTAAATACAATAATGGGATCAATTGAAAGGCTATCACTGCAGATGAACAGTCTTACTGAAACTCAATCCAGGATGTGTGACGCTCTAAACAGACTAGAGACAATAGAGCAACATCTCATAGACTTTCGTTCAGGCATGGACAGGATGGAGCATCGAGTGACAGAGCTGGAGTGCGGGTCTGATCAGCAACAGGCTGCAATCTTTTCTCATGGTGACGGCATGGCAGCAATGAGGGAGGAAATATCACAATTAAAACAACAAAATAGAGACATTGAACGTGAAAATGAACTTATCAAAGACCGTGTCATTGACCACGAAGCAAGATCAATGAATTACAATCTGTTATTTCTTGGTCTTGCGGAGCGCGACGGAGAAGACGCGTACGCGTTCTAAATGACTTTCTCTCGACACATTTAGGTATTAACAATGCTATAGCGGTACAAAACGTGCATAGAGGTGGAAAGCCACGCGCAACAGGCGATAAGCCGAGACCGTTAATAGCTCGTTTTCTGCAATACAAAAAAGATCACGAGTATATTCGACAACTAGCATTTGAGAAATTACGACGGTCAGATTTCTCGGTTATACAACAGTATCCGTACGAGATTCGCGAAAAAAGACGGCATCTGGTACCTGTAATGATGGAGGCGAGACGTCACAACGACACGGCAACAATAGTTCGCGACAAACTTTATATAAATGGACAGTTATACACACCATCGTCTACCTATAATCCACAATCTAGACCAGAATATGCTCAACAACAGAACTGAAGGCCAAATCCATGGCAAAACAGACAGTCAAATGCATAGGGGTCTCGCGGGGAAAGAATCCTTCAATCGCCGAACTGTTCACCTGCACTCAATCGCGTATTCGAACGTGTGTATAGCCTCCCCCGGGCGCAAAATAAAACTGTGAAAACTGCTACCACTATTGGAGTAAATCTAACTACAGCTGTTCGTGTCATCACTATCGTTAATAATAATAAAAATAATAATAATAATAATAATAATAATAATAATAATAATCATCATCATCGCCATCATCATCATCATCATCACCATCATCATCATCATCATCATCATCATCACCATCATCATCATGAAAAAGACGATCAATATGATAGCGGTTATGAAAGTAGTGATCCCCAAACAGCCAAATATGGTACCATGAATGCTTGTTCTACATCACCTACTACCTGTGATTGTGATAGTTTTATTTTTTCTTCCCCAACTATCTCTGCTGATGCCACCACTAAAAATGCTGCTGCTACTCATGCAGCTATTCATATAAATTGCTCAATTATCCCAACTACCACTTCTACTCCATCTAACTCTGCTACTGCTGCTACTTTTACTATTGAGTCTACTACCTCCTCTACTATCACACCCCCACCCCCACCCCTATTCTAGAAATCCTGGTACTGTAATGATCAATACTTCCTACGCTGCATCAATCAATACCTACAACACTCCTGCTGCACCCAACCACGCCAGGCTCAACGACAACAGCAACGACAACGACAACAGGGACGGAAGCAACGGCAACAGCAGTGACAGCAGCAACAACAAAAAACACCAACACCAACACCAACACCAACACCAACACCAACACCAACAACTACAACTACAACTACAACTACAACTACAACCACAACAACAACAACAACAACAACAACAACAACAACAACAACCATCACAACCATCACCACCACCACCACCACCACCACCACCACCACCACCACCACCACAACAACAACAACAACAACAACACCTACAGCGATGATAATATTGAAATTGCATACAGCGATAACTGCAAACGCAGTAGAGGTGACTTCTTGCATATCGCATGTATAAATGTCTGCGGGATTAAATCAAAGATTAAGATCCCTGAATGTCTTAGTTTTATAAATGCACATGACATAACTGGTATTAATGAATTAAAAATATGCGAACTAGATCATGTTGCTATAGACGGTTATCTTTTACTGACAAACCTACGAACTAGAAACTTAAACTCTGGTGGGGGGATTAGGGTTCTAATAAAAAGGAAATTCGAAAAATATATCCAAAGAGTAAACTGTAACGTAGAACACAATGCAGTACTGTGGATATCTATTAGCAAAGACATAACCAAGCATTGCGAGGATATCCTATTGGGGTTCGTTTATATACCGCCCGAATCTTCAAGTTATCACACTAACGAAGAATTCGACAAAATACAGCATGACATTCAGAATTTCAGTAGAAGATTCAAAACGATTGGGCTAATAGGAGACTTTAATGCTAAATCTGGCACTGAGCGTGATTACTCAGAGTTTGACGATTTTACTCGCAACCACTTCGGTATAGACTATGCTCCCAATGTCGAATTGCTGCAACTGTTAAAATTGGGCATACACAAGGAAAGAAGTAGCCAATGTCAAGGTAGAATCAACAATAACGGAAGAAAGCTGATTCAGTTTTGTAAAAATTTTAATCTGTTCATCATTAACGGGAGAGTAGGGAAAGATAAATTAATAGGAAGGGCAACAACGACACATAATAGCCTACTCGATTATGCTATCGGAAATACAAATTTTATTGAAATCATCCGTGATTTTGAGGTCAGTGACTTCGATCCACTTCTTTCAGACATACATTGCGCAGTGATTTTTAAGATTAATAATAATAATAATAATAATAATAATAATAATAATAATAATAATGATGATGATAGTGATAGTAACAATAATAATAATAATAATAATAATAATAATAATAATAATAATAATAATAATAATAATAATAATAATAATAATAATAATAATAATAATAATAATACAAAACCGATAAGATGGGTGGTAGACAAAAAAGACATCTTCATTTCAAGCCTTAACACTGAAAGCATAAATCACATTATGCAGTGGTTAATAGAAATAGAAAATGGGGATTTTCAGCAAAACTTAAATAATGTAAACAAATTAATTGTAAATCTATTTTTGGCGAGCGCAGAAGAAACATTTGGACAGAAAAAGGTTTACCAAGGAAGGCAGCGGAAAAACAATAGAACTTGGTTTGGAAGAGAGTGTACGGAAGCAAGAAAAGCATATCATAAAAGTAAGAAAGCCTATAATATACACAAAACTGAACAAAACAAACTACACTTGATAAGTGCAAGTAAAGCATACAAGAAAAAAATTCGAATACATTCACAAAATGCTCGCTTTAAACTTCACAACAAACTCCGAGAACTGCAAAAACGGGACACGAAAGCATTCTGGAAAGTCTTGAACAACAAATCGCAGAAAAACGACGAACATGTTAAAATAGAACTGAAGAAACTATTACTTCACTTTCAATCTGTAAACCAGGGTGTACACGATGGAGAACTAAATGTAATTTTAGATTCAGACATATTAGACTGCCCATAACTCGGAGTGAAATTCTTGACAAAATCGCTAAACTAGCAAATAACAAAGCAGCTGGTGAGGATAATGTTTATAATGAGTATATAAAATCTACAGCCGATATTATGCTACCAATTTATGAAAAACTATTTAACATAATTTTCGATCATGGCAAGGTACCTGAGGATTGGCTAATTGGAAAAATTATTCCAATTTATAAAAACAAAGGTGAACCCTCTGATCCAGCAAATTACCGCCCGATTACCTTACTAAGCTGCCTTGGGAAATTATTCACATCAATTTTAAATGACAGATTGAAGAATTTCGCAGAGACACACGACATTATATCAGAATCGCAAACAGGCTTTAGAAAAAAACGATCCACAATTGACAATATCTTTTCGCTTTATTTAATCATAGAATTGCTACAAGCACAAAGGAAAAAATTATTTTTCTGTTTTATTGATTTTAAACAAGCCTTTGACACGATCTGGCGGGCGGGCCGTTGGAGAAAGCTTTTAAAATCTAATATATCTGGGGCCGTATTCATAAAAATACTTATGTAGGAAAAATTGCCTACGTACCACCCTAAGTTAGGTGCTACGAACAAGTGGGATTCAATATTCTACCTATCTCATGTAACACACCTATGCCACCCCCTAGATTTAGTACAGCTCTCGGGCTGGCATAACTTTATGTGGTTTGGTTTTTCTGTTTAGTACTTCATCATTTCTTTCAAAACATTCGTAAGATATGACCGTGTTGATGATAGCCGCTCAAATGGAGTTTCAACGGCGTCGTGCTCTACGCCGGGAACGTGTTTTTAGTGACAGACTTCACCCATTAGACGCTTATAATGATATTGAGATATATCAAAGGTACCGTTTAGATCGACAAACAATATTTGATCTTATTGACGCCATTGGCAATGAACTCGAGCCTAAAACATTATGAAATCATGCTATTCCAAGTGAGTTAAAACTTCTTGTTGCGTTGAGATTCTATGCAACGGAGTCATTTCAACAAGTTGCAGCTGATACAGTTCATATATCACAACCAAGTATGTGCCGAATTATTTCACAGGTGAACGACGCTCTACTTTTGCTCATGGAGAAAGTTATACGGTTTCCATCCCCGGATACTACAGCCGACATAGTTGATCAGTTTTATCGTATTGCCCACTTCCCGGGGGTGGGGTGGGGGGGGTAATGGGAGTGATTGCCGGAACTCACATTTGGATCGCTGGACCGTCGCAACATGAGTGTCGATACATTAACAGGAAGAGCTACTATTTTTTCAATACTCAGGTGGTGATGGATTTTAGATGTAGATTGATTAACATTGTGGCGAAATGGCCCGGGAGTACCCACGATTCAGTTATATTGAGGGAAAGTCGAGTAGCAGCGATAATTGAAGAAAGGAGGGGTGAAGAAGTTCTTCTTAGTGATAGCGGATATCCATTGCGCCCGTGGCTTCTAACACCCTTCTTAAATCCAAATACACTAAGCGAGCGCAGCTATAACAGATCGCACAAGAGAACCCGTAGCTTGGTAGAACGTGGAATTGGTCAGTGGAAAAGACGGTTTCATTGCCTACACGGACAACTTTGATATTCGCCAGAGAAAGCTTGCAAAATAATTGCAGTGTGTGCCATATTTCATAATATCGCAATTGAACGAGGCTTACCCGACTTTGAAGAAGAACCTATCGAGTTACAACCACAGTCGGATGATGATCACGATAACGTAGTCGTCTTGCCAGACAGACGCATTGCTGCGGCAATTAGGGATCAAACAGTCAACAATCATTTCAGAAAAAATGTGAGTATTACAACTTCAATGATAGAAAATAATCTGAAACAATGTAATGTGATCTTATAGCCATTTGTATTGTATTTCTCATATAGGTCTACATCACTGCATATTAAATAATGAATAACTACAGGAAGAATCGGTTTGATAATTTTGTGACTCTACTGGCACATGGTCTCTGCTTAATTTTTGTTTGTTAAGTTTCAAAACATCCATTTCCATCGCTAGCTTATCCTTCTCCATGGCTAACTTTTCTATTTCTAATTCAACTCTTTGCTTTTCTAAGGCTAGAAGCTCTTTTTGCATCTCTACAATTTCTGGGTTCTCATTGTTCTATTGCTTTCTGACAGTTTCCAGGCGGTTTGCTGAGGAGGGGCATGGACTAGGCAACGGTGAACAATGGCTGTCAGGTGTCAAGGGTAAAGGATGGTGTGGATGGACGACTGACATCACGACGTGTAGCGATCATCTCTGTGGTACTGGCTCTAAGCGAATCCGTGGTTGAAGAACTATGAAAAAATGCATCAGACTTTAGTAGGGAATGCAGCCTGGAAACTAATCTTGAGAAATTGCCAATTGCTGGCCAAGAGAAGGGTATTTTTGAAATATTACCACTAGAATGGCTGGCTCGATAACTGAACCAGTCATTCTAGTGGTGAAGGTTCAAGAATAGTCTTCTTTTGTTCTGCAAATGGACATGAGAAAATGAAATTGTACTGACCAAATTTTACCATAAAAGGGCCAATCTACCATCTGGAGTGGTCTGGAAAAATGGCAATTCGCTGAGCAACGGAAACGAATTTTTGAAACTCGTCCAGTCGAATAACTGGCCCTATAGGAGCGCCGATCATTCCAGTGGTATATTTTCAAAGATCGTTTCTCTTGGCCAGGGAATGGACATACACTAAGCACGTATTTCATTATTATACGCATATGTTATCAAGACTTTGACTAAAGGCAATAAGATATAACGTGCTTGCAAATCCGTCAATTATGTCACTGGCCATATGCTAAAACTCGATATCTTGAAAAGTCGTGATTTAAAAAAATCGTAGTCGATTCCCAAATGCAAAAATCGCCCAAGCCTAGTAATGATATACATTCTACCAAGAAAGGAATTATTTGTAGAAATAGGTTTCTTTATGCATTTCGGGGTATAATGAGTTTACCTTGACCTTGCTGTCTCTCCGCTATCAACGCTGTCGAGGCTATCTACACCCCCTTCAATACCATAGACGGTAGGGTCGTCCTCTCCCAAAACTGGTGCGATCATCAATGATAGAGGCGACGGCGATCTTGGTGGTTGCCCACCACCTGAAAAAAGTTTTAGAGTTAATTCAATAAACGTCTATCATAAATAGACGACGGGTGAAATCGGTGTCGGCCATGTTTGTGCGTACCCTTCCAACACCGTCCACATTTGGCAGATGTTGACGATGTCGAGACGGAATAAACAAACATGGCCAAATCCATTTTCGCAATTCATCTATATGTCTACAATATGTACATATATGCTATTCATGAATCATGAAGAATAATGAATAAACTCGGTGTATGTAATATATATGACATAGTCATTCTTATTAGTCCCCTCCCAGTGAAACTGGGGGGAATATAGGTTTCCACTTCGTCTGTCTGTCTATCCCCCTGTCTGTCTGTCAGTCTGCTTTCAGGTTTCCGGCCTTTTTTCGTTATGCTTCAACGTATTTAAGTGAAACTTGGTATATGGCTTTATTATAATGAGTTACAGATCAAGTTTGAGTTTCACGCGTGTGCATCAATTTTTGAGGGAGTTATTACCTGTTTTGGCAGATTCACTTCTGTATGTTCTGTATTCATCTTTCATCTGTGAACACATAGACTGCCATTTCTTTTGAAGATCGCTAGTTGTCCTTACGACGGACGAATTGCGTCCGTTCATCGCTGTAGCGACACGAAGCCACGCATCATGTTTTTTCTTCGTTGTCACATTCGGCCCAAATTTTGAGGAAAGGACAGAAAATTCTTTCTCGTACTCTTGTACAAGTCTTTCTTTTTCAGTCTCTGAAAGGTTTGCCTTTCGTTTCTTCACGTCCATCGTGAAAACGCAATGTATGCCACAGCACAACGAATAGTAAGAGGTAGCACGTTACATTAAATTAACTGGCCGGCTGTTGAGTTATTTGCAGAAAACATCTTTCATGAGTTAGTATTCGGAATCTGTTAATTAATTTGAAAATAATTGAACTGAAGGTTGTTGGTGGTCAAAGCAGCAACAACTTTCAGTCAATTTGTTTTTAAAATAATCAGCAATTCTATAATTATTGCCACTTGAAATTATTGTACGCTTGCTTACAGCAGCGAGAGAGTTAAACCATAAAACAATAGTAGCCTATTATGTACAGTGAAATGTGACACACTTCCTTAGCAACCAATTCGCTGAGAGTTTAGGCAACACTCTTAACTTTATGCGATACACTTAGTTATGGGAGTCACGTATGGCCGTTTATGAATCCGAACTTAGGTGATTCACATTGTTAGGCAAGTCACCTAGACTTACGCCGTCATAAGATAAGAAATTTTATGAATACGGGCCCTGGAAAGTGTTTAAACCTCATATATAATATGTATCAAAATATAAAATCCTTCGTTAGCTACAACAAGCAAAAATCTGAATATTTTATGTGTAATATAGGTGTTAGGCAGGGGGAAACCTCTCTCCATTTCTATTTGCTATATTTTTAAATGACATGGAAGAATTTTTTAATCTGAATAATATACCTGGGCTTCTATCAATGAATAATCTAGCAGAAGAACATTTGCATTTATTTTTATATCTTATAGTCCTATTACATGCTGATGATACAGTTTTAATGGCAGAGACTCCGGATGAGTTACAAAGTGCTCTAAACGTCTTCAAAAATTATTGTGATGAATGGAAACTTAAAATAAATTACAGCAAGACAAAAACAATGATCTTTTCTAAACGCAAGACAAACTCAAACCAAACCTTTTATATTGGAGCCCAGGAGCTTGAAGTAGTCAGTGAGTATCTTTATCTGGGAATTCTCTTTAAAGCCAATGGAACATTCACAAGCTGTAAAGCAAGAAATGTAAAACAAGGCACTAAAGCTATATATTCTCTACTAAAGAAGACTAGAGAGCACGACACCCCGATCGACTTGGTAGCTGTATTATTCGACACAATGATATCACCTATTCTACTTTACGGTTCAGAAAGCTGGGGTTTTGAAAATTATGCCCATATAGAAACGTGTAAATTAAAACTTTTAAAAAATTTATTTCATTTAAAACAAAGCACTCCAAACGTAATTATCTATGGGGAATTTGGTATTTTTCCACTGGAAATTACAATTAAATGTAATATGATTCGCTTCTGGGCGGGACTTGTAAATATGGGTTACGGCAAACTATCATCCATCTTATACTTTTTAGCAACGGATTACATGACAAAACAAAATAAACGGTTTAAATGGGTTGAAACTATCAAATCTATTTTGGAGAGCACAGGTCAACTAAGTTTATTTGAGACAGAGCAAATAAATACTAAACAATTAATAAAACAAACCAAATATATTTTAGAACAACAATATATAGAAAAATCGTCTAGAACATTAGCCGAATTCATCGCGACTGACGTTTTATAAACAAATTAAATCGAATTTTGAGCCCGAGAAATACCTAAAATTACTCCCATACTGGGACGCCATAACATTCTGCCACTTTCGTACGCTAAATCGCCAACTCGCTATTGAGACAAAGAGATGGATCGGAATAGAACGCAATGAGCGCCTTTGTGGTATATGCAATGTTATAGAAGATGAAATCCATTTTCTCTTCCACTGTCAGAAATATGTGAGAGAAAGACACCAATATATACTTCATTATTATATACACCTGTGCAAAAGTTAAGCACCACCCTATTTTTACGCACATGCGAGGGTATATTCATGTGCTATGAAGAAAGCAATAGCATAAACATTTATGTACCCATCCATCTTAGTGCAAGAGGTAATAATGCAACTAGAGGAATGCTGATTATGATGGTGGGGAAACACTGTATGTTTTTGTTTGAACTTGAAAACGAGGCCTGAATATGGTTACGTTGACACAACTGATAACTATTGCCCTACAGTTGACACACGTGGCTAGATTGTCATTAATGGTGTCTGAAAACGAAGTTTAACATCTGTGCACGAGTTTGAGACTGTCATTATTAATACCGGGTATATCCACCTTGTGCCTGGATGACGGCATGGACACGACGTCTCATGCTGGTCACCAACCGACTGATACGCCATTGTGGTATTCGTTGCCATTCAAGATGGAGTGCGTCTGTTAATTCCTGTAGGTTCTGCACAGGAGGATCCCTCCTTCTCACCATGTTTCCCAGAATGTCCCAGATATGCTCAATAGGGTTCATGTCAGGGCTCCTTGCTGGCCATGGTAGGGTTTCGATGGCATTCTGGCGGAGGTATTCATGCACAGCTCTAGCACGATGTGGTCGGGCGTTGTCATCCATGAATATAGGGTGGGTTCCAGGTGCATGATTTACAAAATGAGGGACCACAACTCTATCCAGTATGGAATCTTGATATCTTTGTCCATTTAGTGTTCCAGGTACAGTCAACAGATCCAGCGTACAATCAAATGAGATGCACCCCCATATCATAACGGAACCTCCACCAAATGGAACTTCTTCCATGATGTTACGTTGGTCGTACGCCGTGCGTCTGGACCTCCATACACGAGTTCGACCATCTGTGGCATGAAGCAGGAACCGACTTTCATCGGACCAGTGTACCCGTCTCCAGGATCTCATGTTCCAGTGTCTTCTTTCGTTGCACCACCTCAGACGCTCCTCTTTGTGGTGTGTAGTGAGGAGAGGACGTCTGACAGGTCTCCTAGCTTTCATGCCAGCAGCATACAGTCTCCTTTTGACGGTAGACATTGACACTCTATTGCGCGTTTCCCATTGCTGGCTGAGCACTCTGCTGTTGGTGAATGGAGATCTCCTAACAAGGCGTACTAGGGCTCCATCATCACGGGCAGTAGTCTTCTTCGGTCTTCCAGATCTAGGCCTGTCCTTCACCTCGTTAGCTTGCCCATGTTTTGCAATCAAACGACTGATTACAGTATGGTTAATGTTCAGCTGTCTGCCAATCTCTCTGCATGACATACCAGTGGTATGCATGCCTATGATTTGCCATTTCACACGATCACTTAACCTTCGTCTTGCCATAGCGGTTCACAATCATAGCTAATTCTCTCTGTACAAATAAACCACGGTCATGAACACAAAATTCCTAATCTTGTCGCCTAAATCTGTATGTAATGTTCTACACCTCAAACTGGACTTTTACATAACTGAACACGTGTGCTGTTTCCCGCTACGCACGGACATCAAGCGGCGTGAAGTCATACATGCATGTGCATTTCGTACTTGGAATTATGTCAGCTAACGCGGGGACAAAAAGTATGGCAGCCTAGTTGTACCATCATGTTTCTACGTTCTATTGTTTTTGCTGGTGCTTAACTTTTGCACAGGTGTATATAAGGGAGAATACATTTGAAAAATCCAAAGGTCTATTCGCAATATGTAATAGACCGATACTAAGCAGGATGTGTAAATACTTACGATTTTCAAAACAAAAAGCAACAGAACAACAACAACAACAACAACAACAACAAAAACAACAACAACAACAACAACAACATCATCATCATCATCAACAAGAACAATAACAACAACAACAACAACAACAATAAATTTGTTATCAACGACAACAACAAAAAAACAACAACAACAATAACAACAACTGCTACTGCTACAGCTACTGCTGCTGCTATTGCTATTGCTATTGCTGGTGCTACTGCTGCTGCTATTGCTACTGCTACTGCTACTCCTTAAGCGGCGGCATCAACATTATCATCATTCATCATCGTAACTAAAAAAATAAATAATAATATTATTAATATTAATAATAATAATAATAATAATAATAATAATAATAATAATAATTATAATAATAATAATAATAATAATAATGATGATGATGATGATGATGATGATGATGATGATGATGATGATGATGATGATAATAATAATAATAATAATAATAATAATAATAATAATAATAATAATTGCAGTACTCTCATGTATACAGATCTCTACCGTCACATGTTTATCGATTTATGTACCCTCATATTCCGTTTAATAACTGCCTGAGTGAAATAAAGAAAACTGAAACTGAAAACATCAGTTCTAAACACAGATTATAGACACTCGCTCCGCCCACAGTTTACCATTTCTGATTTATCACATTTACATCGAACCAAGACCATCATTGACCCATTCTAGTCTATTGGAAAACTCGTTCTTATGTACACATTTTGAGCCACAGCAGATCAGAGGTTTCGGAGAATTTTCTTTTTTTCTTTTGGCAAAACGTTCATCGCGTGATACGTTCGTGAATATACTAAATTTCTATTCAAAACGTGCATGTGCACCATTATCATCAGAGTCAAAATCATAATCTTCATCATCCCCATTATCGACGTCGTTATCGATATTGCGATCATATTGTCATAGTGTCCCGTATTCCATATTGGAGTAGGCTACACGCACGCTTCTGAATTACGTGTAAAACCTTGTAGGCCATTGCACTCATACCAATTGCATCGCTCGATTAATCACATAATTCAATGCAATGGCCAAAGAAACTGTCTAAACTCGATAAAAAGAAACGTAGAAACAGTATTTCATTTTCCGTGAATTCCGCCGATCAATAAGTTCCTAGAAACGGGTTATTGTTGCATTGTTTATTCAAACCACTCGAGCCCACGGAGATGTCCAGAACATTTTATTCAACGACATTCCTATACGACCGGTTTTTAACATCGGTACTTCTGAAAATATTCTGTTTAATATTTTTTTTAATAATTGGAATGGAAGCCGCTGCTGCCATACGCAGCAACGACTTCAATTCCAATTATTAAAATTTATATTCAACAGCTATCTCGCGTGGTTACTTTGAAATTGATATATTGATATAAGATTAAATGGTTGGAACCAAATGCGATCATGTACGCTTATACCATTTGGCTATGACATGCGATGGATGAATCCGATCTGTCGATCAAGTAGATTATGTAATAATCAATTATAGAAGTCTGCCGTCACAATCATAACTGACAGGAAGCAGTTTGTCTTTGATGGAGTTACGATTTAGGCCTAATACACATTCTGTTGAAAAATATGAAACTAGTTACATGTGATTACCGCCCACTTCTGGTTAATCCCCGTTCCCACGTTCTACGCGTGTTGGGATCTATTTATATATTTTGAACACTGAATTCCCAGACTCTCACTTTCCAGGTAATTATACAGATAAGCTGTTTGAATATTTTGAAACTAATTTAACTGTTGGGGTTTGAGGTGGGCTGGGGGAGAGGTGGGGGGAATGCTGTTACTGCCCTCGGTCAAATTATTTTCAAAATACTCAACAGAATGTTTATTAAATAGTAAATCCTTCTAAGACATAGAATTCGTAGCCTTAACGGATTTTTCAATGTTCCTGACGGAACTAGATAGGTCACTACGTATTATGACGTCATCCTACATGTGACGTACTTGATTATGACATCATATATATTTGAGTGACAGATCGGATCCATCCATTGAACGTAGTGCACAGGAACTGACAGAACCGGTAATTGTACAGAGGATCTGACGTCATAATCAACTACTCCACATGTTAGTTGACGTCACAATGAATGTGACGTAGCTACATCACAAAATCAGTAGGATATATTGGTGTCATGCCTTGGCAACGAACTTTACTTTATCTACCGTTTAATTCCCGGCTTCTATAGAAAATCACATCTCATGAATTAGCTAATTAATTCATTAATCCGCCAATTAGTAAATTAATCCAAGAGAATGTGCTTATTTTGTGATATGTGCTTAGATGACACGATACATGATTGGTCGTTGTTTGTCAAGAGGGTGTCTAAAGCTGCGCTGCGCTAGAACTGTCGGCAACTGACTAGACAATTTGCTCTCATGTCGCTTACGATACGATTACTACCAACCACCGGCAACTACTTGCGCGGCCCGTTTCCAAGTCGTACGTGCGCTCATGTCAACTGGAAACGCAGCATGAATTAACAGGTCATGTAATTATTTGAAACGACATTTTATATTTGCCATATATGCTTTTGTACATTATCTTCTTAAAATACGTACAGGTCTATTGTTCTGCGTCCTGCCTCAAATACACATGTGATAAAGAAACACGGATAGTTTCCTTTCTTATGGTAATTATGTATTTTCCTTTTGCTACTTGCTTTAAATCGTCGACCATGTCTTTTGCTAATACGTAGCCTAATAATCAATGGTGGTTGAGGTTAATAAACTACCCTCATGTATAAAATCTTTCAGCAAAATCACATGAATTAAAAATAACTAGAAAAAAGCGTGTACGAGACGTTCCGGAACGTCCCACAAATTGCATACAGATTTTTAATTTTATATAGGTTATAGATATAGATTTATATAGATTTTAAAATTTAAGAGTGGGCGTCCTACTGAAACACAGCTGGGAAGTGAATTGAAAAATAATCATATCAAGAGTTACCCATAGAGTATGCCTCTCAACTTTAATCAAGCTACATTTCTTGTTACGGGAGGAGTAGCAACATAACATTTTAAGGGTGTGGCGCCGTATTAATAACAAGCAGAGAGGTGAATCGAAAATCGGGCTCGCTACAACTGTAGGTATGTATCCCTAGTATTGGTGTCTGAAGTTTCAGCGAGATTGGATGAAAACTGAATGAGGAGTAGTAAAAACAACAAGAACATGACCATCCTTTAGAGATCAATTCCGGATCTAAAAATTATCTACTAAAATATTTTGATTTTCCTTACAGAGATAGTAAATATATATCACTTAGTGACGTCATTTTATAGTAGCATCAGTTGATGTTACGTCATGTGATTGTGTCTTCAGATGCTGGATTGGCAGATCTGACTCATGAATAATGAGACTGTGTTAGCTTGAATTAAATAATCTTCTAGCATTGCTTTAAGTAATTAAACCTTTAAATATGCAATTTTGATTAATTTTCTCATTTGCTGGCTATAAAAAGACGGTTTTTGAAAATTTACCACTGCAATGACTGACTCTGTTATCCATCAATTTCTGTGTACTTATTGGCTACAGCCGATAATTCAGTTGGGGACAATCGTAATTACACTCGTCGATATTAACTGGCCTGCGATTGACGGCAACCGGTCGTAGAAGTAGAACATGGTCTACTTCAGCGCTTAGAGATTTTTTGGACGGCAACTGACGGCGATCGACAGTAAAGTGATCGCAGGTACGTTCAGGTCAAACCTGTCGCAGACTAAATCGATCGCTGGGAGTTGCTGATAGTTGCTGGAAAATCAAGCGGCGACTAGTTGAGTCACAGCGCAAGCCCAACCTGACCCCAGCTTAAGACTTAAGGTGTGACACGTATGTGCTGAGTCAGAGGATATAGGGTCGATAGTGGAGGCGAAAAGTCCCACCACCTCGGAGTCTAAAACAACACCGCTGTGCTGGGTTTAATCACTTTAACTCTCATCACAACCAAAAACGGCTTCTGCAGTTGTTTTGAGAAATGTCAATTTGCAGACCAAGAGAAGATTGAAAATTTACCAGTGGAATAACTGGCTCGATAACCTAGCCAGTCATTCCACGAGTAAATAATAAAAAAGTTTTCTTCGACTTGGTCTGCAAATGGGCATTTTATATGAGAGATTTTAAATTTTCTTCAACAAATTCGAGTGTTAAGGGTTTAGAGACGACGTAATTTTATGTGTCTATTTTGACTCCGTTCGATAAGGTGGTCGTTGGAAACTGACGCGATAGCGGCACCCGTTGTTCAAAGGTTAGTCATAAATCGATGTCCTCGCGTGCACATACGCCCACAGCGCAGACGAGTACACAGTGATACGCGAACACGCACGGCTAACGCATTCACATGCGCACACGTATGCATACACACATGCACGCATGCGCACGTATGTACGCATGTGCACGCACAGCACGTTCGAACACACGCACGTACGCGTACATACGCTAGAGCATACTACGGAATCGTACACATATACACACACACGCTCGCACGCACGCACGAACGCACGCACGTACGCGCACCCGCGCGCGCTCACACACACACACACACCACACACACACACACACACACACATACACACACAAGCTCGTATAGATTCACACACGCGCTCTCCATGCGAGAGAGAGAGAGAGAGAGAGAGAGAGGGAGGGAGGCTGGGATGGGGGGGGGGTGGAGAGGAAGATGGGGTGGGGGGGGGGGGGGGTGGGGTGGGGGGGGACTGCTATTATTAAAGACACACCCGCACCATAATGTCCGAAAACGAACCGCTAACCCAGAGAACCAAACCGGGGGGGGGGGGGGGGTGTGCGGCGGGGGAGAAACTGTTTAGACAAGTGTATACTCCTTTTAGTAGATTGTCCTTTGCGATGTACATGCTATTATTAAAGGCACACCCGCACCATAATTCCCGAAAACGAACCGCCAACCCAGAGAACCAAACCGCGCGCCGCCGTGTTTTTGTTGTCTCTTGGCTCCTTCAGCAGTACCACGTATCATAGCTTTCGGATTGTCAATCCATGTCATTTTTCTTCATATCGTAATGGACCCCTCCAAATTTAGCCATCCATCATATGGACGTCTTATGACATCATAATCAAGTACGTGACGTGTAAGATGACTCGATATAGTCCGTCTTTAACGCTTAATAGTCCGACACGTACGAATTGTATGTATTTACCATTTAATAAATATTATGTTGAATATTTTGAAACTAATTTGACTGGATGCTGTTGCATAGGGTGGCGCGGCATAGCTAAAACTCGAAAGGTCCATTGCAAGATCCACACTAGCGTGGCGTCTAGCATCAATGGCCTTCTCTCGTTGCTACCTTCTTCTTCTTTTCGATCGCTGGTATCACACTTGGAGAGCCGTTCTCAAGATGAAATCTGTGGTTTTCTGCAGTTCTTCCACAGGCCCATACAGCTTTTCAAGAATAGAGGTTGACAAAGGCCAGATCTCTTCTCTCAGCAGCTGATACGTACTGCAACATTGAAGTATGTGCTCTGTGGTCTGTTCTGCTTCTCCACAAGGACAAGCGGGCGATGTCGTAAGGTGGAACCGCCTGTACATGTGTTGGTTTAGTCTGTTGTGTCCAGTTCTGAGACGAAAAATGGTCACTTGCTCTGGCCTCGAGAGATGATGGTAGGCATCTTCTGATTGAGGTGTTCTATAGAGGGACTTAATGATAGTCTTCATCTCTGTATGGGTAACCATGTTTTCTGTCTGATTCTCTTCTGCACCCACCTTTGCCATCTTGTCTGCTTCCTCATTTCCTTGGACTCCACAGTGTGAGGGGATCCACTGCAGTGCTATCCGAAAGCATTTGATGGTTTGTAGTGCTTCTTCAAGTTGTGGCAGCTTACCTTTGGTGATAGCCTCAAGGACGGAGCGGGCATCAGATAAAAAGACAATCTGTGCAATAGGGTCTGCTGTTCTGCTGATGGTATTAGCTGCATGAACCAGTGCTTCGACTTCAGCTCTGTAGTTTGTGCAGTGTTTGCCTGTCGGTATTGCAGCTGACTCATGTTGTCCGTTTGGATACTGTATGTGCAGTCCGGCACCTCCGCTCCTAATTGCATCTTTGGCTGATCCATCTGTGTAGATCCTTATCCATGTCTCCTGAGGGTACATTTCTTCCAGCATGGCTAGGGTCAGGGCCTTCTTGCTCACATCACTGTGTTCATCTTTGGTTGTGAGATGAGGTACTGTGGTGCGAATAGCTATGCTCTCTAGTTTGTTTTCCCAGGGTGGAGGATCAAGGGTGTGGTTTTGGTCTTCTATTTGTGCTGGCAACATCTCTTGGTGTTTCCTTTGAAGTGCTTTTGTCTCTTTCACAAAACTTGATCTTTTAAGTCTTCCTGATGACAGCTGTGCTTGCCTGATCTTCATCGGGTGGTTATTGAACGATTTGAACTTTGCAGCTTGGATCAGTGCTTTGCATTCCCTTCCTTTGCTAAGTGGGGGAATGCCTGCTGTCTGCTCCATTTTTTCTATTGGTGTTGATCTCATTCCACCAGTGATGATGCGCAGTGCCTGGTTTTGTACTCTGTCGAGGTTCTGTTGATGAGATTTAGCTGTTGTCATCCATGAGCTGGATCCATACTCAAGGTGTGGGCGTACGGCACCTAGGTAGATGGTCTTGAGGATCCTTTCATTGGCACCCCACTTTGTTCCTGCCAGCTTCCTCATGATGTTTAGCTTTCTTTTGGCCTTTGCCTCTGCATTCTGGATGTGCTCCTTCCATGTTAATCTTCTGTCATATGTGACTCCCAGGTATGTCTGCTGGTCCTCGTATTCGAGTGGAGTACCGCCCAGTGTCAGATTGCCAACCTTGGTTTTGGTGGACAGTGTGAATAGCATGGCTGATGATTTTTCTTTGTTGATGGTAATACACCAGCGATTGGCCCAAGCTGTAATTCTGTCCAAGGCGAGCTGCATTCTGTACGTGGCAGTCGTTGTGTACTCCTCGGTGCACCAGATTACGAGGTCATCTGCATAGAGGGCTGCTTGGATCCCATTGGGCAGCTCTGCTACAATGTCATTGATGAAGAGTATGAACAGAGTAGGTGATAATACTCCGCCTTGTGGCACCCCTTGTCTCAGCAATACATTCTGTCCAGATTGTCCATCGACCAGCACCCTAGCTCTGCGATTGTGTAGGTATGACTTGGTCCATCGGAACATGTTGCCACCGATGCCTGTGCGCCGGAGCTTCACGAGGAGGCCATCCTTCCACACCTTGTCAAATGCTTTCTGCAGATCGATAAAGGCAGCTAGCATCACCTTCTTGGCTTGAAAAGTGTCCTCTATGACCTGTGCAAGATGTGTTGTTTGATCTTCTGAATCCGGCCTGCTCTGAAACTATAATGTTCTCTGACTCCAGGTACCACTGCAACCGCTGGTTGATGATGCGCTCCATGGTCTTGCATATGCAGCTTGTAAGACTGATAGGACGGTAGCTCAGCACTTTCGTCTTGTTCTTTCCTTTTTTCAGAATAGGAGTCATTCTGGCTTCCTTCCAGCACTGAGGAACCTCTCCATTGGTCCAACTGAGATTAAAGATGTCTAGCAACTTGCGAAGAGATGCATTACCAAGGTGTTGGATCATTTCATTCGTAATGCCATCTGGCCCGGGAGATTTCTTCTTTTTCAGTTGGCGGATAGCCTTCTTCAGTTCTGCTAAACTAATGTCAACTTTCATTGCATCGTGAGTGTTGGTGTCTGTTCTTTCCTTTTGCTCTTTTCTAACCTCCCTTCGACGCATTCGTGGTATAGAAATGTTGCTTTCTTTTGCATATGCCTTCGCAAAGGCATCTGCTGCCATCTTTCCTGTCAGTGTTTGTCCATCTTCTTCAAGAGTAATCTTCTCTCCCCTGACACCCTCATCATTGAGTGCTTTAGTCAGTCTCCATAGTTTTGTGGTGTCTCTCTCTAAATTAAACCCTGCCGTCTTTTCCCTCCAGCTTCTTCTTTTGGCCTCCAGCTTGGTCTTTAGATACCTGGCTTTAGTTTGTTGTAGCGTGAAGTGGTTTTCATGACAGGGATTACCCTCTGCATCTTCTCTGGCCTTGTCTAGTTTATCATGTGCTGCTTGCAGTTCTGTTGTCCAGTAGGGGCGGTAGTTTTTCCTGAACCCTCGAGGAATCGCTTCATTGGCAGCCTTGAGGATACTTGAATTAAATTCCTTGACCACATTGTTGATGTTTCTCCCTTCTACTGCTATATTATGGGTAAGCTCATTGGAACGAATGCCGAACAGACTCCAATTTGCCTTTTTGTAGTTCCACCTTGGATGTTGAGGTGAACTGGTCGAAATACTTCCAGAAAGAGAGAGGAGGACTGGGCGGTGGTCGCTTCCTCATAACTGCGATCCGACCATTCTACTGAGGTTTCTGTGAATGTCTTCTGTACAAAATGCCAAGTCCGGCGTTGTTGTCGAGTGCCATCGGCGCGAGTAGAAGGTAGGCTGATCTGTGGGATCGTTGACAAGTAAAAGGTGCTTTTCATCTGGCCATGCTTCAATGTCTTCTCCTCGTTTATCAAGTGTTCTGTATCACCAGCTCTGGGACTGGCTATTAAAGTCTCCTGCAATGAGGAAGTGGCAGTCCGGGACCTGGATTGTGTCAAGTGAGAGATTCTTGTCATTAGGGCAGTAATAATTGACAATTTCAATCACAGAGTTGCTGGTTGTTACCTTGATCTTGATATATTCTGCCTCTTCCATAAAGGTTTTGATCTGGCTGGCGTTCACGCTGTTTCGGACCAAGGTCATCACCCCACCTTTCTTTCTTCCTCTTCGATCACACCGGAAAATCTGGTAACCTCTGATCTTAAATGGTTTTCCTTCTTGCAGGTGTGTCTCTTGAATGCAGCAGATATCAATGTTGTTTTCGTACAGGAACTGTTCGAGCTCTGATTTCTTGTTGGTAACCCCTTCTGCATTCCAGTGCATGATGTTGATACTGGGGTTCTCTTTGGGTTTGGTCTTCTCTTTCCGTTGGCCAGTAGCTCTCCATCATCGTCCCCTGGCTCCACAAGACGAGTTGATGGGACCTCCAGTAGCTGAGGGTGGGCTCCTTCGAGGCATGGAGCCCGGCGCTGCACCTGCCTGGCGGATCCTCACAGGGCGAGCACCATTTCGATTGATTCGATCTCCAAGTGTAATTTCATTAGCGTTGTGCATAATGCTCTGGTTAGCCCCTCCAAATGTCTGGATTGACACCCAGTGGGTTACACCCCTGCGCCACGTTGAGGCCGAGCATATAGTCTTAAACAGGGGGCTCGTTGCTACCCATGTTAGAGCTTGGTGGCTCTTTCTCGCCATCTGCAAATGACATACCTTGTCTTGTGAGGTACTATATTTGTTTTAATAAGTATATGCTTAGAAAAACAGACCAGCTCGCCGAATTCTAGGCGTTGAAGCTCCAAAGGACAAATGACAAATATTTATATTTGGTTACCATAGATACGACGATGAATACGCGGTTCTATTTTCGTGGTATTTAATTCAGTGGAATTCATGTAATTTCTAACATATTGGCTGACTAGGTCGATTCTGATTGGTCAAAATGAACCAACAATGAGCTCCGTTAACATGTTATTGATTAAATATTGTGATTTTATTTTAAGTTATATGAGTTATATCTCAATTGGGTAAACTTTGTGATCTCTCTCTTTCTCTCTCTCTCTCCCCCTCTCTCTCTCGCTCTCTCTCTCTCTCTCTCTCTCTCTTCACGCATGCGCACACAATAACTTCAGTCCGTCAGTCAGTCTGTCGGCCAGACTGTCAGTCGGCTGACGGCCTTGTTACAATTCACATCATCCTCAAGAACGACTATTAACCTGGCCTATTTGGGCCTTTTGGCATATGCAAATGTGTGTATTTCTTTTCCTGCCGTGTGAGATGCACTACGTTAATGTTCGGGGCGTAGGCAAACATCTATTCTTTATTCATGCAGATACAAAATACTCACAACTAGGATACATTGGTCAGTCAGTGGTCGACTGGTCAATTCGTTAGTCAGTTTGTTTGTCTGGAGGGCGGGTGTGTGGGTGGGAATGCGAGCCAGCTGGGAGCGAGAGTGTAGGTGGGCAGCTGGGCGGGTTTGGGTGGGTTAACATAGCTCACTCCGTTGGTCAGTCAGTTGGTTGGTGGGTAGGTCAGTCGGTTGGTAGGTCAGTGGGTCGATTGATTGGACCGTCAGTCACTCAGTCAGTCTGACTGTCGGTGGGGCGGTCTGGTTGTCGGGCGGGCGGGTGGTCTGTGAGACGGGCAGGTGGATGGTCGGCCGGCCAGTTGGTTAGTCTGTCAGTTTGTCACTCAGTCAGTGAGTTATATCCATTGATGTGGCCAATAGTTTCCTAGATATCCACAGATCCAGACATTGATCTGATCCAGATCCGTGTTCTCTGATTTGGACCTTGACAAATGTCTGGCCATCCTCTTGCTCGACAAGTTGTGTTAAAGTTTGGGCTAAATCGGATCAGTAATTTTGAGATACAGTTCCAGGCAGGCAAGAAGGCAGACAGAAAGACAGACAGACATACAGACGGACGGACGGACGGACGGACGGACAGACAGACGGACGGACGGACGGACGGACGGACGGACGGACGGACGGACGGACGGACGGACGGACAGACAGACAGACCGTACTCGGTTAGTGCAACATGTTTGCAATTGTGCAACACATTTGTGGCCAAATGATGGTGGTTCTTTAAAACGGGTGGTCATAAAACCACCCGTCTTTCTGACCCACTATCATTAGGTCCCCATTAGCAAGTGTCCGTTTTAAAGAGGTTTGCCTGAATCCCAACAAGAATAACTATTTCTAATTCTTTTTAGCTTCTGGCTAGTGGACTAGACTAGATGTCAATCCAAGAAAACATCACATGAAGAGCTGGACACAGGTTCTATAACATGATATTTAGTATAACAAAATGTGCTAAGTTAATTTAAAATGGTAAAAGGTCTGCGGATGTGATATCTAATCTCGGATTGGCGTCGACAAGTGATTAAATACGGACCCATACAAATGTCTTGTCGATAAAGAAGCCTATGCCAGGCAATGCCACGTTTCTTTCCCAGTCGGCACACTTATACTCGCTTAAGAATGAACGTACACACACACACACACGCACGCACATACGCACGCACGCACGCACACACACGCACACGTGCACGCACGCACGCACGCACGCACGCACGCACGCACGCACGCACGCACGCACGCACGCACGCACGCACGCACGCACGCACGCACGCACGCACGCACGCATGCCTAGTCATATAATCAATGAAATCATAATGTAAACTCATAAACATTGGGTTTTTTCAGACTCCATCAATGACATTTAGACAATGCGTTAGACAATGTGGATATAGACTGGGTCCAGCAGCAACGAGAAACGTGAATATAACGGATTTATTAATGCAATACCACCTAAAGGTGGAGCTGAGTATATCACAAGTAATATGTAACACACTGGAGGAAGGAGAAAAAGACAGTTAATCTGGAGAAAAGGTAACTAGTTATATATAACACCCCTGTAGCAGTAGCAGTAGCAGTAGCAGTAGCAGTAGCAGTAGCAGTAGCAGTAGCAGTAGCAGTAGCAGTAGCAGCAGCAGTAGTAGTAGTAGTAGTAGTAGTAGTAGTAGTAGTAGTAGCAGTAGCAATAGCAGCAGCAGGCATGGTCAGCAACGATCTTTTCCGCAAATCTTGTTCTAAGCTTGTGTGCATATTACTCTATCAATACACTACTAACTATAAAAGTGTGTACATCATAATTGAATTGTTTAGTTAGAGAGACCCGATTTGTTGCTCAAGTATATGACGTCATAGCCAGTTATGTCACATGTTAGCTGACGTCACGATCAAAATGACGTAGCACCGTCACGAAAGTCTAAAGGTCTTCTAGGAAAATGAAAGTAACGAATTGTATTTCTTTGATAAATTTACAACTTAATTACGATTTACTTGCCGTTCGGTTGCATATATTCAGATTGGTTTCAAAATATTCAATAGCTTACCCGTACCTTGCAATGCACCTGTCCAGTTGTAGCTATACCCCGCCCATCACTAGCTGCACTCCACCCACACTTCGCCGTGTTGGGATTGATCGATCCCCGAATGCCCTGACTATCAATTTCCTGAAAACTATGCAATGAACTTGTTGACTATTTTGTAACTAAATTGAATGGGTGCTGTTGCTGCCTATCGCAGCATCAGCGCCCAGCCAATTTAGTTACAAAATATTCAACATGATATTTATTAAATAGTAAAGACATACAATTCGTACAACACCGGATAGTCTGTCTTCAACTATGCGTCCGTGGCGTACTTATTTGCGTCATTCACGACGTCATTGATTGTGATGTCATTCTATGCGTCGCGTAGTTGATTATGACGTCATAAGGCGGATGGATGCAGCGGAAACTGGAAAGGCCCATTTAGGTTCTGGGAAATTCGGGTTGAAAGTGTATAACTCGATACAAATATACATAAAAAGTGTGGGGAGCTTCGCTTAAAAAGGGGGCGGAGAGATATAAATGGATTGCTCAGCAAAGGACCCGTTTCTACTTGAGTGACAGATCTGATCTCGTCATTGCCATATGATATTTAGTATGTTATGTTTTAGCACATTTATTCTTTGTCTTTATTTAATACTATTTTAATATATTAGACCAGGATTATTGAGGAATCCAGTCTCTCAGTTAATCACGTGCCGTCATAATCAACTATGTTACATGTATGCTGATACCATAATCAACTACGCAATGAATGACACGATTTTGTCCGTTATAAACGGCAAATTGTCGGTCAAACTGTACGAATTGTAAGTCTTTACTATTTAATACACATTCTGTTGAATATTTTGAAACTAATTTGACTGGGCGCTGTTTCTGCCTATCACCCAGTCAAAGTATTTAAAAAAAAATTCACCAGCTTACCTGAATAGTTGTCTGGAAACGAAGATTCGGAGAGCGCAAGGACCGATTGATCCCGACTCGGGCAAAGCGTGGGTGCAGCTTAGATAGAGATGGGTGTGACATAGCTAAAACTGGATTCCTCCATGAAGACAAATGATTGACATCAAATGAAGGTACCAGTGTACAACCAGACATCATGGTTCATAACTCCATAGCTATCAAACTGTGACAGCACTGTCTGGCTCGGATATTAACAGCAGACCACTCCGGCCATCACGCTGACAGTTGCGAGAGAATGCCCCATATTATATCCTCTCCATCTACGACGCCCGGAGGTGGGGGTACCTAATGGCACCTACCCCCATTATCTACCGAATGCTGACTCCTCGTATATCGTGTGGTGTGGCTGTACTTTAGTTAGCTCTATGCAATTTTGATAAATTGAAATGCAGAAATTGCCTCTTTAATTCTATATATATTCCGTAGCTTCCCCTTCAGGGGTAACCATTTCAACCTGTTCACCCACGTGTAACTGGCGTTGCCTATCTTCATATCTAACGTCACACATTAGAATGTGAGGTTCAGGCTGCGCGTGGGTATGGATATTATTACTCACACCAGTGTTTATCCGTGTGTACAGGCTGTTACCACACACGCAAGCGTTGTATTTCCCAAGCGCAGCGAGGGAAAGCCATTTTATATTTCCCCGAGCGTGGCTGGGGAAATATAACTGCCTGCGTGTGTGGTAACGGCATGTACCCACGGCTAATGACTTGCGTAATGAATTTATTACCACTCATACGTCTGAGGGAGATATTTAATCATAACGTGATATTTAGATAAGCAATTCATGAATTAGACATCTCGACAGCGAAGCCAAACGCAGTTGAATATGTCCATAACTGATGCAGCATGGACCATTATAGTGTAGCCAGTAACGACTAAACGCTCTTAATGTTAATATCATCCAGATCACGTGACGTTTCAGTGTCAGATTTGCTGGTGTCATTAGCAGCTGTAGGACGTGGGTTTGCTGAAGCAGGGGTGTTCTCATTGTTTGTAAACATATCGTCACAGTAGCTGTCAGCGGATCTGGGTTTTCTACATGGATATGCATAATCCATTTCATATCGATATGTTGATTGCTGTAATTGACACGCTCGTCACACTTAAAGATGACATATTGTTGGCAGATCAATTTTTCTCGGGTTGTGATGAAATATGCAACAATCAAACTGATTGTAATTAATTCGCCGTTTTGATAGCTATGATAAATTCATCGCTCTGTCTGGTATTAAATTCCTTATAGAAGCGGGTTGCGCAGCCTTGCTGCAGCAGCGACACCCAGTCAAATTAGGTTCATAATATACAACAGCTTTCCTGCATAGTTGTTTCGAAATTGAGACACTTGATTGTCAAAGACGCTGAATCTGTCGTATACCTGCCATTTTATAGAAGGCATATTATTATTATTATTATTATGCGCTATATGGCTAGCTGCGCAGTAAAGCTAAAACACACTTTTCGCGTGGGGGATACAGTGCGGTATTGCCCTCGCGTGAGGGAAATACCAGATCATCCAACCCTGATCTTAACTAATCAAATAACAGCATTTGGACATGTGACATTACTGAAGGGTGATAAAGAATTATAACCACATCCTGCACCATCTATACCCAGATCTGTAACGGAATCACGACGTGTCCCAGATAGCTCAGCTTACTGGGCTGATGCTGGGCAGATAAAGGGCCCGATATCTGCCCAGCACAGGCCCAGTAAGCTGCATTGTCAAGGGTATTAGAAACATATAGCCTCAATAATCTTATTACTGAAATCAAATATGATAACTCCACTTCAGAGTCGTTTAACATATCTGGCAATCAGAAAACGTATCTTACTGATTGCAGAGAATTGTTGCTGATAAAGAAGATATCTACAAGAATTTGGTCTGTATTTCCGTTTACAATACGGGGGTCCCTTTCTGGCAATGCACCGTCCATTTTTCGCTAATCTCCGCTCACGTTTTACGCGTGTTAGACGATAATTCTACAGATAAAATGTGTCGAATATGATAACTAATTTGACTAGCGACGGTTACTGGCTATGGCAGCCCCCAGCGTGTTGTCTATTTAAAACACACTGCTTTCTAAAAGTACAGTTTATTAACCACTCTCGGTTCAACAGCACATTAAGCTCAAAATAATATTTATTTCAATTCACCATTTAATTGCCAATACTTTTCAAGGAAATTTTTATTTTAGCAACCAAAAAGCGTATTTTTGTAAATTTATAACGAAAATTTACAAAAAATAGATTTCTGTTATACTTCAAATAGACATTCATCAAAAGTGTAATGGTCAAGAAAATTCAAATTTCTGCTTAGCCAGTGTCTAATTGCAGACCAAGAAGCGTATTTTTTCAAAATTTACCACTGGAATGACTGGCTCGGTTACCGAGCCAGTCATTCCAGTGCTAATTTTTCAAAAATATTCTCTTACCCTGCAAATGGACATTTCTCAAGATCACTGTACAAGTCGTTTTTTTTACCAACTTGGGCATTAAAGGGTTAAGTTGACATACGAGGGGTTACGCTGACCAGCCTCTGATTTCTTTGTTGATAACAAATAGAGAGACATAATTATATATGGATTATACGTAAACTTAATCTAGAAATTATCTTCATTGACGAATCCAGTCTCTCAGTCAAGCATATGACCTTGTAATCAACTTCGTCACACGTAGGCTGACGTCATATTCAATTCAGGAATCCATTTCCTCACTCAACCATATGAAGTCATAATCAGCTACGTGACGTGTAGGCTGACGTCATAATCTGGCCGAACAGAGACGAGATCCATGGGTCGCCGGGTTCACATCTCTGCCCGTTACCGCCCGAGCTACCGCTTCCTAGTAGGATAATGAAGACAGCAATCTAACATAATATATATCAAGCCTTCCGAATACTTGCTGTGCTACATTTTTCAAGGCCTCTTTTGAGAATTACTTCCTGGACTAGCAAGTCGTGAAAGAGTGATGTTGCTTCCATTCTCGATCGCATCCAAATACTCAATCGCCGCTACGGATAACGTCATTAACTGGGACGACACTGGGCCAATACCGGGTTGTATTCAGGAACGATGGATTTGAACAACTACTTATACCATTACCGCGTGTGTTAGCCATTTTGACATGTTGTATACGGTGGCATATAAAACAACGTACTCTTTGTACAATTACTTGGTAATTTACAAATCTTCCGGTGATCAGATCAAATGTGGTATTTAAGTGTCTGCTTAGATAGACATATGTGTACACCTGGGTCCATTGGTGGAATATTTATTTGATTTGGGCGAGTATGCGCACGCGTGCGTGCCTCATTGACTGTCTTAAACACTGGGGTATGTGTGTGGGTGGGTGCTGAGCCAGTTTGGAATCTGGAGATGTGTGAAGTTGAGTCTGGGTGTTCATCAATCGCTCCACACATTAATCATTATAACGATTTATCACGCACAATCTTAAGCCGTTATTTGCTTACATCTTCCGTGCGTATCAGTAAAAGCACGACTCATATCTGAGTTCACAATTTATTTAGAAAGCATACACATTTTGCTTAATCCTTCTTGTGTCAACAGCACCACAAAATACTACTTATATACAGTAACCCTTTGTTGGTAGAATCTGTGATGAAAGCCTAAATGTACGAAGGTAAACTATCTGGAAACTACGTCATCAGTCCAACTCAATGGACCGTTCCGGTTTTAGCTATGCCCCGCCCATCTATAGCCAAGCTCCACCCACACTTCGCTCGTGTTGGGATCGATCGATCTCTGAACACCCTGACTATCAATTTCCAAAAAACTACACATTTAAGCTGTTGAATATTTTAAAACCAATTTTACTGGGCGCTGTTGCTGCCTGAGGCAGCAACAGCGCCCAGTCAAATTAGTTTCAAAATATTCAACAGCATGTATATTAAATAGCAAAGAATTACAAAGACATGTAATTCATACAACGTGTCGGACGGAGTATTTGAGATTTGGTGACGGTCTATATGGAACCCTTTGTGACGTAATGGTTGTGACGTCATCATACACGCGCTGAGCTTATTATGACGTCATACGAGGTCAGATGATGGATGGATACTCTGGAAATACGAAATAGCCAATCACCCACTTAATTTCAGTGCTATTGCTAATAATGTATAATAACTTAATTTAAAAAACCAATTAATTTAAAAAAAACCCAATTTATACATTTCCTAAGAGTGAATCACCCAATTATTGAAAAGCTTATCTAGAGCTCTGGTACTATACCAACTTTCACTGTGACACCGATACGCGTTTCTGCATGGCTGTAAACATGGATCTGCCAGCCATCCCGTGTTTGTTGCGTAATTTTCATCAACCCCGCTGCTACGTATGTATGTAATCACGAGGAGTATCTAAGTTATCTTTTACTCTTTGTGCGATGGATGACTGTAGCAAAGTGAAAGTAAATAGACAGATTCAATCACGAGTAGTATATATAAGCACGTGTCAGAGATAATAGCTGCTAGTGGCCTAAATAAAATAAATCAGACCAATTGAGGAATCCAATCTGTCAGTCAAATATATGACGTCATAATGAATGACGTCATATGTAGGTTGACGTCACAATCAATTACCTCATGGATGGCGTATCTAAGTCTGTCTTAAAGATTAATAGTCCGTCAAGTTGGACGAATTGTATGTCTTTATGGCATCCTATTTAATACTGCCATAGGCAGCAACAGTACCCAGCCAACTTAGTTTCAAAATATTCAACAGCTTACATGTATAGTGTTCTGGAAATGGATCTATCCATTTGTAGCTAAGCCCCGCCCTCCTCTAGCTAAGCTCCGCCCACACCTAGATCGTATTGGTATCGATCGATCTCTGAACTCCCTGCCTATCAATTTCCAGAAAACTATACAGCTTAAGCTGTTGAATATTTTGAAACTAATTTCACTGGCAAATTCCAATGGCAACAACAGCGCTTAGTCAAATTAGTTTCAAACTATTCAACAGCATGTTTATTACATGGCAGAGACATGTAATTTGTGCAACGTGTCGGACTATGACGAGTTAAAGACGGGCCAAATAGAATCATTTATGACGTAATGCTTATGACGTCATCCTACACGCCGCTTAACTGGCTATGATGGATCCTAAAACTGGGCCACTAACAACGCGTGGGCGGAGCTTAGCTAGAGATGGGTATGGCATAGCTAAAACTGGATTCCTACTTTGATCCAGATTGAAAGATATTCCGTATTCGGGAACCGATTCTAGAGCATCGCCTTCATTACTGCTATCATCGCCACTTGATCTGTCTTCCTTTACTGCATTAATTTGTCACGGTCATTCTATAGAAGATAGGCCAGCAAATATGGATACTATGTCATACCACGTCGGGTTCAATCTTTGTTCACCCATTTACAAGTTTAAATTTAAGTTTATTCGGTAACTTCTTCAAACGTGTACGAAACATATAAACATGAAATATACATATAATGGCGGTTACATATGTTATATACATAATTAAATCGTATAGTGTTTATGTTTTTCGATTATCCGTCTCTTCGAAAGGTGTAATGATGGTGACGCAGTGTGTGTCTATGCATATAACGCTTATATAAATAAAAAGTGATGATAGATGATGATGACGATGCACTGTATAGATACTATTACTACTACTGCCATCGCCACTCGCTGAGACGCACATAGATTTGTGGGAGCAATAGGTATGGCTAGATCTGCAGGCTTTACGTACCGGGACAAGGCCTTCAATTCTTCTCTTTCAACTTATTCAAAATGATGTCAATATATCTACAGAGAGCTATTATTGTTTGGCGTCTTTTTGTATTGAAATGTTGATACATTTTATGTGTATTTGGGCGAAGTGTATCCTATTTATTTATTTATTCTTCTCTCTGCATTTATTTCAGGACATTCAAGTATATAGTGGAACTGGCTACCCAGTACATTTAGGTCACATAGATTGCATACACGTGCATGTCTGGGAACGATGCAAGCATACCTCCCCTCTTCTATCGGCAGTCGGTGCTTGCTGGTTCGAAATTTACAGAGTATTATTGATAGTTTTTCTGGGAGATAGATTAGATATTTTTCTAGTTTTAAATCTTCTTACAGTCCAACGAATCAGCCATTCTCCTACGGTGCGTGCACGCCTTGTTTTTGACAGATGCGCCGCCACCCCACCCCTTCCAAATACATTTATTATAAGCCTTCTTTTTGTGTTTGTGAAGGCCAGCTCGTGCTGGAGATAAGGGTTGATACGTGCTCGATTTCCTGGAAGTGAACATTTTCTCTGCATTAATCACACATTGCCATTAAGACGGAGAAATGGTGTGCCCACGACCTAGTGTATTCGGCAGACGACATCATCTGATGTTCCATGGTTCATAAATTGTTTGAAAAGAAGGCCCTTTCTCAGTAAGCGATCATCCACTGACAAAACATATCAGTATTGAAAGTACCTAAGGGTGTAAAATGTATGTTGAAGATGCTGTGCAAGAGTCGATGCTGTAATGGCAGGCGACTTTCGCGTATGTGTCGAGGCTTGCCATATAGTACGAAGCGGTCTAACGTAATGCAATGCCCACATGGTTATCGTTAATACCGTTCATTTGGCATGCACGTATGTGAAAATTCACCTTTCCAGAGTATCTTTCCGGGTTTGGCTATGCCCCGGCCATCTCTAACTAAGCTCCATCCACACCTCACTCGTGCTGGGATCGATCGATCTCTGAACTTTTCAGGGTGACTATCAATTTTCCCAAAAACTACACAGGTAAGCTGTTGAATATTTTGAAACTAATTTGACTGGGTGCTGTTGCTGCCGAAGAATTCATACATTGGGACTATTTGAGATTTGATGACGGTCTATATGGAAACCTTTTGTGACGCGATAATTGTGACGTCATTATACACGCGCTGGGCTTATTATGACGTCATACGAGGTCAGATGATGGATGGATACCCTGGAAAGGTGGGTGAATTATTTGTTTTATGTGACTGCATGTTAACCCATATGATGCCCCTTATAGACAGGTTTGACTGTATTGCGCATTTCCAAAATTGCAGTTCGAGATATGATAATGGGGATTAGTTAAGGGATGTCAACCGTTTTTCACTTAATTTCATTATTCAACTTCAACTGATTATTATTTCAATGTTTCTAGTGGCACATACAATGTATCGCTCTTCCAAAAATTGCACACCCTGAATCTGTAGTATCTATCCTGTTCATACTGGACACCTACATTTGCGGGACAAAGAAGGATAACTAGACCACACATCTTAAGGATTAATCACCTTCATTTTGCCCGAGACGCTATCAGTTTAGCAAATGAGTTATTTTAGCTTACGCTCTGTCATTACTGACCAGTTTCCGGTGCCCTATGTGGTGTCCGCCATAAACAGAATTGACTCTATATTATATTAGCTAAAAGTATTTGCCTCCCGCCTCCCACAGGGATCAGTCGAAAGCTGTTACATCTTAGCTTAGCATACAGGCAGATAATGAGCATAGTCTTGCGTATCATAGGCAAGTCAACAAGAGATCATGTGGCGAACGGCTTCTCTGGCAGCTCGAACGAGTCCACGTAATAGCTCTCCAACCATATCAACATATGACATCCAAAAAGAGGAAAGTGGCCTGTTGTTTTATCTAAAATGCTCACTGTATGTTTATAATAATTCTAAAGAGAACAACACATTTTGTGGTTCCCTAACTCCTCATAGGAGGAAGCATCATATGGATTTTCATGAAGATCTCCAACCAATTATAGTGCTCGTTCAACATGGGCTCGGCTTGGTAGGGTAGTTCTCTCTCAACCATAACAGGAACCCCTCTCATGCAAGCAAAAACAGAGCAGCCTAGATATATTTATCTACACAAATTGCCATGCTGTACTGTTGACCATCCATGACTGTTGTTACTGAGCCTTCTGCTACTAGTCTGGCTTCGATATAAGGATCCCTTGATCCCACACCCTAAAAACGTTTATCAAGGACTCTGTCAACGTTGCTGGCCATATGGAGTGTTCCAAGTCGGGATACTCCTTGAATATTGATCCCTGGGCTTCTGGAAGACGTCTGTTACCTTGGCATACAGTACATGGTCGAAGACTAATACTATTTCTGAAACATTCAAACACGCTTTCATCTTCTTTGACCTGCTCAGTATTTCTGCTGCTGTTGCCATGTTACATGCTTGTTGCTAGAGAGTTGATTGCATCAAGGTAGCCGATAATATGCCGAGCAATCGCTTCGCCGTGTCTTATCACGATGTTGACCCCAGTTGATCCTGATATTTGTTTGGTTATCCTGATTGGCTTGGCGCATGCGAATTCACAGCATGTCCTTGTCCGTGGTACAGATCTCCAGGTTTCCCGCTGGCTGAGCTTCAACACACACTTTACCAGGCCCATTCCTTCGCCCTCTATGGTGAATGGGAAGCTGAATTTCGTCATGTCTGATAGAACACTACTTTATCTTCTCTATTACGGGCATTGTATTTTGTCCCGCTGAGGATGTTGTTTATCACTCAGAGTGCAGAAAACGGTTTCTCAGAGCATCACATTTTGAAATTTAAACTTGTTAGGACCCCAGACCATCGCCCTTTCGAAGGACGATACCGCCGCCTTCAAGCTTACACCACCCACCAGTCTTTGGACAACCCGTTTCCGCACTTGCCACTTACAAACATTTCCTGGTGCCGCCAGTGGTTCCAGAACCAGCTTGTGGCTCTTCCAGGAAATCTATGTTGTCCCATGCTAGCGAAAAAAACACATAGAGGGTTGAATATATTTAGGAAGAGGAATGCCACTTTCTGCAGATAAAGCCAGCTTTTGAATGATGAGTGCAGTTTCATTCTCTTCTATTTGTGAATATGACACACCATGACCGAGTAAGTTGAGAGCTTGAATGAGCTCGGTATTTCCTTTGAGGGTTTTGACTACAATATGTAATAACATGCGCATTGGTGGCTTTTGCCTTCCACAATTTACTGCACATATGAAAGCGCGAGCAAACGAATCCGGTCTCTGAGAAGATTTGTCATTGCTATCACCAGTTAGCAGGCGTGCATGATAGAGAGCTATGCAGAAGAGGAGGCATTTTGAAATTCGTCCGTTTGAGGGCGTCTAGATTGAATAGCGATTCCTGGTCTTTATCCTAATCATGTATGGCTGATCTGAGTATCAAGACACGATATTCATTGTGTATTGATGAGGTTTCATCTGAGGTGATTAGTCGAACTTTTCGTTTGAATTTATATTTTTTTACTTGTCATATGAAGCAGGATTGTAGGGAACAAGAGGAGCTTGTCATTCTCGTCACTGTTTTTTCCCAAATTCACTCTCAATCGTCCTGCAAATATGTTTCTTGGTCGAGTCCTTGATCTCGCTATTCCAGTTTGTTTCATGTGTTTAATGACGTGCCTGTCAGATCATAACACGAGGGCTCACAAAAGGGTCGATATAAATAAATGTGAATATGGATGTATATGTTTCTTGTTCAGCCTCTCTGTACAGCTAGTGAACTGCTGCTTCACAAGTAGCATCGCCTTTACTCTCCGTGGAATTTGTGTAGAGTATGTGGCATGAATGGTGATAGTCGGCAGCAACGGTGTCTCATGATACAATGTAAAGGAGTCGATTATCTTTCTTTTGAATGATACAGTCATCTATCATTTGGTTACAACGAAGTTCTGACCATTGAACAATTGGTGCACGTATATGTATTTTTTTCTACAGGCTAAATATACAGATTTTCTCATAGAATCTGGAAGTAAATGTCTATGGTCGTTGAATCAGTTTCCAGTGCTAGATGTTGTCCCATCATCGTTGTTATCTTCATGTGATTTAGAGCAAAGGTTCAAGATCACGCTTCCATTTAATATGACATCTACAGCTTCGAGTATTTAAAATATGTGCCACGGTTTCATCGGACAGGTTTTCAGCTATATCCAGTAAAGGGCCTTTCCTTTTTTTAGCTATGCCCCGCCCATCTCTACCTACGCTCCACCCACACCTCGCTTGTATTGGGATCGATCGATCCCTGAACTCCCTGATTATTAATTTTCAGAAAACTATATAAGGTAAGCTGTTGAATATTTTGAGACTAATTTGACAGGTTGCTGTTGCTGCCTATGGCAATAACAGCGCCCAGTCAAATTAGTTTAAAAAATATTTGTCAGCATGTTTATTAAATAGTAGACATACAATTTGCAACGTATCGGGCTATTATGCGTTTAAGACGGACTAAAATGAGTCAATAATGACGGAATGATTATGACGTCATCATACATGTCGCGTAGTTGACTATAAAGTCATATGATGGATAGGGTAAATTACGCTTGCTGTTTGTGCAGCGTATTCCATGATATTGGAATTGAGTAAAACTACTTCCGACACCTCATCGCGTAGGTCTTTAGAATAAATAATATTGCAACAATTCACATTTCCAGAGTATCCATCAATGATCTGACGTTATCTAACGTCATAATCAGCTAAATGACCTGTAGAATGACATCATAATCGTTACGTCATAAATGATTCTAGTAGTATTCTTCCAGATTCTATGAGAAAATCTGTATATTTAGCCAGAAGGAAAAAAATACATATACGTGCACCAATTGTTCAATGGTCAGAGCTTCGTTGTAATCAAATGACATATGACTGTGTCATTCAAAAGAAAGATAATCGACTCCTTTACATTGTATCATGAGACACCGTTACTGCAGAGACAGAGTCTTTAACTCTTTATAGTCCGACCGACACGTTGTATGAATTGTATGTTTCAACTATTTAATAAACATGCCGTAGGCAGCAACAGCAGCCAGTCAAATTAGTTTTAAAATATTCAACAGCTTACGTGTATAGTTCTCTGGCAATTGATAGCCAGAGAGTTCAGAGATCGATCGATCCCAACACGAGCGATGTGTGGGTAGAGCTTAGCTAGAGATGGGCAGGGCTCGGCTAAAAATGGAAAGGTCAATTGGCTTAAAAATAAAGTTTAATCAGCGTCTAGTAGTGGTGAACGCGGACACAGCCACTATGAAACCCTATTACTTCAAGCAATTTAAGGTAATTCCGTTTCAAACCTTTGTAAGATATTGTAAAATATACTTATACGTAGCGTGTCTGAACAATTTAGCTGCATATTATTTATTTAATGCGATTACATCTTAATGCATATTGCAAAATGAATAATGGTCAAATAGGGCTAGGGGATATATTGTCTATTATTTAGTGGGCACCGTAAGCGTGTCGGACTATTACGCGTTTAAGACGGACTAAATCGAGTCATTCATGCCGTAATTAATCATGACGTCATCCTACACGCCACGAAGTTGATTGTGGCGTCATATGATGGATGGATAAACTGGAACGATCAATTACATTAACATCAAGTCGTATTACTTTTAGTATCATACTAGAACTACTAGACGTGGTGGGTGTGGGTGGGTGCTAATTTAATGGAAACGCATACATACTCGCAAGAGTGCGAACTGATGCATACTGGTCACCCTCTTTGTAACGGACACTCACTTGTGGGACCAGAATACGGTGATACATTAAGTAGGGTTGTTTCGTCATACTACCAATTTAATGGAAAGATCATATTACGTCCATATACCTTTCTCCAATAGCAAATATTTTGTTTTAAGCAACTACCTGTCTGTAGAGTCGACTCTTTAATGATCCATGCGGTGTCCGTTATAGACAGGTGGTGCGTGTATATATACGCTTCCGGGATTCACGTTATTTCGGGCGAAGAAATCCAAGCGGAGTTAAGCTTACCTGTAAACAATGCTAAAAATAATCGCCATTTATCATTAAAGCATTCTGAGAGATGAAGATATGTTGAGGGCAGGGGAATGATGATGCCACGCGTGGTGTGCTGGTGATGGTCGGGTTGGTGGGTGGCGATACGGTGGTGGTTGGGTGGTGGTGGAGCGGGGTCGTGGTGGTGGTGCGTGCGTGCGTGCGTGCGTGCGTGCGTGCGTGCGTGCGTGCCTGCCTGCCTGCCTGCCTGCCTGCCTGCCTGCCTGCCTGCCTGCGTGCGTACGTACGTGCGTGCGTGCATGTGCGTGTGTGGGAGGGGGGGGGGTGCCTGTTGTGAAATCACATTGATAATGTAGGGGTCTACTTTTAGCTATTCCAAACCCAGTTCTAACTAAGCGCCACCCACTTTTATGCGTCTTCGTATAGCTTCGAAAACTTTGAAACCTGAATTCCTTGGATTTAAATTAAAAATTATAAAAGTATACAGGTAAACTGTTGAATATTTTGACACTAACTTGATTGGGGGCTGTTGCTGCCTTTGGCAGTAACATCTCACAGTGAAATTACTATAAAAATATTCAACTAGATTCAAAATTCAAAGACAAAATTCGTACACATTCGCGACGGCTTTTAGATCTTCGTGATGGATTGTGACGTATTTGCTTATGACGTCATATCCTAGAGTCTTGTCGGATCCCTCTATCATAAGGACGTGTCACTATTTATGATCAGCAATAGTCAATGGCTGGACCCGTTCTTCGAATGCCAGAGAATAATCTAAGACAGATCACTAAAAAACGAAAACAAACCTAATGGAGCTTAGCGTGCTTTCAAAGAATAAGCCACACTGGAGAAGGTTGAAGGATAAAATTGTAGCTGAAAGAAGTTTCCACTAGTTCCAGCCGGATAAAACAAGCATCATCATCATCACCATCACCATCATCATCATCATCATCATCATCATCATCAACAGCAGCAGCAAGTCAGCAGCAGCAGCACCGCTATCATCATCATCATCATCATCATCATCATTCATCATCATCATCATCATCATCATCATCATCATCATCATCATCATCATCATCATCATCATCATCATCATCAGAGCCATCGTCATCAACATCGGCATCGTCGTCGTCGTCGTCGGGAGCAACACACTTGTGATCACATTACCATGATATGTATTGGTGACACCCGCCCATCCACTACCTTCCCGAGATACACTGAACCATTGATTGTATGCTGTATAACGTACACGCTGCTATTTATATCTGGGGCCTAATGTTATTTTTCATATCGACTAAAAGAACTGTTCATCAGACGCGTAGAAGTAGCAGCAGCATACGTCATCGAGAACGTACTCGGTAGGCATAGCACACCTCGGAAATAACTTATAAAACAACATAAAACGTACGTGTGTATATTTTGAAGATAAATGGATTTGAAGACCAATTATTTTCAGAATACTTAACAGAACATTTCTTACAAATACGCTTCTATTTATATTTTGGAAACAGATGAACTTATTTATGAACTGTACTGTAATTATTCATTCTGTAGTAAAGAGCCGATTCTACATAGATACAAGACGCGGAGGAATCTACTCATTCAACAATACGCCTGACCACGCGAGATAAGAAAAAGGCACGCAACACTTAGATTCTAAAAAAAGGTGTAGGAATAGTTAATATTACAATACTGGAAGAATGTAGATCTATTAATAAATACTATTTTCATAGCATAAAATACAAATCAAACATCTCCCTGAGCGATTACAAAATACTTCTTTCTACCCTGAGATCACTGCGTTACAATAGAAGTTTCCAAGTTTATCCAGCCATCATATGACGTCATAATCAACTATGTGCTGTGTGAGATGACGTCATAATCATGACGTCATGAATAACTCGATATAGTCCGTCTTTAACGCCTAAAAGTCCGACACGTTCGTTGTACGAATTGACCTTTCCAGAGTTATGGCATCATATGACGTCATAGTCAGCCAAGCGGCGTGTATGATGACGTCATGATGATTACGTCATAAATGATTGTGTTAGGCCTGTCTTTAACTCTTAATAGTCTGACACGGTGTAACAATTGTATGTATCTACAATTTAATTAATATGCTGTTGAATATTTTGAAACTAATTTGACTGGGCGATGTTGCTGCCATAGGCAGCTATGGCAGCAACAGCACCCAGTCAAATTAGGTTCAAAATATTCTACAGCTTACCTGTATAGTTCTCTGGAAATTGATAGTCAGGGAGTTCAGAGATCGATTGATCCCAACACGAGCGAGGTGTGGGTGGAGCTTAGCTAGAGATGGGCGAGGCATAGATAAAAATGGAAAGCCCCATTGTATATCTTTACTATTTAATAAATATTCTATTGAATAGTTTGAAACTAATTTGACTGGATGCCATGGGCAGCAACAGCGCCCAGTCAAATTTGTTTCAAAATATTTAACTGATTACCTGTATAGTTGTAAGGAAATTGATCGTCAGGGAGTTGGAGGATCGATCGATCCCAACGCGGACGAGGTGTGGATTGAGCTTAGATAGAGATGGGCGGGGCATAGCTAAAACTGGAGCGATCCATTTCCTAGCAGATATTCGCGGGAGCCGTTGAAACCGAATTAAAACAAAGCGGTTCAACAGATGGTATCTTGTATTGTAATTTCACATGGTTTTGAGCGTTTTGAGCGTCGTAATTTCTGCAGACTACATTTGCCATGGGCTTTAACTCTGGATATGCTGAACATTTTGAAAACAATTTGACTGAATGTTTTAGTGGCTGAGCAACCAACAGCATTCAGTCAAGTTGTTTTCAAAATATATAACATGTTCAGAGTTATTACCCATTACAATTATTGTCTGGTGACTTGCAGCAGCGGAATCGTTAACGCAACGTTAGTCATGCCGCATCTGTCGCATGCCGAATGAAGCGGTTTGAATAGCCTTCTATCTTTTAATATGGTGGTAGAAAAAAAGATCTATAGAAATGTCTGAACTCAGAACAGATTCCTATTGGTCACGATACATTGAGATGTTTTCGATTGGTTACTTGTGAACGATGGGCAAGTATAAAATCTATAATATTCGTGTATTGTTATGTCGCCACCGCGTCAACATTCTCAAATACGTACACAGCTCTTATTGGTGAAGATTATGAAGATAGATCGAAGGCAGTTTTCGCAGGCGTGGCAAATTTTAGTTAAATCACGTACGAGTTTGATGGCGACCGCAGGAACGTTCACGATAAGAAAAAAAGGTGAGAAGGGGATTGAAGAGTGTGAGAGAGAGAGAGAGAGATATGGGGGGGGAGAGGTAGAGGTTGAGGTAGAGGTAGAGGTGGAGAGAGAGAGAGAGGTGGATAGGGAGAGAGTGAGCGAGAGATGGATAGGGGGAGGGAGGGAGAGAGAGATAGGGAGAGCGAGAGGCAGAGAGAGAGAGAGAGAGAGAGAGAGAGAGAGAGAGAGAGAGAGAGAGAGAGAGAGAGAGAGAGAGAGAGAGATGGAGAGAGAGAGAGAGAGAGAGAGATTGACAGAGAGGGAGATTAGTTTTAAAATATTCACCCAAAATATTTATCATATAAAGAGTTCAGACACCTTCAGGACGTAATCTTGATTGTGACGTCTGCTATCAAGTGGCGTCATTGATCATGACGTCAGATATTAGGGTGACCGATCGGATCCCTCCATTGTTGTCTAAGTCACCGCACTTTACTATATCCCACAGTGTATAAGTACGTCAGTTTTGAACTAACACCTTAATATTACAAGGTTGAAAGCTTGATTCTGTTATGACGTGATTCTCATGAGAAATGGAATAAAATGACGTTCCGTGGCGAAATTTATTATTTAGCAATTTGAAAATATGCTAATAATATATTTTATTTTATCTAAATCATACAAAAACATCATTTGGCATGCTGCGACCTTTCTCTGCGTTCCCATTTAACCGTCAGTTCGTCTTGAGTGCGGCCGCATCTTGAAAGTTTTGAATGGGCAGCGCATTTTCCTTGATGTGCTTCCTGTTAAGAATTATTTGTGCCCAAATTTGGCGTTTCTCATTCTATCACAATTTGCAATATTCAAGAAAATTCTAGTTTTTGCCAAACAACAGAAGACAAATTTTGTAAATATACTTCTGAGATTTACAGAATAACTTTCTCGCCTGCAAATGGCTAAGAGAAAGATATCTTTGAACATTTACCACTGGAATGACTGGCGGGATTACCGTTTTCAAAAGAATATTTTCTCCTGGCCTGCGAATAGACATTTCTCGAGGTCACTGCAGACACAATATACAGGTAAGCTATCGAATATTTGAAACTAATTGAATTTGGGCAGCAATAGCTTACAATCAAATTAGTTTCAAAATATTCAACAGAATGTTTATTAATAATTTGTAAATTCATAAAATACATACAATTCGTAGATTTTGCGATTTTTAGGATGGCGTCATAATCAATGATGGCATGGATGACGGAGATAAGTACGTCAGGGACGGATAGTTGGTGACTGACTAAGCACTGTTTTGCAAATTGTCTGTCTTTACTATTTAATAAAGATGTTGTTGAATATTTTGAAACTTGTTTGTCCTGTATAGTTTTCTGGAAATTGGTAGTCAGGGAGTTCCGTGATCGATCGATCCCAACACGAGCGAGGTGTGAGTAGAGCTTAGTTAGAGATGGGTGGGGTATAGCTAATACTGGAACGGTCTATTGTAAATGATCAGAGACCCTTAAACAATTGGTCAATCATCCCAGGGACGTTTGCCCCATTCGTTAATGCCACGCAATGTTTCTATAATGTTAATAATGCCAAGATTTTGCACTTCCCATCCATATTGTAGCATAGTGTCATTGGCCCATTGGTAAATGCCATCTGTTTGAACACTTGCGCCATTGGCCAGTAATGACAGGGAAGGATGCTACATCGGTCAGCGGTACATTTCCCTTTGGCCAATTGTGCCAGGACCACCAACATCGTTGTAATTCGTGCCCTATTCTCGGCCTCGACAATTGCTCAGTTTGCAAATGGCATATGTGGGAAGGGGACACTTGCACCATTTGTCAATTGTGTTTGTGGCACCTGCCTCATTGTCAGTGGCGCTTTCCTTTATAGTCAATAATGTTATGTATACACTATACACATACTTTTGTATTCCCAATACTAATTCAGCCCAAGTCCATTCCTGATACCCATTGGACAGTGCCATCTTGTACGATTTCCACATTGACCACTGCTGCCGGTCACATTGGTCAATATGGTAAATGACACTTGATGTATTGGGAATTGGTATTAGGGATCGTTGGCTGATTGACCAATAATAACAAGGATATTTGCTATATTTGCCAGTTACACATGCTTTGCCAAAGATGTATTTCTCATTGGTCAATAACGTCAATGACTCGTGCCCTGTTAGCCAATGACATCAGCTACATATATTCTCTTGCCATATTGGTCAATAGTTTTAACAGTGTCAGTGAGATCCCCGGTGTGATAATCATTAGTGTCAGTGATGTTTGACTCAGTTGTCAATCAGGGCACGAATCTTGGTTTCATTCGTCAATGTAATCAATTACACATGATCCAATGATAAATGGTGTTTGCCACGTTTGTCAATAGTGTCAGAGACAATTGCATTGTAGCGATTAGTATCAAGGATGATTATCTCATTGGCCAATTTTGCGAAAGCCCAGTAACCCTATTGATCTATGACCGGCAACAGTTATGATTGCCAGATCAATCCATGCTGCCTGGTGTGCATTACACTTCTCTAGCTATTAAGCAATTGCCCTTTCTAGTTTATCCATCCATCATATGACGTCATAATCAACCACGTGACGTGTCGGATGACGTCATACTTATGAATGACGTAGATAAATTCGTCACGAACGCATAATTGGTGACGGACTATGCGTTTGCTGTACGAATTGTATATATTTACTATGCTGTTGCTGCCATAGGCAGCAACAGTGCCCAGTCAAATTACTTTTTAAATTACTATTTAATAAATATGCTGTTGAATATTTTGAAACTAATTTGACTGGTCGCTGTTGCCGCCATAGGCAGCAACAGTGCCCAGTTAAATTCGTTTCAAAATATTCAACAGCTTACCTATATAGTTTTCTGGAAATTGATAATCAGGCACTTCAGGGATCAATCGATCCCAACACGGGCGAGGTATGGGTGGAGCTTAGCTAGAGATTGGCGGGGCAGAGCTAAAACTGGAAAGGTCCATTAAGTAGATATTAGAAGATCAATATGACCCTTTGGAACATGTTTTAGTTTACTCAGTGTAGAATGCATTTAAACAATATTTATCATAACGGGCCAGAGTTGCTTCTTCGATACAAACAAGTTCCGTCTTTTGTTTGTGAACGAAGCGGCCGATTCTGTTGCTCCAATGCTCATTTCGTCGTTCTATTCCATCATTTTGCGACCCAACCATCTCACTCAGATAACATGCATTAGAAGCACATCTCAATGTAACACCAACACCAAGCGAAGATAGCAAAATATAAAACGAGTCTAATAAATTAAGAATAATTTGGATGAAAGTTGTTGCTGCATTAGACAGCAACATTATTCAATTAAGTAATTTTCAAAATAATTAGCACCAATTTAAGTATGTTGGTTAGTAAAAAATGGTATATATATATATATATATATATATATATATATATATATATATATATATCGTCTGCCATGTGAAATTAGTCAAACTGAGCGTTTTGCTAGCAGGCTTTTGGTTAATAAGCAAGCGCGTTCAGTCGGCTCCTCCACCGTATGCATTGGGGAGCGTTAGTCATGCTTACAAGACACCGTACGCGCCACTCCAGATGTGCTTAAGAAAGGCACCTTTTCTTTTCCACAGTTATTAACACTGTTCATTCTTCTTCCAGCAGATGATACTTATTCGATAATATAAATAACATCCTTCGGAAAATATTGAAACTTATTTGATGGAACTTAATTACTGACAGAGACACCAACGATCTATACACAAATCGGGTTTTTTAAATCGTCGTTTTTCGTATTTCTCACTATGGTAGCCAGATATTGGAAAGCGTTCAGAATGAATGGTGTTAAGAGAAATTACTGACAGATGCAAGCGCTCTTGTATTCCCTCGCTCACTCACAGGAGTATCGTCTACAAGTTCAAGTCACTCTCTATAATCACGTGGAACGCGCATTTGTCACCTCGAGCAGACAGAATGGAAATATGTTCGATTATACGTGTTTTGTTAAAATACAATGCATTATGGACACAATTGAAACTAAACATAGATTATAGTTTAGAGATACCTCGATATCGAGTTGTTTAATAGTTTTAAATCAGTGAATACCGGGCTAATGTCTAAAGCGGGTTTAGACTCGCGTTGTGGTGATTTGCGGGAGTATCTAGCCGTGTTCGTCAGTCTCGTGATTACACCTCTTAATATACACACGCGATCTTAAGCATAATTTGGTAAGTATGTGTCCTTAAAAAATAATAATAATGTGCGTTCATTTGTGCGTGCGTGTGTTAGTGCGCTATGGTGTGTGCGTTCGTTCGCCTGTATTAATACGACTAATATTAATCACGTATTCATTATTTCTGGGAATTTCCGGTTCAGTTAATTATACTTGAAAGGTTCTTCCTCGCCATAGTGATCCTTAGATGATTTAACCCGATCGCTCAGCTTTAAGCGACCAGCTGGTCTCCTGGCAAAGCTTAGATGTGCGCTCAGATAATCCGAATTCCAGACCTGATTGCGCACTTACACTTGGTCAGAAACACAGCTGGTCACTTAAAGGTGGCCGGATGCGTTAAGTTAATACTAGGCTATCACTATCCAAGTAGAATAGAATGACATGAACCCGTTAATTCTCAAACTTGTCCAAGAACATTTCAATTCTCTCAGAACATGTCGATTTGCAGAACAAGGGATTAATTTTTTTAATTTACCACTGGAATTACTGGCTCAGTTATCGCGCCAGGCATGTCAGTGGTAAATCATTCAAGTCATCATCTCTTGTTCTGCAAATGGATATTTTGGAAGACATCCGTAGACGCCATTTTTGGGCAGCTGGAGTTCTAAACGAGTAAGACATGTCGTAATTCGACGATCGAACATGTGGATTCAGGATACGTTGAACAACATCTGGGTAGGATTGCGCGCCAGGTATAAAAAGAACTCTGTAGTTTCAACACCCTTGCGTCAATATAACCATTTAGTCCTAAGAATGGCTAAACCTGTCAAAACGTCCTCTGCATTGATCTTCAGGAATGCCCACCATATACAGGCAAAGAAAAGATTATTTTTGAAAATTTACCACTGGAATGACTGGCTCGGTTACCGAGCTAGTCATTCCAATGGTAAATTAAAAAAAATTGTCTTCATTCAGCCTGCAAATGGACACTGGCTAAGAACAAACTTGAATTTTCTTGACCATTACCAAAAGCGGTCTCTCCCCGGTTGTTGAGAAATGCCCATTTTCAGGACTACTTTGGTTAATTTCAGTGGCAAATTTACAAAAAGTCTTGTGTTGGCCTGTACAATTTTTAACTATCTTGAAGAATCTCTACAATTAATTGGTCACTTAGTACGAGTAGTATATGCGTGCTTTCAGGCGTTGTCGGCACACGAGGGGTTAAGCTGCTCTCTGTTGTTGTTTAACATGAGAAACTGGGCATAGGGGCTCTTACCAAAACAGACAGGAATTCTCCCACTTGACTTCTTCGACAGCGCAGTGAGGATATATAACTCGGGGATGTCTAAGAAATCACACCACACTTCTACGCTCTCCATCCCTCAGAATACTAAGCAGAGAGATAAAAATTGTTTCGAGATTATTATATAGAATAAATTGCTTGAGTGAAGAAACCAAATGATTTTATAAATGAACATTTTCAGTTTTAGCCATGCCCCGCCCATCACTAGCCAAACTCCACCCACACCCTACTCGTGTTGGGATCGATAGATCCCTGAACTCCATAACAATCAATTTCCAGAAAACGATAAAGGTAAGCTGTTAAATATTTTGAAATTAATTTGACTGGGCGCTGTTGTTGCCTATGGCAGCAACAGCGTCCAGTCAAATTAGTTCCAAAATATCCAACAGAATGTTTATTAAATGGTAAAGACATACAATTCGTACGCCGTGTCGGATTATTATGCGTTAAAAACGGACTGTATCGTTTCAATCATGACGTCATGATTATGACGTCATCGTACACGTCACGTAGTTAGTTATGACGTCATATGACTTCATATTATGGATGGATAAACTTGGAAAGGTGAATTATGCAATAAAGCTGCCATAAACAAATCATGTAAGCTATTTATATTAATCAAAGAAATGAAAATTGTTTTGTCCTTTCATTTTTCAGTGATTACTTACGTATAGTCCATTGTTCAAGAAGACGATGCACTAATCTCAACCAACGTACACATGCAAACACTGTTATGGACTTATTAAAGCACATGCACGGAGTTTCCTAGCGTTTTTGAGACATTTGACCAATTTTACATACATTTTACATGGGTGTGGGAACGTACTTTGACCTGGGGTGGTAGTGAATTATGGATGGGGCCAAAACCTAAGGGTGGTGGGGACGCAATAGGGATACACTATAGGGGAGGAAAAGCCTGGGAGGTGGGGTGGGGCTATCACCCGCAGGTTGCCACGCTACCACCCCCCCCATTCCTGCGCCTGTAGTAGTAGTAGTAGTAGTAGTAGTAGTAGTGGTAGTAGTAGTAGTAGTAGTAGTAATGATAATGCCCTCATATGCTGCCTCGGTGGCCTGGGTGTAATAAACGTGAAACTGAAACTAGCAGTAGTTGTAGTAGCAGTAGTAGCAGCAGCAGCAGTAGTAATGGTAATAGTAGTAGTAGTAGTAGTAGTAGTAGTAGTAGTAGTAGTAGTAGTAGTAGTAGTAGTAGTAGTAGTAGTTAGTAGTAGTAGTAGTAGTAGTAGTGGTAGTAGTAGTAGTAGTAGTAGTAGTAGTAGTAGTAGTAGTAGTGGTAGTAGTAGTAGTAGTAGTAGTAGTAGTAGTAGTAGTAGTAGTAGTAGTAGTAGTAGTAGTAGTAGTAGTAGTAGTAGTAGTAGTAGTAATGATAATGCCGTCATATGCTCCCTCGGTAGCCTGGGTGTAATAAACATGAAACTGATACTAGCAGTAGTTGTAGTAGCAGTAGCAGTAGCAGTAGTAGTAGTAGTAGTAGTAGTAGTAGTAGTAGTAGTAGTAGTAGTAGTAGTAGTAGTAGTAGTAGTAATAGTAGTAGTAGCAGTACTAGCAGTAGTTGTAATAGTAATAGTAATAGTTGTAGTAGTAGTAGTAGTAGTAGTAGTAGCAGTAGTAGTAGTAGTAGTAGTAGTAGTAGTAGTAGTAGTAGTAGTAGTAGTAGTAGTAGTAGTAGTAGTAGTAGTAGTAGTAGTAGTAGTAGTAGTAGTAGTAGTAGTAGTAGTAGCAGCAGTAGTAATAGTAATAGTAATAGTAATAGTAGTAGTAGTAGTAGTAGTAGTAGTAGTAGTAGTAGTAGTAGTAGTAGTAGTAGTAGTAGTAGTAATGATAATGCCGTCATATGCTGCCTCGGTAGCCTGGGTGTAATAAACGTGAAACTGATACTAGCAGTAGTTGTAGTAGCAGTAGCAGTAGTAGTAGTAGTAGTAGTAGTAGTAGTAGTAGTAGTAGCAGTAGCAGTAGCAGTAGTAGTAGTAGTAGTAGTAGTAGTAGTAGTAGTAGTAGTAGTAGTAGTAGTAGTAGTATATACAGTAGTAACAGTCTCACTCGGTGGTCAACGGCGTAGGGACCACTATTTAATCCTACATCGACGCACCCCTAGCCCATTCTCTGAGTGGCAGAATACTAACAGTACGTTGATAGGAATATATCCGCTACATTTCGCAACCTTGGAAAATGATGGAACTTTATGAACAAAGACACCCTCTGTTCCAGCGCCAAGAGGTGTTAGCTTTCAACAGCTGACTTATACATGATCTCGATTGAGGATCTTAAGCGAGGTAACATTTCGCGTCGAATTTATCACACCCGTTTAGTAAGATCTCATTTGGAACTAGCTTTATCGAGTTCCAAATAAGCTCTTACTAGACGGGTGTGATAAATTCGATGTGAAATGTCAACACATGTGAGATTCTATTTATCATATACGCTATTTCGAATTCTCGCGCCGATTTTTGCCATTTTCTTATCAATGCCGCATCATGATTTGCTTCACTACTGAGAACACTGACCCACGCGCACCAAAATATAGGCCTATTTAAAATTACTTTTGCTAAATCGACTGACTTTTCTGAGTATTTTATTTAAATTTGTCGGCGTGTTTCATAACTACTAGTAGTACATTTCACAATATTTTATCAACAGCAAGAAAGTTATACACGTCACCAATTGCCAGGCAACGTGGCTAGGATTCTGGGAAGTATAATCATTATATGGATTAGTAAGGAATATTATGAATCTAATGGAGGAACCCAGTTTTAGCTATGCCCAGCCCATCTCCAGCTAAGCTCCACCTACGCTTCGCCCGTGTTGGGATCGAGCGATCCCTGCACTTATTGACTATCAATTTACATAAAACTATACAGGTAAGTTGTTAAATATACTAGCGCCCAGTCAAAGTAGTTAGTTTCAAAATTTTCAACAAGCACGTTTATAGTAAAGACATACAATTCGTACAACAACGCTTAGTCCGTAATCAATTCAGCATTCGTGATGAACTTATCTATATCATTCATGACGTAATTGATTATGACATCATCCTACAGGTCAGGTAATTGATTATGACGTCATATGATTGATGGATACATTGGAAAGGTCAATTGCGGTACAATGTTTCACAGACATTTGAGAGAATTCGGTCAAATTTGGCGACGGTGTGGGCGGGCGGTGGGGGAGGGAAATATTGCAGCTATCTATGAAATCAGATACATGACTTTGCAGATCTGTCTTTCTCCTTCGATCAATAATCACCATTCTATTACTTCTGATAGCTGGATAGCTGGCCCTAGGACTATAGCCTTAGTAAGCTTTACCGACTCCTGGAGCCGGGTACTCGGCTCCCAACTGCCGAGTACCCGTTTGCCATGAAGCTCATTCTTGTTTGCATAGCAACAAGAGCTATATGCCTTTTGTGCAGTTGGAGTCTTAAGTTTTCTAAGTCTTTTTCTGTGAATTGTGATAGCTTTGTGCGCTCTCTACGGATTATATTGGATTACCGTGGAAGGAGCGGATGATAACCAGGTTGTATATTTCCATGTTATTCTATAGTTAAAAGACTTAGGTCTTCAAAATTTCGTCTGTGTCGCATGTTCCAATTTCTGACCCCGAATCTGGGACGTGTTAACAACGAAATATGCCAGATTGATCGCCTTCCTTTAACCCCAACAGGCTATCGGCAGATATGAAATAAGGTGTTGGCTTTACGGTGTTTTAACACGAATATCGGCTGACGCCGTTCTCCGCAAGATCCGAGCTGGTGACGTCACACCTGTGTTGTCTAGGATTTTTATGTGAAGAAAATGTTTCATTGATTCGCGCATCTGATTCTGGCTGCTGCGTACTTTATTGGTACCAGAAAACCTTTGGAATTTTCAAGTTTTGCATGTTATCACGATCTGTTTGCAATGATCGGTGGTTTCAAAATTCTTGATTTAGATGTGTGGTCTGCGGTTTTACCGTGTGCTACAGCAGTTTGTTTGCATTTTCTTGTTTCTTCACATATCGTTTTGGCCTTCGTTAGGAGTATAATTTATATTGATTAGTAAATATACCCCGAATGCTATGCGATATGATTCCTGGTTCCGTTATACATCCTTGAGGATCAGTTTATGGGTGTATTTTGCCCGCTTCGTTCTTGTCGTCATAATCAATGCGATCTTTGCTGTAACGTTACGGGGTGGGGTGCGGGAGGGTTAACATTTAATTTATGATCAAATTATTTGAAAATTAATTGTCTGCCTTCCATTCCTGTTTCGTTCCGCTTGCTTATTGTAGGTTTGTGCTTAATTATAGGCCAAGCCAGCCCCGCCATCATGTGAGGAGTGCCATACATTCGTGGGGGTTCTGTTCAAGGACCATGTCTGTTTTCGTTGTACAAAATGTCATCTTGACAGTAGGTGTAACATGTGTGCGGCGTGGTCGTCCGACATGATGGTCAAGTTCCTTGTCCAGAAGGGCTTGGCAGGGTCTGACGCGGGGTCAGGCGGTCCGAAAGCAAATCATGGAGCATCCGTTTCGGCCCTTGGGGACATTCCACGTCTGCAACCTGAGGTTTGGCCCTGCTATGCAAGGCTTCTTGCATAGCGTTCTGCCTACGCTGGTGTCATCCCTGCTTCCAAAAGTTGTAGGGCAGTCTCTTCCCGTGCTTGGTTGGGACCCTGTCCTTGGTCAGGGTTCTGGACTGGCCACCGAGGGAGCCGTCTCATACGGCTCCATGGCAGTCCAGTCGGGCTCCGGCCTGATGGGTTCTGTCTCTCTGCACCTCCAGGTGGTTCAGTAGCAGTGGACGGTCCATCAGGCATGGGAGCCGTCTGCCAGGATGGCTCCACGGTTTCCTCGTCTAGTGACGACTCTTCGGGGTCTGAATACGAGGAGGCCGAGGAGGAGTGATTGCTGTGGCATGAGATGCCGCCGGTGGAGAGCATGGAGGTCGATTCCGGCCTGGACGGAACCGTCCTCCATCTGTCTGGCTTGGCGCAAGCCAGGGCAGTGGCTCTGCCCATGGTTGAGGCCACTCCGGTACCGGGCACCGGTCCCATGATGGCTGGTTTGCCGCCAACCGACATGGTGGCAGGTGTCGCTGGCCAGGCGTGGTACTCACCCATCTCGCCTAGTCCAGCAGTCAGGCATGGGGTGCCGTTGGCGTCCGTGTTTGGCCACGGATCCTCAACCGTTATGGGCCCGCACAGTTTTCCGTGCGGGCCTACTCCATGGACTGGTGTTTTTCATGGGGTGGTGGCGGAACAGTATGGTACCAGAGTTCCTGGCGTATCAGCAATGGCTCCTAGCCGGGAGGCCGTTGCTGGTAGGGCCGTGAACACGTCAACGTGTGACGTGTTCATGGGAGTGTCCTCCTCAGCGACAGACTGGTCAGAGGCTCTGGCTTGGCTAGCCAGGGTAGACCCGTCTGTGGTTTCGACCACGGTCGAGGAGGATGCACCCCGTCCATCGGTGGCATCGATCAGGACGGGGATCTTGCCCACAGCCCAGATCCAGTCTATTGGACTGGATACAGGGTTTATGGAGTTATTGGATGCTATTTATAGCAAACAACTCCTGACCAAGGGCCAGCTTCCTGCGGCCTCCAGGGAGGTGCGGGCGAGGTGTCGTATCCCACGGGGTGAATATGACAGATATGGTGTTGTCGCAACAGTCACTGAGGATGACCGCTGGGTGCTGGATGTCCAGAGTGCTGGAGCGGGTGGCCCCACCCCGGCGCTGGTGAACAAGTCTCAGGTACACCATGACGAAGTCCTGTTCCTATGCGATGAGGGGGTGAGGGCAGCAATGAGTGCTGTCAATCATTCTTATCGCCTTCGTCAGTTGGTGTGGGCTGAAGTTGGGGCAGGCCACCATGTGCCATCTGTGGCGCTTTCATGTGCCAATGACGGCCTGGTGCTGTCTATGAAGGCATTGGCAAGGCTGCAAGCGTGAGTGACGAAGTCTAGCAGGCAGATGGTCCTTGACCATATGCGTCTAGCTACTGCTGTTAGGGAGCATCTTCTTGGGATGCCCCTTACTGGCCCTAGCATCTTTGGTGGCCAAGCGCGGGCCATCTTAGAAGACATCGCGCAGAATCGGTTGGCGGTTAATCTACAGCTAGAGCTAGTGCATCAGGCGCACGCACTAGGGCCTGTAGCCAAGCTGCTAACTGGGCAACCTTCTAAGAAGCAGAAAAAACCCAAAAGCAAGGCGAAAGCTAAGCGTAGTGCTGCTTCTGCTTCTACTGGGTCTTCTCAGCCACCTCCGGCGAAGAAGGCCAAGAAGGTGTTGGAGGCCCCTACCCTCCCTAATGTTGCTCCTGATCGCCCGAGAGGCGGGAAGGGCAAGGGGAAGGGGAAGGGGAAGGGTAAGTCCTCTGAGGGTACGAGGGCTCCCTTCATATCTGCCTGCACCGCACCTGTGCGACAGGAACAGCTGTGCCAGTTAGACCAGTCAAGCGAAGACCAAAATGGTTCTCACTCTCTCCCGTCACGGGAGGGGGGGGGGGTTGGAGTGGATCGCATGCCAGACACCCGCATTAGGCGTCGATGCATCTATAGTGGGTGGAAGGCGCATGCGTTTCGTTGCGGCTTGGCGAGGTGTGACGTCAAACAGTCTGGTCCGGGGATAGTTACATGACGGAGTGGTGGGATTTTCCACCACAAAATCTGTCTTTGGCACCTGTCTGGATACCCGTTCCAAGGGAACCAGACAAGCAGAAACCATTCAAAGCGAAGTGTCAGGTTTGCTTCTGAAGGGAGCAATAAAACCAGCAAACCGGAACGCTCCAGGCTTCTATTCAAACATGTTCTCTGTCCCCAAGGGCACATTGGGGATGGAGACCTATACTCAATCTGAGGCCATTAAATTGGTTTATCCATACGCCTCAGTTTCGGATGGAAACTCCGAGGTCAGTAATGGCAGGTTTGAGGAAGTGAATGTGGTGTGTATCGATCGATTTGAAAGATGCATTTTTCCATATTTCAATGAACAGGAGTTGTCACAGTTTTCTGAGATTTGCGTTTCAGAATCAAGTGTGGGAGTTTGTAGTCCTCCGATTTGGCCTGTCGACAGCTCCACGGGTCTTCACGAGAGTGGTCCTTGCGGTGACAGTGTTTCTCAGAAAAGAGAACGTGGTGCTTCACACCTACATAGACGATTGACTGATCAAAGGAGACACGTCAGCCAGATTAGAGGTGGATACTGCTCTGACTCTGAAGTTACTTTCAGATCTAGGCTGGATAGTCAACAAGGAGAAATCCGAGTTGACACCCACTCAACAGTTCGTTTATTTAGGGATGCGATTCGATCTCGAGGAGGGTAGGGTTTACCCGTCAGAGCCCAGAGTCGTGTCTCTGTTAGCCATCCTCAAGAGTTTTCGATTGGGAAACCACATTCAGGCGAGGCGGTTTCTTCAAATGCTGGGCATGATGGTCTCCATGGAGTAGGTAATCCTGTACACTCCTCTGAAGCGAAGACCTATCAAGTTGTATCTGATGTCTCTGTGGAAACAGAACAGAACCCCTATCAAAGCTGGTGCCAGTTTTGGAGCCAATAATGTCGCATCTTGTAAGGTGGAAAAAGCGTCAGAATCTCCTAGTAGGGATTTCACTGCACCTACCCCAACCCCAGCTGTCCGTGTACATGGATGCATCGCTGGAGGGATGGGGGCCTGCCTGGGAGAACACCAGGTCTCGGGAACATGGAAATGATGGCTGTGGAACTGGCTTTGGAAAAGTTTCTTCCACAATTCAGGGGCAAGGCGATATTGATACGGTCGGACAACTCGACAGTAGTATCATACATAAATCGCCAAAGCGGGACCAAGTCACCTACACTATGTATGAAAGTGTGGCACTTGATTCAATGGTGCAGGAATTACTTGGTTGTTTTGAAAGCAGCTCACATTCCTGGGCGATTGAACATTCTGGCAGATGCTTTGTCTCGGAGACAGAGAATTCTGCCAACCGAATGGTCTCTCAACCCTCCAGTTCTTTACAGGATCTTCGAGCATTGGGGCAAACCCAACGTGGACTTGTTCGCCACAAGCGAAAATGCTCAAATCATGACTTATGTCTCGCTGATTCCAGATCCCAATGCCGTCGATACAGATGCTTTGGCGATAAGCTTGAGAGGGATGCACGCTTATGCGTACCCACCCGCCATTCTTCTACTAAAGATATTGGTGAAGATCAGGGAGGAACCGTGCCTGGTCTTGCTAATAGCGCCATTTTGGCCCAGCAGGGCGTGGTTCACGGATCTTCTAGATCTGCTGGTGTAAAATCCAGTGCAGTTACTCGAGATTCCGAACATAATCTCGCAGGCTAAGGGACGCTTCCTACACGAGCGTCCCGAAATGTTCAAATTGACTGCGTGGATGTTATCAAACAACGTTCCATGTTAGAAGTCTTTTCTCGACAAGCTGCAGATTTCATCGCAGCTGCGAGAAGGAGGTCACCCTTCAAGTCATATAACAACAAGGTTAAAAGATTTTCAGACTGGTGTGAAGAAAAGGGTATTGATACCTTTCAATCCACTATTAAGCTAATAGCAGACTTTCTCTGTGAGCTATTCTTTTCAGAACTAGGTGCTGTCACAATTGCTGGATACAAGTCAGCTTTGGCATCCGTTATCCCTTGTCTAGCCAACAGGGATAGTCCAGAGGTGGCCCAATTGAATGTGATGGTGAAGGGAATGAGCAATCTCCGACCGAGACAACCGGTAGTCATTCCAGCCTGGAGTCCATCTTTAGTGCTTAATGTACTGGTCAAGCACCCTTTCGAACCGTTGCGTTCGGCTAGTCTAAAGCATTTGACTCTAAAGGCAGTCTTTCTTTTGGGAGCTTCCTCAGCTAGAAGCTGCAGTGAGATCTGTGCACTTTCAGCAGAGAGGGACCGATTTATTTTCTCCGGAGAGGGTCTGCGTCTACTGCCAAGAGCAGATATTATGTCAAAGAATCAATCTTTGAGATATCTCGGCAAACCGATCACTATACCGAAACTAACTAGGTTTGATCGTGATGCCAGTGTCTGGTGCCCAGTCCGTGCTTTGACTAAGTACAAAAAACGGACAGACTCGTTACGGTCGAATGATAGACATCTGTGGATTTGCCATAAGAAGCCATATGGCACCGCATCCATGGATTCTATCTCTCGTTGGGCACCAGGTGCAATGCGCAAGGGCACACGATGTTAGAGGAATAGCCACCTCGACCGCCATTTACAATGGTGTTCCATTAGAGGGCTTCATGGCTGTTGCACAATTGCACTGTGAGTCCTCTTTCACGGATTACTATATGAGGGATGTGTCAGACTCCTCCAATCCACTCGCTTTAGCTGTTTTGAAACGATAGCTATACGACCACACTGCTCTTCTCCCTTTTTTGGCATTTGTAAGAAAGAATTAAAAAGCAGACATGGTCGAGCGAGAGGATGTCAACCAGATTGTGTCACTGATGGCCGGACAAGTGAATGGTTGGAGGCTCCAAGTCTGAAATCCAATTATCATGAGGTAATTCAAGATTGAGAGTTTTTGTATTATGTCTATATATCATGTTCATTCATCATATATATTCATGCTCATTCCCAGGTTAATATATGCATAGAGCAGTTAACCCTCTTGGCATATTTGTGTTTCAGGCGAGATGCATGTTCGTGAGTCCTCTCCCTTTTCTTAGGAGAAAAAAGGGGTGGGGTGGGGGCAGTGATGCGAATGTGATTCGGTTCCGTTAACTTGATGGTCCTTTTAGCTATCCATTAATCAAGTTTAAGTCTAGCTCTTTCTCCAAGGGGCAAAAGAAGCAATTGATGGCTTGCCCCTTCCCACCAGGTTACTGTCTAAATCTGGTGTATATCAGAAATAATAGAATGATGAGTATTGATCGAAGGAGAATGCAGGAATTTTCAATTTCCCTTTCTCCGAGATCTAACAATACTCACCATTCTATTACGGACCCAGCCTCCCAGCCCCACGGAGGCAAGCCATGGGTATCTCTTGTTTGGTGGCTATGCAACCAATATTAGCTTCATGGCAAACGGGTACTCTGTAGTTGGGAGCCGAGTACCCGGGTCCAGGAGTCGGTAAAGCTTACTAAGTATATGCTCCTAGGGCCCAGCTATCCAGGCTAGCTGTATCAGAAGTAATAGAATGGTGAGCATTGTTAGATCTCGGAGAAAGGGAAATTGAAATTTCCTGCAATGTCCGCCAACTACCATGGTATCTAAATTTTGGACGTCTTAGGTACCCCACACCCCGAAGTCTGACGGTCCACGCTGAAGGTATGAAGTTCCAATGCAGATTTTCTAAACCATGTTAAGATTAGAAGGTACCATGAATTATGGGGGTAACTTGCTAGATTTTGTGGGTATTTTTGCCCAATAACCTATACAATTAATTAATGTTTAATGATCACACCATATTTTCTACGGGTCTGTGGGACAGAATGTCATAACATTTGGCTGTCCCAAGCTGCATTTTCGTGGTATATACCCTTACAGGAACCATGTGGGACCCGCGCATGCATACACACACACGCACGCACGCACGCACGCACGCACGCACGCACGCACGCACGCACACACACGCACCACACCACGCCCACCCACACCCCCACGCTGATATGTATCTACTTCTCGTGGAGGTTGGAAAGCTGATGTAAAACAGATACCGTTATTATGTTTCTATTCTATTTGTTTCAGATATGGTCGCGTTTCGATTTAGTCGATTTACCCATCCAACCTTCTAATCCATGACGTCGCGCAATTGGTTTATCTCTCGTGCGAAACGTCACGTAATTTGAAAGCTATATCTGTGTTCATATCATGCCGGCATGTCACCGATTTTACACGGGCCCGTCTTCAACAACTACAGTGGCACCAAATTCGATCACGCCGAGCTTGGATCAAAAGAAGATATACGAATCTAGAGGAAATGCGTCGGACTTAAACATGGGTGATCGGATTAGGGATCTGGTCGGCTTTGCATTGAACGAAACCGTTCCGTATTTTATCAACAACAAGACGGCATCCGGAAACGGAACGGATCATGATTCCGGTATGACCGAAGATGCGAAAGGAAAATCGTTCGAACGACAATTAATTAAAGCCATTATCTTGATAGCGGTTATGTTGCTGCTGTTATTGTCGTCGTGTAAGTTTGTCCTGCAAATATTTCCCCGATTTATCAATGCCCGGAAAGTTGACGCTGATTGATGGTTCACGTGACTTCGTTAAAGTATATCGAGAGGAATCAAGATTCTCAGTCAAGCTGATGACGTCATAATCAACAAGGTCACATGTAACCTGACGTCATACACAATTACGCCATGCATGGCGCGATTTAGCCCGTCATAAAGGCTTAATAGTGCTTCAACTTGTACGAATTGTTTAATATTTAATAAACATTATGTTGAATATTTTGAAACTAATTTTGACAAGGCGCTGTTTCTGCCATAGGTATAGTTTGCTGGAAACTGATATTCAGGGAGTGCAGGGATCGATTGATCCCAACACGGGCCATGCGTGGGTGGAGCTTAGCTAGAGATGGGCGGGGCATAGCTAAAACTGAATTCCGCCATTGTCAATCACACACCGTGAACTTTATCACGTGTGCTAATTCCGGACAATAATCTGAGTGATATTGTCCGGTGTATTGGTACTAATATGAGCAGTGATTAATGGATGTATCCGATCTGTCACTCACGTATCTGACGTTCTAATCAAATACATTATATGTTAACTGACGTAACAGTCCACATGCCGTATAGCTCCCGTACGAAAATTGAATGAACAGTCATGTGTACGAATTGTATGTCTTTGATGATCTTACAATTTATTAAACATTCTGGCAACAACAACCCTCAGTCAGATTAGTTTCAAAATAATCAACTACTTACCTGCATGATAGTCAACGTAACATCAAGATTCTGGGAATTTAGGTTTAAAAGTTTTAAATCGATCCCAATACACGTAAAAAGTGGGCGGAGTTTAGCTAGAAATGGGCGTGGTATAGTTAGAAGTGGTTTTATCTATTAGTAGGTTCGCATATTGTACATGCGTATTGGTGACATTATAATTGGGAAGACTAATCTTTAGGAATTGTTGCTCTATAGCTATTTTACTCTAAGTGAAGACAACACTTTATAATTGAAGATATCGTGTACATGTTGCTTAACAAGAATCTATATACATCCGGGTGGGTTGAATAAGTTGACGATTCTCAGAAATTCAGTCACATACAATTAGAGAACTTTAAACATCTAATCAGAAGTATTTTGATTTAAATGATGTAGGCAAACGCTAACTGTCTGCCTGCCGAATTTCTTCAGACTAGATTTTCCATGGGGATATGCTGGATATTTTGAAAACAATTTGACTGAAAGTTGTTAGTGGCTAAGCCACGAACAACTTTCAGTCAAATAGTTTTCTAAATATTTAGCATGCCCGTAGTTATAACTCATTGAAATTATTGTTTGGTGGCTTACAGTAGTTAACCAGTTAGCACAGTTTTTGATTATGTATGGTGAAGCCCTAGCTGTGTGTCCATTTTGGAAATTGCTTTTGTTGATAGCTGGCGCGCGCTATTCCAACTGCTGTTATCAATAACACCATTTGCAAACCTGCCACGCGTAAACCAATTCTAAGCAATGGTCAACGCAACAGAGGGTTCCATTTTAAACCATAAACCGTAAAACATGGGCGGAGCTTAGCTAGAGATGGACAGGTCAGGACAATGAAGCAAACCAGTTTTATCCATGCCCCGCCCATCTCTAGCTAAACTCCACCCACATCTCGCTCGTGTTGGGATCGATCGCTACAATTCATGAATCTCAATTTCGAGATAACAGATACACTGTTGAATATTTTGAATGCAATTTGAGTGGGTGCAGCAGCACCTCAGTCAATTAGTTATAAAATATTCAACAAAATGTTTAGTAAATAGTAAGATCATGACGGACTATTAAGGGTTTATGACTAAATCCCGCCATTTCTGAAATAATTGATTATGACGCCAGCCTCCATGTGACGTAGTTGACTATAACGTCATATGATTGACGGAGAATCTGGATTCACCAGTTATCACTTCGGGATTCGACTTTCTGGAAATGTATCTAATTTTATTTATTACGAATACTCCAGGGATTGAGCAACAATTGTGGACATTATTAGGAAATGTCTTAGAGCTTATAGATTACCAACCAGTATCGTCGTATGATATACATTCCATGCGTGGTATGCATAAGTACCGAAACGGCAGGGTAATTTTCTTTTAAAAAGAATACACAGTAAACATTATAAATAAGTTAACATGTTTTCAAAACGGGAACATGTTAGCTATGAAAAAAATGGTCTGTTGAATATTTTGTATATAATCGGATATTGTAAGACATTGCAGGCAGTAACGTATTTCTTTTGAAAACGCGTTAACTAGGCATGCGTGATTACGTGATTAAATCGAAAATCGTGATTATTGAGCAAATCCTGTATTGACGTGATTAAATATTAACCAATCGAATAATTGTGGATACTTTCTACCGCATAAAATATTTCGAAACCTACTTTTTAATTACTCTTTGATTCAATCAATGACGATAATTAACAGTTTGCTCATCGAGTGTATATCCATTTTAAAAGTATTTTTGAAAATGTATCGCAGGAATGACTGGCTCGCGCACCGAGCCAGTTATTCCAGTGATGCATTTTCAAAAATACGCTTCAAAAGGATATCTTATACACCGTTGCTGCATTTTCGTCATTGATATGCCTTTGTTGTTTGGTCTGGATAATTTGTGCCCAGGCTGATTAATCGAGTAATCACGATTATTCTTAAATAACTGAACGTGATCACTCAAAGCGATAATCGCGCAAGCCTAATGTTAGGTTGTTAGTGTGATATAGTGTAGGTAACTGTTTAACCGTTGCACTATGCAATGGACAATTCGATTCACTTAGACGCTGACATTACTTATTTCTGTTGAGAATACGCAACAATTGTACATAATTTTGGTTATATTTTCTAGAATTTATTACCTGTTCTAAATTTTATTTATTTTTATAATGTTTGTTTCCTGGCACACCATTTAAATTTAACTTACAGATAAATGAGCATGTTTGATTCAAAATGAAGTATGTTTGTTGTTTTATTTTCCAGCCAATTATCGTTAAAATATGCCTTGTAGATATTAACCTTTTGAAATCACTTCGTCTATTCCGATTAGCACACACACACACGCACGCACACGCACACGCACACGCACACGCACACGCACACGCACACGCACACGCACACGCACACGCACACGCACGAAGACTCTAGAGTCTGCTAAGAATTTTGCCATTTGTAAGAGACGTTGTGTTGTATTCTCCCAAAGGTCAATATGACATTGATGCAAAACAATGTTTAATGTGCATAGTATGAAGCTAACTCAGCCTATTATAGTGGCGTAGATGAAAGAACTGGCCAAGGTCTAAGGTCGTGGCCACACAAATGAACATGCACATATCGTGTTGCGGTATACCATCACATTGATCGACATCAAGCAAGATATATGAGACGTGCTATTCTGCAGAAATTGTGCGGAGAAGCCAATATAATTGTATGCTGACATTGACTGTATTTTCTCCAAATAGGCTGTAATTTGAAGCTTTCCTTGGCGTATATCAACTTTACGTTCAGATGGAGGTGCGAAAATCGTTTCAAAATGTCGCTCTCTATCTAAAATATTGTATTAAGAACGAAGATAATGGGACCAGTCGCAGGGAGTGTAGAGCAGATGGGTTTAGAGACTGATGACAATAGAATACCTAATCAAGTCAGTGCTGAACAAATGAAGGAAGTAGAGTTAGTTGAAGTCGAAGACAAATCTAAAAAACGCGACGTTGCCCATATGGGAGAAAAATATAACATAATAAATCAAAGGAATTTCTCCCATATAAGTGACAACAGCTACATAGAGGAAGCAGAAGCAAACCCCACCAGCACTAAAACACTTTCCGATGACAAAGTGAAGAATGACAACAGAAGTGATATGATTGAGGGCGGTCATGGTCAACGTCATTTCTAGGCAAGGTACGTGCTCCACCGAACCGCCAGATAGAGTCAGAAATTTGAGACAAATGTAACGACAACAACAACAACAACAACAACAATGCATGGTAGTGAAGGTAACCTGCTAGCTGTGACAACAGCTGTGATAACACCATTAGGATTGCTACAGCCAACGTTGAAATAGGCTTGCGCGATTATTGCTTTCAGTAATCACGATCGATTATTTAATAATAATCGCGATTACTCGATTAATCAGCTTGAGTACAAATTACCCAGTTATAACAGCGAAAACGCATATCAATGACGAAAGCTGCAAGGGTCGATTTGCAGGCCAAGAGAAGATTATTTTTGAAAATGTATCACTGGAATGACTGGCTCGATTCTCGAGCCTGTCATTCCAGTGATACATTTTCAAAAATAGCATTTTCTTGGCCTGCAAATGGGCATGCATTCGCTGAGGAAAATGTAAATTTCCGTGACTGATCGCAATAAAGAATAATTAAAAGGTAGGTTTTGAAATATTTTATGCTGTAGAATTATTCACGATTATTCGATTATTTAATTTTTAATCATATAAATTCACGATTTAAAACATAATCGCGATTTTCGATTTAATCGCGTAATCGCGCAAGCCAACATTGAAAATATTAGAATAAACCATTCCTCAGTAACCTCATCTCTGACTGAGAAACATTTGTTTGCATACAAGAGCATTGTCTGTTTGGATATGAATTAGAATTCAGATTCAAGACTTCTCTAAAACGTATGTACGCTGCTAAATGTTCTGATGGGGAAGACCCACTCCTCCCATCCCATAGGACTAGGGGTGATACAGGAGTGGCCATAATGTTGGACCAGTCTCTCATTCATGGTTTGGACTCCTTAATAGATGGAAGCAATCGTATAGTTGATATTCGTGTTAATACAGAGCCAGAAGTTGTCCTACTTATAAACATCTATATGGCTACAGAATGTACTCCCGACAAAAGCACCAGTTACCAGATCGTACTATACAACGCTACAGAAATGTCAGCTGAACACTCGGGGGTTGGGGGTGGGTGGGTGGTGTGTGTGTGTTGGTACAGTACCATATTATGGACACACGTGACATAAATTCTATGCCCAACAGGGAAAAATGCAAAGGACCCGCTCATGAAACAGTTATGTGTGAAGAGAGGCCACGCAGTATGCCAGTTAATGCACGCCCTGTCGACTTATTACCACTTCATGGGTGGTATAGCATCGCAGCTAGATGTTTTCCTTCAATTAACTGAACACCGGAGCATCATAATAGATGTTATGGTTGGCTCCCGTAATCAGTTGAATAACATCCCTGACGACTACATAAAAGCTACACTATCTATACAGCCCAATGAATATATCCTCTTTGAGAAACAGCCCAAAATGCTAGTAAAACAATGAGTGAACTACGAAAAAGCGGATAGAGCGAAGTATAAACAAGTCGCGTCAGATCTGCTGCATACCATATTAAACAAATCTGGCCCAAATCCATACCCAGAATTCCTACTGCATCTGACAAATAGTATTCTGTATAGATCAGCTGTGGAGGCTAGCCCTGCTAAAAGGAGGCAGCGAGCCAGAGCACACTATAAATTGGATACACAGCTGAAACCGTTGGCAGAGCAGTCCAAATTTGCACACTGGGTATAGAAGAAAGAAGGGTGGCTAGTAGAAGGCGAGGTAATGGATAGCTGTGTTATTGCCAAAATTAATATGGAGAATGCACAGCATCAACTGATGGCAGAAGAAATACATAAATGACTTCGGGCCTGAAGGATTCAGAGCCGGGTGTTCAGGACGATAAGAGGTGAAAAGCATGTTCCTTAAGTCTGTATCACCTTTGATGAACTCAGTGAAAGTATCTCAGAATCTGATTTGTGGGCTCAATACTTTGAAAAAACTAGCAACACAAGTGGATGACCCAAACTTCGATGGCGAAATGAGTGATTCATTAGAGTTCAGTCGCTTACTGACTGATCTTATCTCTTCAGCAGAGTGCCCGTAGATATAGATCAGACTGAAAACCTTGTCTCCAAGCTAACTCATGGAAAGGAGGCAGACATATTCGACATATCTGCAGAGCATCTACAATACACCACATCTTCTTCTTCTTCTTCTTCTTCTTATTCTTCTTCTTCTTCTTCTTCTTCTTCTTCTTCTTCTTCTTCTTGTAGGAAATCTGGCCTCGAAGGGCCCACCGCCAGGAATCCAGGGTAGATGTTCGGATTCTAGTACATCTAGAAAGATTATCCGGAATATATAGTCGTCACAATATTTGTAGTCGAATATGCGGAGACACACGATATATACCTAGGTTCTCGGCGTCTAGTGTTAGTTCTGCGCAACACCTGCTATTTGCGAATACATTTGTGAGTCTGAGCGATATGTACAGTGAGTTAATTTAGATTTTGTACACGTGTAAGCTAGCAGAGGATGACACTTGCAGGTATTCCTAATATGTTGCTTCTCGCAAGGTGTATAGCATAACAAAGGAAACCGGTGAGTCTAGCAATTTGTATAGCGTTTAGAGGTGATAATTGTATACCTGGCAGTTGTGGCAGTTATTCATGTTCAAGAATTATTTGAGCTACCATTTCAGAGTCATTTATGATGTTGTCAGCTTTGTCCTGGCTGTTTTCTTCCTTCAGTATTCTCAGGATATTATATAATATCCTGAGAATACTGAAGGAAGAACACAGCCAGGACAAAGCTGACAACATCATGAATGACTATCCTGAGAATACTGATATATATATATATATATATCTTCCTACAGACATCGCTTGACTTGCGCATCACTAGTAAACGAACCCTGTCTTCAGGCGCCGCAAGACAAAGAGGACATGTTTCAGGGACTCTGTATTGGTTGAAGCGTGTTAGATTAGACTGGAGTATGTACGTCCTTGTAAGCAGTTTAGCTTTCACAGCGACACGTCTGTCATCTCTGACAGTATTGTCACTCGAGCTCCAGCAATGGTGTACGGGACCAACAGCACAGGAGTCAATATTTAGAAAATTCAGTGTCGTTTTATTTGAGTGCCCATCTCTCAATTGCATCCATACTGTGGTGTTGATTTGATTACGCACAGTAGTCTTCCATTCCTCTTTCGTGGGAGTGTTTCGGAGAAGTTCATATACGCTTGGGAGGTTGTATTTGTGCAGAATAGTGCGGCATTCACTAAACCAGCTGTTACTGTTAATGTCCTTTACAGCTAGTTGCCTGGCACCAATCTGATATTCTATGGGTTTCTTGTCTGCAAAGATGCTGCTGAGAAGAACTAGCTTCCTACTATCTAATTCTGCCTGTATTGGTCTTATCCCCAGCAGGCCCAGGACTGCTGCAGACGCTGTGCTTGTTGGGATAGATTGTAGCCGCTTCCAATTAGCTCTCTGAAACTGTTCTAATGAGCTTAGTGCTGCTTGTTTCAGTTTAACAACTTCAAGGCCGTATAGAAGCCGAGGGAGACAGTAACTCTTCCAGATGTGACTAGATACAAGGGGAGATAATCCACAATTCCTATGTAGGCCAGCACCCATCATGGAGTATGGTGTCCTGCGTGTTGAGTTTATCCGCTTTCCAGCAGTCCCTCTACTAAGTCTTGATCGCTCTATTCCTAGGTGAGCTTCACTCTCGGATATGTTGATGGAGTCACCACCTAGTGCTATGGATTCGCTTAATAAAGTTTTATTGACATTGTGAATGGCCATAGGCTCTTAGATACCATCTACAGTCGGCGGTTAGTGACAAACCCTTGGCTATTGTAGGTAATATATACACTGGAATAGGGAGCTGCCATAAAATGGAAAGGGGAAGTGTTTGAAGACTTCACTGACCACGAGGGAATACGCCAAAATGACGCCTTCACTGACCACGACGGAATACGCCAAAATGGCGAATCTTTCACAGAGCATTTCAATAGTTGAAGAAGACGTAGTGAATAGCCATGTTATTACCATGGTAGTTCTTCAAGATATGTGGTTATAAGACCACCCTCCAAAGCAATCACCATCATTTGTTCCCAAAAATTATATTCTGTATCAAGGGAGAGACCCACCCAGCCACCTACAAAATTGGCCCTATGCCTACCGGTGCAATTGTGTGCAGACGAATTAGCTGTAGCCGCACCTACACCTCAAATTATGCAGCTCCTCTTCAATAGAGCTCAACTTGATGATATGCAGCACGTGAGTGGTACCTGTTTAGCAGTTCTAATACTATTGATCATGACGTTAACCTACATGCGGTGTTGTTGATTCTGACATCATATGATTGGTCGCTAAACTGGATTCCTCAATTGTTTGATGAACTACATGTCTACTATATCATCCTCAATATACATCAATGTGATGATATACGATAAAACAATAAAACCACACCTCTTTCAACAGCGCATCAAAGTGCTGAAAATACTACTTATATCAATGAATCCCTTAATGGTACAGATTTGTAAAAAAAATTGAATATTTTTGCGTAATTACTGTCCCCTTTCAGGCCAAGAGAAGATTTTGTCTTTGGAAATTTGACATTGGAATGACTGGCTAGCTTATTGAGCCAGTTATTTTAGTGATACATTTTCAACAACATTCTTCTGGTCTGCAAATAGACATCCCTCACGACCACTGTAGATGCTGTTTTAATTACCTGGCCGTCAAATGGTTAAGTTGATACAAAATGCGTTAACGCGACACGAACCAAGAGAACCAGCATATGAGAAATTCACAATGTATTGCTACAGGAGGACTTTAATTACTGCTTCACGAGAACCTCAAATTTCGACATATACCCGTCTTCCTCATTTAGACCTCGTGTACAACTGAATCCCTATCGTCAGTATTCTTGTTGGTTGTTAGTCAAACTGCCAAATATTGGAAAATCGTTTTACCCCTATGTCATGTATGTATGTTTGAGTTCAGTTCAGTTCAGTTCAGCCAACCAAGTCACCTCCATATAGTAACAACGCTGTAAGTGTTTATTTATATCACGTAAACAAGAAAATTAGTTCCTGGCGCGCACTAAATAGCATGTTTAATGGATTGACTGCTAAGTTTCTGTGGACGACATATTACAGACGTTATGTCTCCGGATCGGCTAAATATGTTGAAAACAATTTGACTGAAAGTTGTTGGTGGCTAAGCCACCAACAACTTTCAGTCAAATTGTTTTCAAAACATTCAGCAAGGTAAGAGATTCTGCTCATTGAAATTATTATATTGTGGCTTGTAGCAGCGAGACAGTTAAAGGAGTAATGCAGAGTCAAACCTGTCTATAAAGACCACCTCTTTTTGTCTAAATCATGGTAGTTCTTTAAGGTATATAGTTATACGACCACCCACCCGTCCAAAGCCATCACCATCATTTGTACCCAAAATTATATTCTGTATCAAATATATTGTTTTGAGCGCTCGATCTAAACATATACTGGTCAATCCCGCCAAAAACGTCTGCTATAGTGGTTTTGAGGAATGCCGATTTACAGGTCAAGAGGAGACAATTTTTAAAAAATTTACCACTGGAATGACCGGTTGCCATTCCAGTGGTAAATTCGAAAAAAGCCTTTCAAATGGACACTGACTAAGCAACGATTTAGATATTCTGAACCATTTACATTTTAATGTTCAGGCCGCCAAAAATTGCATATGCCGTTGTCTTAAGTAATATCCTTTTTGCACAACATTATTAAACGGTTATTTTTGTAAATTCCAGTGATAAATTTACAAAAAAAATTATTTTCTCCTTCAAATGGACATTCGTTGATCACATATTTAAATTTTCTTTAAAAATCTTAAAGGGATAATTGATTTAAGAGGCTTTTTGCGCGTTTTAAGGCGGCGTTGACGCAAGAGGGTATAATTGGGCGTTTGTCTTCACTATCCATCTTTTAATGACCGATAGAGTGTCCGTAATAAAAAGGCTTAGAACTGTTTAGCTGTCTCCAGGCTGAATTTCTGTAGACTACATTTTTCATGCACTTTAACTCGGGATATGCTGAATATTTTGAAAACAATTTGACTGAAAGTTGTTGGTGGCTAAGCCACCAACAACTTTCAGTCAAATTATTTTCAAAATAATCATCAGGTCCAGAGTTATTGGCCATTGAATTTATTATCTGCTTGCTTGTTGCGGTCAAACAATTAAGGATGCGTAAAGCTCTACCAGATTGTCTGTAGATTGAAGATGAAAACACTCCCCAGCTAAATGGTAGTAAGACATGTGCACATTATTTCCTGAACAGTAGTAGGAATTTTAACCTAGCTATTCAGTTCCACAATGCTTGTGCTGCAAACGACGTTATTGAAAGATGTTGCTGTCGTTTGCAACAACAGTTTTTGACATGTGACAGCACCAGTCCAGCCGTTTGAAGATGATAGTATCCCGTTCTAGCTAAGCACCACCAAGTAATAAGTAAGTTCGGTCCAATGGAGGAATATAGTTTATCCATGAAGCATATGGCGTCATAAGCATGTACGTAACGCGTATGATAACGTCATAAACTATTACGTCATGAATGACGCTGCTAAGTTCATCAGGAACGCTTACTTGATGACGGACTGCGCGTTGTTGTGCGCATTATATGTCTTTACTATTTAATAAACAAGCTGTTGAATATTTTGAAACTAATTTCACTGGGCGCTGTTGCTGCCAGATGCAGTAACAGCACCCAGTCAAATTAGTTTCAAAATATTCTACAGCTTGTCTGTATAGTTTTCTGAAAATGTATAGTCAAGGAGTTCAGGGGTTGATCGAAGCTTAGCTCAAGATGGGCGGGGCATAGATAAAACGGGACTCTTCCCTTCTTACTGGTGTTTGAACCATTGAAACCTGAATTCTCAATCTGAAATGGATACGTTTAACCAATTGAAACCGAAATACTTAACCCTTTTTGGCTACATTTGGCCAATAAAATCTAAATATTTGAAATTTAATGTCCATTCGCAGGAAAAGAGAAGACTATTTTTTTTTGTAGAATTTACACTTTGCTTGGTTACCGTGCAAGTAATTTCAGTGGTAAATTTTTCATAAATAGTCTTCTGTAGGCCTGCGTATGGACATTCCGCAAGACCACTATAGAGGCCAGTTTTGGCCGGTATCGGCATGAAAGTGTTAAATATCAAATACCCGTTACGATTTAAAAAATATTCTGTTGATTATTTTGAAATTAATTTGACTGGAAGCTTACGGCAGCAACAGGTTCCTGTCAAAGCTAGTTTCAAATTATTGAAGCGTTTACTTGTATAGTTATTTTAAAATTGGGAATCTGGAAATTCACGAGTTAATGGGTTAATATATGTTAAACTTCAGTCCAAATATAGCGTTGCTACGTATTCATAATTAGACATTTTTTAAACGCCTAGAAGCTATTTTACTCATTTGACATATTGAACAGAGACCAGGGACTAGAACTCCCACCGATTCATGGCACTCTCCTGATCCCGCGAGATCTCGCCGGGTCTCTGAACGAACGAGACCCACATAGATTAGTGTGGCTGATGAAGTTCAGGCGATCTGAGCGAAATAAAGTGAGTCAATAAATCAGCTTCGAGTTGTTCAAAAATGTCTAGTAATGTTAAAATTATCAATGATGTTTTGTTATTTTTACTGTTTCAGGTGCGATGACGTTTCAATCTACTCATTCAGCTTTTTCTCACTGATGACGTCACGTAATTGATAATACCGACCGCATGAAACGCGAATTAACTCGGGTACTTCCGGTTCAGGACCATGCCGTCATGTCACCGATATTACACAGGTCCGCCTTCTACAACCACAATATCACCGGCTTCTACCACAACCACCTTGGTTCAAAAAGAGGTTTACGAACCCAGCGGAAATGGTTCGAACTTAAGTCTGGTTGATAGGATCAGAGACGTTCTAGGTTCCACGTTGAACGAAACCGTTCCATATTTTATGAACAACAACGGAACGTCATCCGGAAACGGAACAGAGCTGTTAGAGACGCCGTACTATGGCTTGACTGACGAGGAGGAGAAACGTAAATTGTTTGAAATACGGTTGATTAAAGCTACAATTCTTATAGCGGTTATGCTTGTCCTGTTATTGTCATCGTGTAAATTCGTTCTAAAACTTTTCTCAAGATTTGTCGTTGTCCAGAAAGATGATTGCGATTAATAGTACCCTAATAACGAAGGTTACTGGGCAAGTACTGGACCAATACCAGGCCAATAGGTTCCGGTATTGGCCCAGTAACCAGCGTTATCTGGGTATAAGTATGAATTGCGAACAATTTATCGGGACATGTTGACTATTTTGATATTACTGTGACTGGAAGCTGCCGCTGCCTAAGACAGCAACAGCTTCCAGTCAAAGTAACTTCAAAATGTTGAACAGGTTGAAGCTGGTTTACATTGACACTTTTACTAATGTGAGTATTCGTCTGAGCTCACGTTACCCCGCCTAACAAGACGTAGTCTATTCCGACATGTGGACACCCGACATATCGACATATCGCGATATTGTCTGGATAATATTGTGCACGGTGGATCTCCTATTAATAAGGTTTTAGCTGTATTTCGTGAATCTCACCTCATAATAGGTCGTTGGGCGTGTTAAGTCTGATGTCATGACCGCGCTTCGGGAGTAGGAAGTGTGTATTTGCTTTCATTTAGCCATACTTGAGTGTTGATGACGTCGTCATTTTTCGCCGACTATCAACGTCCCTTTTTAACAACCAAAGTGAACTCTGATTTACGTCATCACTCAACATGCCTATGCGCAAGGAAGGGATACATTACCTTACGATGTCTTAGTGGAGAAATCTAAGTGTTGCATGTAGCATCACCAATCATCGCCTAATTGCAAGAAGTACGCAGATTATGCATGGATATATTAAATAATACCCGACCAACAGGCTGCTTGATAATTGGTGGAGAATAGCTACTTTGTAATTGGTCGAAAATATGTATTGTTGTTCAGTTGGTTTTAATATCTATTTAATAATTGGTGAATATATGCATGCCGATATTAAATAATGCCTGATGGACAGAAGTGCATATGCTACTTGATAAATGGTGGAGAATTGCTACTTTATAATTGGTGGGGAATATATCTATTTTATACTTTTTGAAAATATGTTGCGCATTGGATCTAATTGGCTGGAATATTAATTACCAGTTATAAACGTCAATGATTTCCTACCATCACATTGGAATCTAACGTACGGAATTTCGACGGTTTTTGTAAGGTAATATACTGACAATTTCGCGACGATAGCTGGGAACATTGGCATCCATCTTGGAAACGGTGCTGTTGAGGAAACCTACTCTCTATTAGGATGCCAGCAGAACCTTCAAAATGGCGACCAGTTCATCAAGGCAAGATAACATTTGAAATTAACGATACCAAGTAAAGCGAATGTGATTATGACACGCCATAATCAATTACGTCACATGTATGCTGAAGTCACAATCGTAATGACGTATTATAGCTACGCCATGAAGCTCGAAAAGCCCGCCAAGTGTACGAATTGTAGATTGTTTTTGACGGATTTACAATTTAACCCTTTCACGACGAAGCCGGCCAGAACCGGCGTCTGTAGTGGTCTTGAGGAATGCCTATTTGCAGGCCAAAGAGAAGACTAGTTTTGGAAATTTACCACTGGAATGACTGGCTCGATAACCGAGCCAGTCATTCCAGTGGTAAATTTCCAAAAGTAGGCTTCTGTTGGCCTGCTTATGGGCATTTAATAAGTAAATATTTTAATCCTTTGAACAAATTTAGTCATTAAAAGGTTAATAAACGCTGAGTTGAAGAATTTTGAACTAATTTGACTGAGAGTTTCCCAGACAAATTGGCTTCAAAATATTCAAAAGCTGTCCTGTATCGCTACGTTGAAACTGGGATCTGAAAATTCATGTTTCAGAGTATACAATTTGATCCCAGCACACACCCAAAGCGGGCCGCTGTTAGATAGAAGTGGGAGGGGCATAGCTAGAAATGGGCGGGGCATGGCTAGAAATGGATCCTTCTATTGACTATATTGCGCTGTTAGGCTGTCCTGGGACGCTGCTGATCCTCGAAGCAGCGCTTCAACCAGTGTCGCAAGGGTGCTACGCTGTAGTTCCGGGCTGTCAGCTTGATTCTTCCAATCGAGAACTGTGCAATGCATAGCAGAGCGTTCCGATGGATACCATAGCAACAACATTATGAAATGCATAATCTCGAGATAGTTATTAATGGTTATTAATAAAAATCAAATTTAAATCAGCGGCGCTTCAACCAGTATCGCAACGTTCTGCTATGCATTTCCGGGCTGTCAGCTTGATTTGTTTTCAAATGAAAGCTATATGAAACGCACATCAACGTGTTCTGATGGATACCATAGGAACACAATTATTAAATGCACACGATATAGTGATTAATTTTACTGAAATTAATTCATTTTCAAATTTAACTGTAAAATTATTATTAACTGAATTTGAATAAATTTTTCGGTGTAACCCAAACCTCACAGGGTATATTTTAGCATTTATAGTTTGGCCAGTTATTTTGTATATATCATTGTTTGTTTTCAATAGTAACTATTTAAATGATACCAGTTTTCGTCGTCATTACCTCTTCATTCCCCTGAGTGTTACGAGAACTGCAGTGACAGTATACGTTTGTTTTATTGAAAATAAATCTAATTGTTTAAAGGTGCATATTCGCGGCAAAATTACTGAAATTAAAATTGTTTAAATTATACACTTTTAGAGGCTTAAACTGTGAGCCTATATGTAATGAAACGAAATAAATCTTAACATATGCTGATTTCATTCCATATAAATGAATATAATTTTTTTAAGTTGCGAAATTGAAATAGAGGCACATGCCTCTATTTCAATTTCGCAACTTAAAAAAGTATATTAATTTATATGGAATGAAATCATCATATGCTAAGATCTATTTCGTTTCGTTTCATATAGGTAGACACATAATTTAAGCCTTTAAAAGTATACAATTTTAGCAATTTTATTTTCAAGCATTCTGGTGTGAATATACACCTTTAACTATGCAAAAGCAATATTTAATGGACAATTGAATTAAGTCACAAGCTGTTAATTATTTCAACTGAGGATATGCAACTATTGTACATAATTTGATTGCCTTTTCTAGATTTTATATATTGTTTTATACATAATTTCATGTCACGTTATTTCTAAATAAGACGCGCATAAACGAGCATCTTTGATTCCGGATGACATAATTGTGCATGTTTTTGTTGTTATTATAATTACACCCTTCACCCATCTTACCTTTCAGATATACCTTGACGTAGCTCAATCCTACTGAGCGATCCGCTTTGGCGCTCAGGTATCTGATGTCATAATCACATAAATCAAGCTGTAGTTGGCATCACAATCAAAATGACATAATGTAATTTTGATTGTGACGTCATAGCTCCTTCACGAAAACCGAAAGCTCCGTCACTAATGTGTACAGATTGTATGTCTTGATGAATTTATAATTTAATAATCATTCTGTTAAATATTTTAAACCTAACTTGACTGGGAGTTTTTGATGGCGTAGGAAGCAACAGCTCCCAGTCAAAATAGATTCAAAATACTCAACAGAATACCTGTATAATTACCGTGAACTTGAGATTCTTCAAAGTCAGGGTTCAAAGTATAATATAAGTATCGACTCAAAAATTACACGTATATAAAATGTATGTGGTTTAGCTACAGCGACTCTTCTATTGACGCATGTCTGTTAAATAATCAGAAGGACCTCATCTAACAATTCAAATATCAAATCCCGTTTATATTTCCCTATATCGCAAAAAGTACGTATAGTGTTGCAACCAGTAAATTCGTGAAACATGGGTATAGCTCTTGCATTCCCATCCATTAAAATTATGCCAAAGACAGTACTAGGGGCGTACTTCATGTACAGATCGTCAGGTGCATTTCTATATTTGCACCAGGCACAGGGGTGACCACTGGCCGCACACCTACATCAATGTTCATGCTTCGAAATATGAGGCCCAGTTTATAAGTTGAACTTTTTCCGTGCCGCGTTAACAACGTTGCTCTACAGTCGAACCGACTGTAGAGCAACGTTGACACGGCTGCTGGTAATTGAATTTAAATGGGTGAACATGTGTCGTGTTGCGCCAGTCTATTGTTAGCTTTTCCTTGTTTCTGCTCTGTTAGCTGTGGGTCTTCAGGCCCTACTCAAGATCTCTTGTGAGAACATTATCGTATTTTTTGTTCAAATTATGTCCCGGAAACTAGATTTGTTTTGCGAATCAGTTAAATTTTCAGTGAACAAATCTGAAGCGAATCCATTGGATTTAAGATTATGTTCCTTAAACCTGATTTTTGACAAAAATGTCTATTTTTCAGACGATCTAACTCGCGAAAATATGGACAGATTATGTCGAAAGGAAATCATGACATTTCATTTACAGCTAATATGTTAACTGAAAAAGGAATTTCACATGCAGGTTCAAAACTCTTTGATATTTGGCCCGGACGGACGCACGCGCGGACACAATGATTACTATACACCCCTGTCTCTCAGAGGTATAACTATGTTGTGCAAAGAACTTACAAATCTAGGAAACACAATTGCTATCGTCGCTTTTGAACACGTGACAGGAGGCAATAAACATGTTTTTGTCACTATCGTCGCCATTGCCACCAGTGACAATGACGTATGAAATGACAACAATCGCAATAATTGTAGCCATCGTCCTAAGAAAAATCCAAAAACAATTCCGGTAAAGATAGCAACACCGTGGCCAATGACGACAATGTTGGTGATGAATGAAGCGGTGTTGGCGGCGGCGACGACGGCAGGAGCAGCGGCAGCGGCGGCGACAGCAACACCAGTGTCCGTAGTCGATACTACTATGGCATGCGCTGCCACTACTGCTGCTGCTCTTACTACTACTACTACTACTACTACTACTACTACTACTACTACTACTACTACTACTACTACTACTACTACTACTACTACTACTACTACTACTACTACTACTACTGACGCTAACACAACAACTGCCTCTACTAAATCTATGACACTGCTCAGTGTTCTGTATTTTATATCAAGCGAACAAGACACTGAACAAATACCGCCACAATATTATCATGACCATTGCAATGCTGTAATTATAATATTAATATTGATGATGATGGTGGTGGTGGTGGCGACGACGACGACGACAACGACGACGATACTGATGATGACAATGATGATGACAATGATGATGACAATAATAATAATAATAATAATGATGATGATGATAACAATCTTTATAACAAGTTATATTGCGATGTAATAACTGTAACTGCACTGGTAAATTATTATTATTATTATTATTATTATTATTATTATTATTATTATTATTATTATTATTATTTATATACCCTGTATATACGTTATACCTGTATGTCACGAAGTGACATAAGGTTAATATAACTATGACTATGTCACCAGTGACATGGAATCGAAGAAGAGTGACAATCGCTATCGCCGTCATTTCCCCCAGTGACAGAGAAGAGGGGTGGGACTAAAAATTCAATTTTGAGTTATCGTCACCATTGTCATCAGTGATAGCAAGGCCCTAATATTGTGGCTATTGCAATCGTCACAATCGTCACCAGTGACCGCGAATCAGGGGCATACGACAATGGCTAGAGTTGCAGTGGGAGGAGTAGAATAGCTCAAGTGTAGTCATTGTCTGTAGAGCCAGTGAGGGGAGAAAGATGGACAATGGACCGTTCCATTCTTAGCTATGCCCCGCCCATCTCTAGCTAAGCTCCACCCACACATTGCTCGTGTTTGGATCGCTCGATCTCTGAACTCTCTGACTATCAATTTCCAGAAAACTATACAGGTAAGCTATTGAATATTTTGAGACTAATTTGACTGGGTACTGTTGCTGCCTATGGCAGCAACAGCGCCCAGTCAAATTAGTTGCAAAATATTCAACATCATGTTTAGGAAATAGTAGAGACATACAATTCTTACGTGTCGGACTATTAAGGGTTAAAGACGGGCCTACTAGAATCATTTATGACATAATGATTATGACGTCATCATACACGCCGCTTGGCTGAGTATGACGTCATATGACGACAAATCATCGATGGATAATCGGGAAAAGACAATTGCTATTACCGCCATTTTCCCAGGCAATACAGGGAATTATTGCCGTTTAACCGTTTACCTCATCCACTCACCAACCCCTTTAAGGAGGCGGTTTAACACAATTTCCTGAACAGAGTCACAGTATGAATGGATGAATGGATGAAGGGTTGGGTTTCGGACCATTTACCAATCATTTGTCAGAACTTGATCGCGGATATGCCATTCTGCAAGTACGGCGCATGAAAAGTGCGCTTCAATCGGGCCATGTTTCCGCGTCTGCATTTTGTGGTTGCCATAAAGTGACACGACCATACTAACCTAACTATACTAACCAAACTACCATCTAATCTATTCTATTCTTCTGTCTACTAATAAATAACACCAGCTGATACATTTACAAGGTCAAAATTCAAATGATCGGCAACGGAAATGCCAATAGAATAGATGGTTAGATCTATGACTGAGGACGCTTTAGAGTCGAGGGCACTGTGCCGTGGATGTACTGAGTGGCTCATGTCTTCGCGATGGCCCATATGTCGAAAAACCTGTATGGTTAGGTTGGTATAAAGAAGAACTAGCGGCTGAAAGATTTTGTGAATGGATGATTGCTGATCTAAGTTAGATTAGGCCTGGATATCGTAATTCACAAATAATAGTGATCTCACCACACACAGCTTCCTTTCTCCATTCCACACGGAGCAGCCAAACCGGATCCCTCCCTTTTTCTGATTCTTGAGTACAGGGCCTTTGGCATCACGAAAAGCAAAATCACATAGGTTAAAAATGTCTACCACAAAAATTCAGCCCAACATAGAAATTAATACGGGTTTGAACCTGGCATGAATAGGCAGGGCCGTATTTAGATATGTGGTGGCCCTGGGGGCAAAGAATGAGGTGGGGGGTGTCTAGGGGCTCTCCCACAGATTTCTTTTTACATCTAGGTGCTCTGAGACGGACAGAAAGTCTACTTTTAGGATGAATTATGGCGCTTTCTTTCGTTGTAAAATTATTTTATTTTGCAAATTTTTGTAATTAACATTGTTGCCGAACACCAAACAAGAATTGAAGCCCCCACAAATATTAAAATAGAATTATAATGCATGATTAAGAGTTCTAAACTAATAAAGTTTGCTTTAAATGTCCTATAACCTCCAAAAAAGTGCATAATATTTTTTTCATTTTTAAATTGTGGGGGCCCATTGCTTGTGGGGGCCCTGGGGCTTTTGCCCCGCTTACACCCCCTTAAATACGGCCCTGTGAATAGGACCTGTTTACCAGGGCGCCGAACTAGAGGCTGGACTCGAAAGATCGAAAGCACGGCCGTGCAGTGCCAGAAAAGTTGATTTATATGTCGAACTTTTCTCGTGCTAGCTAGGATTTAATCATTTATTCACTAAATTTAGTTAGCGCGGCACATGCGAAGTTCGATTGGTTAACCCTTTAATGACTAAATTTCTTCGTAAGATTAAAATATTTACTTACTGAATGCCCATTTGCAGACCAAGAGCAGACTATTTTTTTTTAATTCACCACTGGAATGACTGACTCGGTTATCGAGCCAGTCATCCCGGTGGTAAATTGTCAAAAATAGTCTTCTCTTGGCCTGCAAATGGACATTTCACAAGACCCCTGCAGAGGCCGGTCTTGGCCGGTTTCGTCCTGAAAGGGTTAAACGTGGCTGCTTCTGTGACGACGCAGGGCGACGAGCTTACCATGATTTTTTGTCGGGAAAATAAATTTGGCCGATCGCAAGAGCACACCGTTTGCCCTTTCCAGGAGTATGTGAGCGTGCAGAAATGCGTACAAATCATCATATCATCTATAACTTGTCTATTACAAATTGCAATGTCATAAATATAATTTACCAGATTTATTTATAAAAAATGAAATATGTTTGTTATCATCATAACGCATAAGAATATTGAAAACAAGTTTTTTTGGACATGTGGATGAAAAATAATCCCGATATTTGACAGGATGTCCGGAAATCTGGAGGCCTGTTAAAATCCGCATTTATCGGATAAATTCGAAGATATGCTCACCCTGACGACGACATGGACGTGTCTTCCTGACTGTAAGGTGTCATTGAAGGTATATCCCGGCTAACCTGGCTGTATCTCTGCGACACGTGCTGTGTGCTTTACTTGTCAGTACATAGTTCTCCTATGAACGGATGATCAAGGAAATCGAACGACTAACGCAGGTTAATTTCCTGAAAGTGAGTTGTCTGCTGCTACGTATCCTCAAATACAGTTTCTTCCCGTGTCTCATTGTGGATTTCAAAATATCTGTGATATACGTTCCAGACAATACAGAATAGCATATTTTTTATTGCCGTTGATATTAAAGCGGCATTGCCTTAGATATATAAATAAATTTGTACATTTTCTATATTTTTTTCCAAAAATACGTGTCCCGGTGTATTAGCCCTTTCATGACGAAGTCGGCCAACACCTTTTAACACAAATTCCAGCCCGTCACACATATTTGTTATTATTCGTTGTTTTTCTGGAAACTGGTGTGTGCGGATGAGTTTTTAAACTTGGGAAGGATTATATTTACGAAACAATTCAAACGGAAAGAACTAAAAAAATCTGCAATATGTTTAGATAGTATGCCGGCGACAGACAAAATACTAACGCCACTGTGTTTGACCCTCCAAAACATCAAAGCGTTACGCGCAAGGAGGACAGAAAACCGCAAAGTATTATACTAGGAGATCAAACGAGTCAGTTGCATAATACAATTTTTTATACAAGACCAACGACGAATAGCAAACGACTGCTAACCCAGCAGGCACATGCCATTGTTTCAACGTTGAATCCACGTTGAAATCACGTCATGACGTGATTTCAACGCGGATTCAACGTTGAAACAACGTCATGTGCCTGCTGGGAAATAGCGAATACCCTGGCCAGTGTCTCTGCGAACCGGAGATAAAATCTCTCGTTAGATTTGTGCTTGTGTCAGTAAACCCTTTTGCGTCAACAGCCCCTCAAAGCGCTCACAATGTTACCTATATCAATTGATGTTTTAAAGATCTAGATATCTCAAAGGAAATTGCAATTCACACTCAGTACATGCCCATTTAGAGAAGATAATGTGCGTAAATTTGCCACAGAAATGTACAAAAATAACTTCCTGTTGCTACACGTTTTGTTCAGCTTGATCATTAAATGGTTAATATTTAAGAGAGTCCAAATGTTTGCTTTGACAGTGTGGATGGCCAGGCTAAGTGAAGACTATTTTTGAAAATTTACCACTGGAATGATTTGCTCAGTTACCGAGCCAGTCATTCCAGTGATCAATCTTCAAAAAATCTCTTCTCTTGGCCTGCAAATGTACATCACTCAAAAGCACTGCAGGTGCCATTTTGCAGGTTTAACCATTATAAGATTACGCTGAAACAGGAGAGGTGAATATTCTTGGAATGTATATTTTACATAAAATAATTGATGTTAAAATGATAGTATTGACACACGGGAAGCGTTTTATAGGCATGGTTCCGTATATTAAATGTAGATCTATCAGCGATAGCATCTTCAACTAAAATGCTTTTGACACAAATATTGGTGATAGTAAAATGATATTGCACAAATATTTCTCATATAAAAGGTTTTGAATATTATTATCATACGCATCAGATTACTATTGAAACTACTATCAGAAACTGCTCTATGCACTTTACCATGATTTTCATGAGGGACACACATGGGGAACATCGCTTTCCAGTCCTTCAGGAAGCTATGGATTCGTAGATCAATGATGCCCTTGATAAAGAGGCTACGTTTATACAATGCAACCTGTGTATCCTTGATGCTGTATAACTGTAACAGCTGGGCAGCTCCAAAGGCAGCTCTAAATAAACTCTATGCCTGCCACCGCAAACATCTACGCTCCATCACTGGACACCGATGGCCAGAGAGCATACTTTCCAACGATGCACTGTGAAAGATGTGTAATACGTCGCCGCTGTCTGTAAAAGTCGCCCAGCAAAGATGGTCCATGTTTGACCATGTGCTAAGGATGCAAGAAGAGACACCAGCACAGAGAGCCTTGGAATTCGCCCTACTCGGAGCCAGCAAATACGGAGCCAGGAGAGGACGTCATTGCATAAATCTGCTAAGCGCGTTACGAGGTGACCTCAAGAAATCAGGACGAGGTACACTCAAGCCAAAGAATGGACCTGAGGAAGCTAAGGATTTCGGCTGAGGACAAGACACAGTGGGTAAAAGCTAAGAAGGACTGATTGCAGCTGTATGATGTTTCTACTACTACAGCCGCAGAATACAGTAATCATAGATACACACAAATCTCAGAAACTGATGCCATTTGTTTGTATCGATATATACAATTTAGGGTATCAATAAGCGTAATGACTCGAGTATATAATTACACAAATTACATTGGCTTAGGGTGCAAGCCATTTCTTATTATATAATGTCTGATTTCGAACACTGTTTTCATATTGACCTGTCTAATTGGAGTAATTAAAAAACCATCATAAATGTCACTAAATACTCACAACGAATAGACGGTTTGCAAGCATATCTTAAGCCCCGGGACAAGCCACATTATGCCTGTACCATGTTGATTTTGAAAATAATACAGGTGGTATAAATTGCTACTACATAATGCAATGTCTTTAAGCTCTATGATAATACAACTATCTTATAAAAGGCACGAAGCAATTATTCAGATCAAATGTTGACTATTTTTACATTTATTTTAATAGGTGAAAGAGTTAAGAAATGAATATCATATTTGGATTTGGCTGAACGCATCTTATCGGACAAGGTGAATGTTACTGCTTTGCCTCTGTTGCCCAGTTCAGCAGTCAGGCAGAAATCCCTTTGTTACCGTGGCTGATGCAGTATTCCCGCTTAAATGCTATTTAATGCATCCATACCGAGGACGATATCAGCCTTTGGAAAGACGCACATAGGATTTTCTACATTCTAGGGCAAGGATGGGTGTTGAAAAAGGCTTTTGGGGTTCTTTCCACCAGATGGAGAATATCTTGGAAGAGTAATCTGCTGCTGACAAAGCTGATGTCGTGGTGATGGCAACATTCCTTTTGCACAACTAACTCCTGTAACCAATGGATAATCAGATGTGGCTTGATGAGGCAGGAGAAGCAGAGGGTACCAAGCATCCATTAAGAAGAGGGTACCGTACATCCATTAAGCAGCGGGTTCCATGCATCCATTAAGCAGAGGGTACCATGCATCCATTAAGCATAGGGTACCATGCATCCATTAAGCAGAGGGTGCCATGCATCCATTAAGGCACATTGGAGGAAATTGCGCTGGTCCAGTAGCCTTCGTCATATATGATAACTTCTTTCAGTTCTTCAACTCAGTTGAAGGAATAATTCCATGGCAAGACAGGATGATTTGACGGAATACATATACATGGAAGCAGAATGGAGAAATCCCATTTTAGCTATACCCGACCATCTCTAGCTCGGTTCCAATCACGATTTGCCTGTGACGTGTTTTGGGATCAATCGGTCGCGGCACTCTCTGAATCCCAATTTCCAGAAAACTAAAAGCTGTTGAATATTTTGAAACTAATTTGACTGTTTGATGTGCGCCCCGTCCAATTAGTTTCAAAATATTCAACATCATGTTTATTAAATAGTAAAGACGTACAATTCGTACAACTTGACAGACTATTCCAGCTTAAAGACGGCTTGTTTCTGTCAATTATGATTGTGGATTGGGACACTGGATTATGACGCCAACCTGTATGTGACGTAGTTGATTATGCTTGACCTATAAACTGGATTCCTCCATTATTGTACCTATTATTATTAAATCCGAGTTTGTAAATTCTTGTTTGAATAACATTGACTGAAATCATCAGTAATTTACGAGAAAACTGTATCTGCATAATTATCCCGAGAACAGTCTAATTTCTTGTTTAAAATCAGATAGTTTTAAGTTTTTCCTATATACAACCACAGACAGACAAACATACACTAACCACGTGAAAAATGACTGGTTGAATGCACCAAGCATGTTATCAATGTCTGTCAGTCTGTTTGTTTGTCTGTCTGTCTGTCTGTGCAGTCAAATAATTGGCCATATGCGATTTGTCGATCGCGTAGGGCGTAAAAATTAGAATTGATTTCTAATTTAGATCGGCGCGTCAGCGACTTACGCTTCCAGATTGTCGCGCACGCATGCAGTTTAGCAATTAGCATAGACCATACTGGAAGCGTAACATAATTTCTTAATGCGGGACGCTCGCCCGCGCGACGCTCGCATCCGGTTTGGGGGAGGTGTTACGCCCTAGAGTTACGCCTCATAGTTACGACGTATTCACGAAGAGGGGCGTAAATAAATGCGTCAATGTAATGCATGTAGGCCAGAATTCGTTGGCCACATATAGGCCGCTTATTGACGTAGTACCGTACGCGTCAACAGCTGTCAAAATGTGAGGCCTTCACTACAACATGGAATGCTGAACAGTCACAGGCTAACTACCATCGACTCAAAATTTAGTGTGTACGCTTAATACTGCCAAATAAAAAAAAAAAAAAATAAAATAAAATAAAATAAAAATAAATAGTATTCATTCGGACGTTCTATCGTGGCTGACTAACCTATCGTGCAACCATTCATTAGTAAAATGCTTGTCATTACAAAAACTAAGTGCTGCGAAAACATGTAATTTGTATATTCTTACAACTTTTCTTTAGCATTCTGAAGCCTTTTTGGGAAAACTATACATTTAAGCTGTTGAATATTTTGAAACTAATTTGACTGAGTTATACACGAAATAAATATTATAATAATATACCCTAATTATCCATAATGAAGAGAAATTGCACTTGAACATTTCTAAGAACATGCGCCGTTTATTAATACACGTGCAAGGTCAGCAGATTTGTTGATAAAGAGGAATATGTCCGCCCGCAATTGAATGCACGCCAGTAATAAAATACGTGTCTAGTTCGGTCATATACGTGCGGATGACGGACGTAATCGCGCGCTAGTGTGACACATTCATCCGGTTTGGAGGAGGTGTAGGTTTTGCCAGGCATAAGTTACGCCCTCCTCGTGAATACGGCCTCAGTGGTAAATATTCAAAAATAGGTCTACTCTTCTCTTGGCCTGCAAATAGACATGCCTCAAGGCCACTACATAGCTGATTTTAGTTATTTTGAACTAGAAGGTTTGAAGTTTGAAGGGTTAAGTTGAAACAAGAGTGGTTAAGTGATGTTACCAAATCTTTTGTCTTAGGTACCCATTTGGCATGTGGCTGGCTGAATAACGATATTTTCTTCCGTAACCTTGTAAGAAAATGGAGTTCAGGAAGATCTTGTTCGCCTATGGTCAAGTTTGTTCTGACAATCCTTAGTAATAAACAGATAAAGTGGTTTAAATTCATTTGTTGCACGTGTAACGTTTGGCCCAACTCTTTGACATCCAACGGAGAAGAGCACTTGCATTCTCAGTCAGTTCGGCTGCTCCAACATCTTCCACAACTGCGTTGTTCTGTTCATTTGCATGACCAATAGTATTGTAGAAAAGGTACGACTGGCCTTGTTCACCGCATAGCTAGGGTTGATGAACTGATGAGTGTCATCGAGAAGTGGTTAGCGCATATCACTTACATGAACTGGCTGTCATCGGGCATAATGTGTGCGATCAGGAGTGAAAGGCCATGGAATCAGTTTTGTTAAAACGTCGATGGTGAGAGCGATGTTTGCTACTGTCAGAGCTAAAGCTGAGTAGTGGTGAATGAAAACGGGAAATGTAGACTTGCATCAATTCTCTGATGACAACTTTTATCTAGTTTGATAGTAGTTTTAGCTCACCTGACGTGAAAGGGGCATTATCAAATGCTCAGGTGTGCTGTCCGCGGAAATCGACCATAGTCCATCAACAGACGAGGGTTGTCACACGATATCCCGGCTTGCAACTAAGATACTGACAAGTACACATATTGATGCAAGGCATCAATGGCAAATAGCGTGGCCAGAGATTATTATAATTCAAGTTGAGTTTCAAATTCATTTTTATACATAATATACAATTTGCAGTAGCACAACAGGTTGTCCACCAAAGACAGTGACTATATCTAGACCGTGGGCCCCTACATAGGACAAAAGATAAATTATACATGTAAAAATGGCACCGACACTATATAATATAGGAAGACGCGAGTTTCAAGTTAAGTTCAATGTATTATAAAGATATTAGCCATTAGAAAGTGATAAATTGACAATATATTTGCAGGACAGAGAGAAATGTGTTTATCTCGTTATATTAACATTCAATATTACATAGGTTCTGACTATCATCTACAGTTTCCTACCTTTCCCATGTAGTGCTGATGGTGGCTGCGATTGTAATAATGATAGTTTCTTGGTAGTGTCATATCTTTAAGATGGTTGTAATGGCATCGGCCTTGGATAGGATTCGCTATGGACTATAGGAAGAAGCCGATTATATTTTGGGGCAGTCCATCCATCTTTCCATCCATCTTGTTGACCATTTGCGTAAATTCTGGTGTTTTGTTTGATAATTCTATATGGAGCTAAATTATAGGATATATAGAAAGATTTTCACATTATTGCAAGAAATATTTGATGATAGATTCGTTCAATATGAAGTGAGTTCTAGATGGTATTATGTTCGAAAGCCTGGTTACAAACCGAGTACAGAGATTATGATACTGAATAAATAGTAAATTAGTAGCATTTGAAAACTGCAAGTTGCGACTAAATTGCATATTTCAAAATTACTTCATAGTAGAATTTTTTTACACTCCATACTTTATTAGCGCATTCATATATATATCTATATAAACATATCGGTGAAATTCTGGAGCCGAACCTATTACAAGCGATATGCCAGGACCTATTGACATCTATCTGATTGTGGCTAATGTGAACCAACTATCTTTGAATGGGTACATATTGCGAATATATAACTACATGGACATACTTGGTAATTATGATATTATTTGATGGTAGGATCGTGCAATATTTCCTAGAGCACTAGTACATAATAATACATAATGAGTTTTGCATGGCTAGATGTTCGAAAACTGGTTACAAGCAGAGTACATAGATATCAGTACGTAAATTATTGGCATCTAACAACTTTTGGTCGCTACTAAGTTGCGTGTTATAAAATTACTGCATGGTGGAAGTTTTTAAATCGAAATTATATTAGCATATTTATATATCTACCTAACATTTTGGGGCCAAACTTATTACAGACAGAGGCTACCGAAAACCATGGCTCTGCCAATACTTGTGCAAATTTTTGCCATGGAATTCTGTACTACGAAATTACTTCATGGTAGACATTTTTAAGCTTGATACTTTATTAGCGTATTCATATACCGATCTGAGCATATGTATGAATTTCGAGCCGAATATGGGCTAAACTTATTGCAGACAGTATGGTACTGAAAATCACTGCTCTGCCAAAATTTAAGCCAATTTTCGGTATGGAATTGCAGACTATGGAATTATTAGTAGAATTTGTTTTAACTATAACTATAGCTAGCAATGATATGATATCATATTGTTTACAGCTGAAAGTAATCTAGGCTAAATTATACTTTTTAAACTCAAGTCTATGTGGTTGAAAATCTGGGGCTGAGCATAACCTACAGACAATAGGGCAGTGAAGACTGTGAATTGGCTAAAATTTCAGGCATTTTTTTGTATGAAATCGTGTACAACGAATTAAATTACTTCACAGTAAACATTTTTAAAACTCAATACTTCATTAGCATATTCAGATACATATCTAACCATATAGGTGGAATGTTTGGGTCGAACACATTGCAGGCATTACTAACTTGGCACATACATACCCTTTCTGTTGATTTATGTATCTAACCACCCGTTACAATGTTATTGACAGCTGTTTTGACTGGAATTTCGGAACATCAGTTGCCTATACATAGCGCTAAATAATTCCATGCATGGATCTTTTCCCAGTGAAGGATTAAGGACAATGAATTACTAATGAAAATCACACGTACATTATTTTTAGCAAATTTTTTCTAATTTTTAACGATTTACAATATTATTACACATGTTTTACTGTTAAAATTTACTACACATATAGTGACTAGTAAAATGCGTCCACGACATTAAAATGTTTGCCGCGACGCCTTACGAGACATAACAATGGAAATTTATACACTATCTCGAATGTTCAGCCCAGTGTTTTATGCTATAATACATAAGGGAAATGAAACAGATACAGTACCTGGTATTGTCGTCATAATATATTAAACCTTTACTGTCTAAATTTGGTGAAGAATGTTAAAATATTTAGATATTGCATGTTCATTTGCAGGCCAAGAGAAGACTGTTTTTGCAGATTTGCCACTGGAATCTGGAATGACTGTCTCGAGAGTCATTCCAGTGGTAAATTATCAAGACCTGTCCCCTCATGGCATGCAATTTGACATTGCTCAAGATCGCTGTAGGGGCCGGTTTGACCAGCTATGAGATGAGGTGGTTAAAATACAATAAGAGATGATGATAGGCCTATATTCATAGCCGTCGTCATTGTGATTTACATAATTGCAACCATGACTTCCCAGAATCCCATTTTCAAGGTAACTATAGAGGTAAGCTGTTGAATATTTTAAAACTAATTTGACTAGATGCTGTCAGTGCTTATAGCAGCAGCACAATTAAATTAGTTTCAAAATATTCAACAGAATGTTTATTAAATAGTAAAGACATACAATTCGCACAGCTTACAGCCTTTTCAACGTTCGTGATAGCCATAGCTACGTCATTCATCACATATTTTGACTGTGATGTCAGCCTACATGTGACATAATTGATTATGACATCAACACTTGGGTGACAGGTTGGATAACTTATACCTTCTATCCATAACAGAATCGGTCCATTGCGATTGGGTCTACATGCGTCTGGCAGAGAAAAGCTAACTATCTGAATGCTCTTGCTAAAATATGTGGTCACTTATTACAAGTGATTCGACTGCTTAGGCTACGTTATATAGCTCATAAATAAGTTAATATACTTACAAAATATAAACAGAAATTCTACCTTGTTTTGAAAACGTGTTAATTTATTTTTGTGGTCTTCTATACCAAACGGTGTCTGGTTTCACGGAAACTGGGAAATAAAACCCCCCCACTTTAACCATTATCTTTCTCCTTTCAAAGGCTAGGCCTAGTTGTTTCACGGCCAGTACAAGAAAGATGTGTGTAGATTATGTAAACAATAATCCTGAAAGTTGTCTACATGTGTGCAGCAAAGGTTTACGGCAGCAGTTTCCAAAATGAATAGAAGTTATCATATAGTTATCACATGTACATAAATGTTTGGAATTTCAGCGATGTTTGCGTTAGGTTTTAACGCATTTCTGTAATTCTTACCGCCTCTCCGTATTACCGTATTTCCCCTATTTATTTTTACCGTAGATTTGTAGTTCCGTATTTTGCATGCTATTTAAGCAGAATTTCTATTCCAATTAACAAAAAAAGAATTTACTTACTTTTGGAGGCTATATACATATCTGATCGTCTGCACCAGATATCAGTCAGTCAGCGAAGATCCAGCGGTCGAGACATCTATCTCCCCCCCCCCCCCCCCGCCCCCGCCCCATAGTGAGCGTATGCGTATGAGCGATCTAACCAATATATATCGTAAATCTATGGTTCCAACTGAAAATAGAGTCGCGCTCTATCTATCTATCTAGTTACCTGTTGGAGACCACAATCCTTTGCACAAAATGGCCGCGCCTATACGCAATTCTAGACACACTCTGAATATAAGCGTAGCCGTGAGCGGCCACGCAATAAACGAAAACAACGACACCACACACACACGCGCACGCACGCACGCGCGCGCGCGCGCACGCACGCGCGCACGCACGCACGTACGCACGCGCGCACGCACGCACGCACGTACGCACGTACGCACGCACGCACGCACGCACGCAAGCACGCACGCACACACATACACACTCTTTCCCTCTCTCTCTCCCTATCTCTCCGTCTCTCCTTCTTTCCTTCTCCCTCTCGCTCACCCACACTCAGACAGAAGTATAATGCCATTTCCAATATTACCACCCTTCGTTTCCAAATATATTAAGTTGAACGGGAAACGAAGAGTGGGATCCGGTCTAAGTATATACACCACTCAAGGTCAACACTCCTCGATTTCGAAATTGCGGGTCGAAAGAGAAGTGAGGAGTGAGATCAGGCTGCACGCGCTCACACAATCACTTTCGCGCGCACACCTTCACACAGTCATGCCTAGAAATTAAAAATTGAGTTTTGAAACGTTGATTCGTTTCTTTTACATCGAAAGAGGACCACTCTGACATTCCATCACTGGAACCACTGGATTGGTTATCGAGCCAGTCCTTCCAGTGATAATCCATCAGACTAATACCGCATTCTCCAACGTAACGGGGATGGTTTGACTGACTTCCCCATGTAATGGCATGAGGGCATTAGTTTTGCATGTATTTTATTAAATAACTTTCTTGGTTCCTCTTATCCACTTACTAATGCTTATGTCCATATACGCTCACGCGTTCTCGTGGTCATCCACACACACACGCACGCACGCACGCACGCACGCACGCACGCACGCACGCACGCACGCACGCACGCACGCACGCACGCACGCACGCACGCACGCACGCACACACACAGGCACACTCACGCACGCACGCTTACATATCCACTTCCCATGCATACAGACGCACATCCACAACCCCATACACCCGTATGCACACACAATCGTACCAAATTGTTGCAAATTGTAAACTCTAATGTATAACCTTTACAATGGAGGCGAACTAGCCACTGGTTTAGTACAGATTTGTATATTGAGAGTTGAACTCGTGCCTGTGATGAGAAAATGGAATCTGTTAAAAGTAAGAATTATCCTCCCAAATTGGCATAGAAGAAATGCGATGGATTATAGTGGAGAAAACGCAATTACGTGCGTTCGTAATTACCCGTAACGGAACCAATCACTGAGAATGCAGGTTATTGGGCCCATACTGGGCCAACGCGTAATTGGATCTATTGGTCCAGTATTGTTTCAGTACCAGCTCAGTAATCTGCGCGCTCAGGGATGTTGGCGCTATGATGGCCATAGACTACTTATTACAGGTACTTATTTAACAAGTTTTATAACATAAACAATGCTTCACGCCGACTTTTGCTGAGCGTGAAAATGGCCGTGATCATATTAGGGCCAATGGGAACATTGGTAGATTATTGAAATCATTTACTATAGACTGGTACCCTAGCCGAGACAATTTGGCACTTAATACAAAATGCCAAATTCAAACACATCTGCACTAGTCTGGTATATCTCATTACGTGTCCCTGCTTTGGCCAATGATTATCGTGGAAGCAAATTCGATAATTTGTCATCAGTTTCTGCAAGAAATCATCCCAAAGACGTCATAAGACTACAGATACGACATATTTTGATAATCGAGTGCTGATACCAGCTTTCTCTGCAGTCAGCTACAGCATCGTGATTTCCAGATGCGTTCACATTTATCCCCCACTATAGGCCCGCTAACGCCGCTTACTGGGCGAGATCTGTCTCAATAGCCGCCCATATTAGACATGTATTGCTCCAGTACAAGCCCAGTAAACTGTGTTATCAGAGACTAATTAATTTACGTTGTTTTTATTTCAGAAACAAATTTACAGATATTACTTGAAGTATTGTAAAATTTAATGAATTTTCTGTTACATATTTTCAAACTAATTTGACTAGGTGATGGCATCAACAGCACCCAGCCAGATTAGTCTCTCATAGGCATCAACAGCATCCAGCTAAATTAGTTTTAAAATATTCAAAAGCTTACCTGTATAGTTTTCTGGAAATTGAGATTCAGAGAGTGTGTGGATCGATTGATAACAACACGGGAAACGCGTGGGTGGAGCTTAACTAGCGGTGGGCGGGGCTTAGCTAAAACTGAATTCAACCAAGAACAAAGCCAATCCTTATCTGGGAGCAAAACTACCAAACAATCTCAAAAGGCCATTCATGAACAAAGAGTAGTCAGGGTACAAGGCTCATCGCCAGAAAGCTAAATAATGTCCAAAGACTGTGAAAGACACTGCGATGGTACCACAAATTCCAAAATGTAACTGTCCGGTCTGAGATCCCCATCAGGCAACATCTGGAGACATGCTAGAGACAGGTAAAACTATATTCCTCCTTTGCATTATTTTCTATCATTTCAGTACCCACATATGTTATTGAAGCTTGAGATTGTCATTTGTGAGCGAAGCGATTGTTTTAAAAAGAACTTAAGAGAGAGAGAGAGAGAGAGAGAGAGAGAGAGAGAGAGAGAGAGAGAGAGAGAGAGAGAGAGAGAGAGAGAGTGAGAGGGAGGGAGGGAGGGAGGGGGGGGGAGGGAGGGAGAGAGAGGGAGAGAGAGATGGGGAGAGAGAGAGGGGGAGAGAGGGAGAGAGAGAGAGGGAGGGAGAGAGAGAGAAAGAAAGGGAGAGAGAGAGGGAGAGAGGGAGAGAGGGAGAGAGGGAGGACGATGCACGATTGAAGCCAGGACCCGGTAATTTGGATGTGGGATTGGTGCCACGCGGTAGAAGAGCTTATGGTTGAGCCACAATCAACCCGCCCTGGAGAGATGTCGTTGGCCGCGTGAAGTGGTGGCGCTACTTGCTTGCTGCTTCTATCTGCTGCATTCCTGGTGACGAATCGTCCGATGATGCAATGACGCAGACGTTGATGTGTGTGGTGGTGGAAACACGAAAACTGGACGCGGAGATCTTGATTGGCGTGACTTTGATTTTGGCGCGGATGCTGTTGCTCTGCTTTTCTCTCCTTTGTCCAGCGTGGGATACACATTTTATCATGCGTATGAAAGGATTTTTAGTGATATAACGACGTGACATATAGGCCCTTTTTAACTCCCAAATAGCGCCATCTGCATTCAACTACTTATTATTTCTAACAGTAACAGATTATAATTTTAAGTTTTAAATTTGGATATTTACTTTACAAACCCTAGGTTTTAAGTTTAATTTATCCAGTTTCTTATTTATTTAATCACTGGCCATTATTTTAAGTTATTTATTCTTATTTGATGGTATTATCATTCAGTTTCGTCTCTTAATATTTTTTATTGAAAGATTTTTCTTCCTGATTTCCGTTTTGAGATCTCATTTCACGGACTGCCATCCACCCCGATGCCACCTCCTAGAGAAATAAAGTAATTACCCCTCCCATCCTCGTATACACTGCATACAACACCTACACCAGCCAACAACAGCTCATTAGGAAGCAACAGGCAAAAAAATCCCTAGCTACATCTTAAATTATGATTTTTTTAAGTTTTGACTTTAATTTAGAGCAACCCTTCGGGGAAGCACCTCAACCCTTCGGGGGTAGCACCTCTAAGAGTGAGACATGGCTCAAATACATCTAGGTGTAAGCGGCCAATAAATCAACTGAAAAGACATCAGCCTCCTATGCCAAGTTGGACAGAAGAAAACTGATAATCGCAACGGATTTCCATACATACAGAACGCAGAGGCAAAGGCCAGAAGAAAGCTAAACATCATGAGGAAGCTGACAGGAACAAAGTGGGGTGCCGATAAAAGGATCCTCAAGACCATCTACCTAGGTGCCGTACGACCACACCTTGAGTATGGATCCAGCTCATGGATGACAGCAGCTAAATCTCATCAACAGAACCTCGACAGAGTACAAAACCAGACACTGCGCATCATCACTGGTGGAAAGAGATCAACACCAGTAGAAAAAATGGAGCAGACAGCAGGCATCCCCCACTTCGCAAAGGAAGGGAATGCAAAGCACTGATCCAAGCTGCAAAGTTAAAATCGTTCAACAACCACCCGATGAAGATCAGGCAAGCACAGCTGTCATCAGGAAGACTTAAAAGATCAAGTTTTGTGAAAGAGACAAAAGCACTTCAAATGAAACACCAAGAAATGTTGCCAGCACAAATAGAAGACCCAAACCACACTCTTGATCCTCCACCCTGGGAAAACAAACTAGAGAGCAGAGCTATTCGCACCACAATACGTCATCTCACAACCAAAGATGAACACAGTGATGTGAGCAAGAAGGCCCTGACCCTAGCCATGCTGGAAGAAATGTACCTTCAGGAGACATGTATAAGGATCTACACAGATGGATCAGCCAAAGATGCAATTAGGAGCGGAGGTGCCGGACTGCACATACAGTATCCAAACGGACAACATGAGTCAGCTGCAATACCGACAGGCAAACACTGCACAAAGTACAGAGCTGAAGTCGAAGCACTGGTTCATGCAGCTAATACCATCAGCAGAACAGCAGACCCTATTGCACAGATTGTCTTTTTATCTGATGCCCGCTCCGTCCTCGAGGCTATCACCAAAGGTAAGCTGCCACAACTTGAAGAAGCACTACACACCATCAATTGCTTTCGGATAGCATTGCAGTGGATCCCCTCACACTGTGGAGTCCAAGGAAATGAGGAAGCAGACAAGATGGCAAAGGTGGTACAGAAGAGAATCAGAATGGTTACCCATACAGAGATGAAGACTATCATCAAGTCACGTTATAGAACACCTCAATAAGAAGATGCCTACCATTATCTCTCGAGGCCAGAGCAAGTCCTAGAACTGGACACAACAGACTAAACCAACACATATACATGCGGTTCCACCTTACGACATCGCCTGCTTGTCCTTGTGGAGAAGCAGAACAGACCATAGAGCACATACTTCAATGTTGCAGTACGTATCAGCTGCTGACAGAAGAGATATGGCCTTTGCCAACCTCTTTTCCTGAAAAGCTGTCTGGGCCTGTGGAAGAACTGCAGAAAACCACAGATTTCATCTTGAGAACGGCTCTCCAAGTGTGATACCAGCGATCGAAAAGAAGAAGAAGAAGCAACATATTTCCCTGATTGTATGGTTCCAAGCATGTTTGATTTGTAAAAATGAACTGTATTTGTTTGCAAGTGGGAGACACATTAATGACATATATCTTACTTTGTTTAACCATTTAATGTCCAACTTTGTTCAAGAATATTTGCTCATTGAATGGTGTATGTTAGCACATACTGTGGTATAATTGACGAATCCAGTTTATCGATCAATCAAATGCCGTCGTAATCAACTGGGTCACATGTAGTCATAATCAATCAAGTCATGAATGACGCGATTTAGTCCCCTATAAATGGTTAATAGTCTCTCAAGTTGTACAAACTGTATGTTTTTAATATTTAATAAACAGTCTGTTGAATATTTTAAAACTAATTTGACTCGGTGCTGTTGCTGCCCAATCAAATTAGATCAAAATGTTCAACACAGTCCAACCGGTTGGTCTTATTTCTTTAGTTTTATGCTGTAACCTCTGGCTACGCTATTTTTGTCATGTCGTTCAATAAGATTTGCAGTAACTTGATCATATTCAATGCCAAGCATCTTAGATAGCCACACAATCTTCTGAATGCTAAAGTTGGTAAATTTAAATTGTAGACGTACATGGTATAGTAGATGACACAAACCAGATACAACTTTGATGGCGTGTTTCTGAAAATTTTTCGTTTACATTTATGCGCTGTTTCAGACAAGGATCCCCGACCACATTAGCATATTCAATATGCGGCCTAGCAAGAGATTTGTTGAGATGTTTAAAGTTTCTTTATCTAAATATTAATATTAAAGGTCGATCTAAAGATCTAAATTATAAACAGCACAGTATCTAAAATAGAGCCCTGTGGTATACCGCTGGTAATCTTTGTATGTTTAGATATGGTTCCATGTTAACTACTTCCTCCGCCCTCCAGTTAGAAAGGATTGGATCCAGTTTAACAAATTGCATTCTATGCCGTATGCAGTTAGTTTTTTTTATTAGATGTTAATGCGGAACCTAACTCTTTCATGAAATCGTAATAGATCACATCAATTATACCCCCTTGCCCCGGGTCGGTAGCCATTTTGCAATATCACAAGTTGGAGAACGGTTAACCGACCACTTTAACTGAATGGTGTGTTATTACTAATAGACGTTGTCGCTATTGATCATGTTTTTAAATATTAAGTTGCGTGTGAGGTCTGAACGGTGTAAAATGCGTTTAAAATGTGAAATCAGTCACTCAGTCAATCATAATACGTCATAATCAACTACGTCGCATGTATGCTGACGTCATAATAAATTATGTCATGAATGACACAATTTAATCCGTCATAAACAGGTAATATTCAGTCAGGTTGTACAAATTGTATATCTATTTAATAAACATTCTGGTGAATATTTTGAAACTGATTTGATGTATGGCAGCAACAGCACCCAGTCAAATTAGTTCAAAATATTCAACAGTTTACCTATACAGTTTTATTGAAATTGAGATTACGAGAGTGCAGGGGCCGATTGATCCCAACATGGGCAAATCCCTGGCGGATGTTTATTAAATAGTAAGAGGATATAATTCGTACAACTCGATAGTCCGGGTACCCACGACCTGCACTGTTGATTCCGTTTACTTTGAAAGTTATCACATTTTGACACATACAGGGTTATTCCATACATCTTGGTAGTCAATTCCAGGGTGGCAGTAGAGCAATCACGTGGGCCATAGTTACTGGGAGATGTTCAAACATCCGTACCTGGAGCTATTTACCGCACACAGAATTACCCATCAACCCGGTTCCTAATAAGCATGAAAATGAATTTTATCACACCCAAATTGTGTTAACAAACATCTCCTATCATCACTTAAATGATAATTATATGTACTTTATATAAATTACAAAGAAGACTCATCAAAATGGTGATAAGTATTACGCATTTGATCATGACATTATCAGTAATAAATAGTCCCGGGTAATTTGATAAAATATTCTCTTACGTAATTTGCAACTTTCACAATTTATTCGGACACATGCTGTCGACTCGGCTGCTAATTGATAAATGCTATAAAAAGGATGTTATGTCTGTGTATGAAATACTCCATGTTATTCCAGTTATTAATATGCCCTCTCCTTGTAATATAATATAAATAAAAATATTAAAATCCCGTTATTATGATTAACCATATAATCACCTGAATGATTATTTCTCTTTTGCCTGTGGTACAATGACATCTAATGAAAGTAGTACTTGTATTAAGCTAAAGCGTACGCGACAGAGACTTTGTACTAACTATGATAAATTCATTAAATACCAAACAATTATGAAAAGTGAAGAACTTCAGATGGGTACTGCAGCATCTGTGACCAAATTTATTGAATGCTCAAATGTTAGGAAAGATTATATATTCTGGCGCATGGAACATGAAATAAATGATATTAATTCATTTCCAATTGGAACTATGAAATGGCACACATCATGGTACAGTGCACACACTAGTAATGTTGATCTTGCACGTATGGCCACAGTACAACCTGTGTCCATTATGACTGAGCCTTGTACATCGGTAGAATGGCGAAGTTTAAATGAACCAACATCTTGGACGTTGTGTTTAGTGTGTCAACAGAACAAATGTAAAGGGGAGAAAGATCTGATACAGATAGTTACTTTGCAAGTCTCTGATGCATGTTTCTAAATATCGAAATGATGAAAGTATTATTAGAAAAATATGTGGTGAGGATCTTGTTGCGTCGAAGCCAAGGCTCACCGGGGATGCTACCAAAGGTACACAGCCACTGCGGCATCATCTAAGTCAGGTGGAGGAGAAAAAATAAGCCTAGTTGAGTCTGATACACCATTTCTGAAACTTAAAGTTTTTGTGGACGACAGGGCATATGCCATGACAAGGTTAGTGAATAAGTAAAAAAACCCCACCTAACTGATGCGGGGTTAGACTCAGACACAGTAGACAAGTATAAAGTTCAGAATTTGAAAACCTGTTTAGTTAACAAGTATGGGGATAGACTAGCTTTCTATCAACAGTATGAAAGAAACAAGGCTGAATTAATATGCAGTTCTTCGCTAAAGGATGGGGGGATAAAAAATCTTGTTGCTGAACTGAAAAATATAGTCGCAAATTCCGAGCAGATGCCACCAGGTGAGGCTAACACATATACACAAGTCTTATATCATGCAGCTTTTATAATAAGAAATGAGATAAAGGATGCGGTAAGGAGTGAAACACAACCTCTAAATATTTCAGATTTAACTATGGAAAAAGCCAAAGGAATTGTGCCTGACAAGTTGCAACAATTTTTGGGATGGCTCGTGCAGCCCTAAAAATCATTTGAAGACGACCATATGCCTATCAATGATGAGGTGCATTTAGATATGCTTGGTTTAAAGGAGAGAGGGAAAAGATGCATTCTAGCTGTTGGACAGGATATTGTAACATGCAATACAAGGGGTAGGAAAAAGATAGCCAAAAATGTAGCTCTTGGCCTGGCAATCAGAACGATGGTACGTGGAGAGGAAATAATTAAAGCATGATCATAGTATAGACTATTGGGAGTGCAGGGAGATTGGCACATATTGGGCTCAAAACAGCTTGGAACAATGTGACACTGCAGGGTATTATTATCAGCCTATTCTAGCGAACAACATAGTCAGTGGAACGGTTGTTCAAAGTGCTGCAGACAATGTATATTATTTGCAAGATACACCTGATTGTGTTCATGTCATGAGCATGGCCTTTTATCAAGGCGGATTTCTCATAAGCGCACCTGATTTAGTACGTCGTGACCTGAGCATGAGTGCAGTGTGAAAGAGAGCATTGCAATCCGGTGAGACAAGGCTTTATCAGTTGAAGTCAACTAATAGAAACCCGGTACCAGCATTCATTCATAAGACTAAAGATACATTTTTGAACAGAATGTCATGGAAAAAGAGAAACTTCAAGGCTTGAACAAATCTATGATATTTATGAGAAATACACCAACCAAACTACTTAATCCCGATGCAGCCCAATTACAACATAGTCAATATGTTCCTGGATGGAGTGGATTTCATGTAGTAGTTACATTCCATGTCTCTCAACCAACCTGGAATGGCTTCCTACCTATGCTCACTGCATCAGTCAAAGAGCCAGACACAGTATATATTTGTTTGAAAAGCCTGAACAAAACATTCCGTGAAAGCCTGAAACAGGAGAATCCAGTAAGTACCTTTGACGGTGGCCTTTACTGTGATGCTAAGCGCATACAGTGGGCTCTGTCGCCAGAATCGGATAATGTAGTCCTTCGGTTGGGTGGCTTCCATCGAGTGAAAAACCTTATTGGTTTGATTGGTAAGCATATGGCAGAATCAGGCTTAGATGATCTAAGGATTGAGAGTGACAGTGGAGGCACAGTTACTGCAAAGGTAATTAGTGGAAAACACTATAATCGATATTTGAGAGATCATAAATTGATTCTCGAGGGATTCGAAAGATTAAAGTGGACATCTTTCTTGGATTGGCTGCAGCAACTAAAGCTATTGGATAAAACGTTGATAAAGTATATCGATGAAAAGAAAGGCATTTTGCTCAAGGAATTCCAGCAAGGGCACAATTATGAATTTGAACAGAGAATGGAAATACGACAACAAGCTATGGAACTTGGTGCTCTACTCTCAGAGCTAGACCCACTATACAGCCAATATAAAGCAGATGGCACCAAATCTTCAGCATTATTTCAGTTTGGGGATACATACATGGATATGGTGTGGCTCGACTTAGACTTCATTCCAGGTGATAGAGATGCAAACTGGCCCTTGCACCGCGAAACCTTTATTTCGATATTGCCTTATGACAGAGCATTCAATCACTTAAATTACTTTAATTGGGACACTCTGTACGTCACTGACATGAAGATACTTCCAGAGGTCGCGCCAATTGTGCATAGAGAGTTTACTGAGAATAGAGCACGAGCAGTATCAGGGTCATCCTCAGAACCCTCCTTTAACTATGTTTCACCAGATTTCGCATTGGAGCAAACAGTGAACAGAGATTATAAAGTGAAAGGAGGGATCATTGGTGTGTCTGGGAGTGGTGAGTCTAGAGACAAATGGACACTCACATGTCATATGATGTCTGCAGCAACCACAGCCTTTAAGGTCATGAGTGGAATTACCATGGCTTCAAACCTTCATAAAGACATTGGGTCACATAAAATGGAAAGAGATGAAGCTGATGTACAGAGTATCATTAAGACTATCAAAACAAAAATGGTCAATCCTTTTGATTTCAGCTCCTACGACGGTAAGAAAATGGTTCTAATAAACATAGTTAATTTTACCAATTCATTACTTACTGCTGAAGAGCAAGGGCAAAAGACCATGAAAGAGTTTGTGGAAAAGAGAGTTATAGATGAGGAAGATGATTTCTGGAGCTCTGTGATGCAAATGAAGTTGCACACTTTTGAAAGTCTGGACAAGCCGGTAAAACTGACAAAAGGAAAACAGACAGTAAAACATTGAACATTGATAGGCAAGTATATAGTCGACTGTTTACAGTACCAAAGACCCGTGAAATTGGTCTAACGGTAGTGCGGTCACCTGACCTTGCACCAGTTCCTCTATTTGCCTAGCTAATATAGATGGCTGTCTTAGGAAAACAAACAAACGCGTGCTACTATGCGAGTTAGATATGGACAAGTTGGTACAAACTACTTCCAGTGGATAATTATAGCCAAATAGCTTACATAGTTGACAGCTTGGCAGTAATTCAGATTGTAACAAAAGGCAAGATGACAAGATTCGGTGAACTCTCTGACAGGCTTAGAGCAACAATTCTGGCTAAATTCGTTTTCGTTAATCATGTCTATGTTGTTCCAGATAGATATGACGTAGCTGATTCCATCAAATCAGGTGAAAGAGCAAGCCGAACTGAAATGAGGGCAATATAGATACAAATTCAAAGCAGAGCGACTAAGTTACTAGTCAGTCTGAAAAAGGTACCTATCGAGTGCCAAGAACAAATCAAATTTGTTAACATTCCTTTCAAAGAAGGCCAAAGGCTAATTCTAACATCGCAAGATGGATCATCAGTACAGATCACAACCTTAGTCAATGAGACTGTTCTGCTGCCTCTCCAATCGGACCACGAAGAAGCTGACAGCTGAATATTTGTTCACAGTGAATACTTAACACGTAATTTCTTATGTCTGAGGAGTTCAAGCGAATCATCATCTTTCCCCCAGACATGGATGTAGCAGTGGTATGCTGGTATCACTTTAAAGGGTTACAGATTCAAGAGCTCTGGCTCGACACGGGTACATGGAAAATGTAAGGTTTATACCTGTACCTGAATCTGTTAAAGCCAAAGATCTGATGTATGTGAGTTATTAGTTGCGATGCACATATCGACCAGGTGTGATTCCATAAGCAGCTTACATGGTATTGAAAAGAAGAAGGCTTTGCTTACATTATCGAAACATAAAGACCAACTAAAAGGCCTTTAGAAGTAATCTTGGCAAAGACTGTTCAATTATTGATTATGCCACAATTGGTGCCTCAATGAAATTTATTCACGTGCTATATGTAGAAGCTATGTCAGATTTAAACCTGCTAAGATACAAACTTGTCACCAAGAAGGATTTGGATAGCAGTTAATTTCCACCCACAGAAGGCAGTGCCCGAAAACCATACACAGAGAGCCAGTTAGCCCACCAATGTTTTATCTGGAAACATGCAAGGGACCAAAATCTCACACTTGCATCGCGTACTGGAAATGGATGGATTAATAATGAGAAAGGATGCTTTCTTCCTAAACTCATGAATGAGGGCCCAGCTCCAGAGAACATGGTCAAACTAATTGTTTGTCGATACAAAAAGGGATGCATGACAAAGTGCAGCTGTCGACTCGCCGAGCTTCCCTGTACAGCAGCTTGTGACCATAACAATGAGTGTAGTAATGTTGTCCAAGAATACGACGAGGACGACTAGGGTTATACGATGCTTATTAAGCACTTAATTGGGTGGATTTCATGATGTATTTTAGGAAATGCATTCCTTGTAATTGAGACTTACTACAATAAATATGTCTGGCACTAGTCACCTCATACTCCAAGCCCAAATAGGAACATAGCTGCCAAAAATGACAAAATGTGCGACAATTGTTAACAGTAAATAAAGTTATGGCCCTTGTTTCTAGCGGTGGTCTCTTCATATTCATGGTGCCACTAGATATTGCCTTAAGAGATACATCTGCTAAATTTTGTTTTAATGCATCAACAATTCATCAAACAACTGTATTTTACCAATAAGCTCCAATAATTAAAAACACATTAACAAAACAGATCTATGGCCCTTGCTTTAAGGGGTGACCTCTTCGTCTTCATAGTTCAAATATATACTATGTGAGGAACACATCTGCAAAATGTGGATTTAATCCATTTACAATTGACGAAATGTTCCGCAACCATATTTAATATATTTTCCTCATAGGGTTATATACTTAAAACGCCTTAATAAATCAGAGTTATGGCGCTTGTCTAAAGGCGTGGCCTTTTCACTTTCATAGTTGAAATATCTATGGGCCGAAGGAACATATGTGCAAAATTTGGTTTTAGTCCTTCCGTAATTGACGAAATGTGCCATAAACATATTTTCCCCATAGGCTTCAATACTTTGAAAATATAGCAAGGGCCATAACTTTATTATTTGAAGGTGGCGTGGCCACTTTTTTAGACCTAATAGATACTGCCTAAGGGAACATGTCTGCCACATTTGGTTTTAATGAGTTGATAAATGGCGAACGGTGCTACAAACATATTTCCCCATAGGCTTTAACACTTTGAAAATATAGCAAGGGTCATAACTCTGCAATTTGTTGGCCTGGCCTCTTCATCTTCATAGCCCAATTAGATATTGACAAAGGAACATATCTGCCAAATTTGGTTTTAATCCATCCACAAATGGCGAAACGTGCCACAAATGTTGACAGGCAGGCGACAGACAAATCGAGATTGTATAAGTTCACCCAGGTGAGCTAAAATCCGCTCAGTGAATATGGCCCAGCTGCCCAGCTCTACTGCCACCATGGCATTAACTACTAATGTCTAGGGGACAATGGCAGGTAGGTCCAAATTTGCTAGCTGAAAAAGTAAACGGACCCATTTTCTAGCCCCTTGCTCACCGTGGACACCCTGACTACGATGGTCTATTAAGCGTTTGTGACGTGCTTATTTACATCATTTACGACGTGATTGATTATGACATCAGCCTACACGCCAAGTTGTTGATTATGACGTCATATGCTTGATCGATAAACGGCATTCCTTCATGGCTAGACAACTAACTGACTGGTTTTCTACACGAGTAGGAGTTCATTAAGGTTATCTTCGGTCGCCGATTCTCTTCAATGACTTGATAGAGTTAGCAATGAATGAGCCGAGGCAGAAACCAATTCCAGTTAAAGTAAGGTCGCGGTAAATTTCCAAGTAATTAGCTTAGGATTTGAAGGCATCACAAAGTTTAACGTCTCTTGTTTCAGCAGCGCCTCAAATCCTACTTATTTGAATTAACCCTTTCATGCTCAATATATTTAAAGAGAATTTCGATTTCTGCAGGCTAAGGGAAGGCTATTTGTGTACCAAAGACATTTACACAGATAGCCTTGTGGTGGCCTGTAATTTGATATTTATCAAGTCCACCGTTTGATTATTAAAGGATTAATGGGAAATAATATTCAATGTCTTGCTTAGTCAATGCCTATTTGCAAAGCTTAGACTCTATTTTAAACGGTTATCACTGGAATAACTGGGACTGTTATCAAACCAGTCATTCCAGTGATAAACTTTCACAAATACTCCTAGCTTGGCGTCCATGGAAATAGGCGTTGCTCAACGCCACTGCAGATGCCGTCGTGTTGGTCAGTTTAATGAGTAAACGCCTAAGTTAATACAAGATGGGCTAATCTGATTAAGATATATTCAAATGTCGAAAGATCACACAATTCTAATAGTCTATGCTGCCTCTCTTTGGACGGTACCATGTGATATATTAGCCCCATGCCATCTGAGATAGTGCTGTTGTGTATTCCCCAAAGGCTTAGGTTCAGCCCTGGTTATGTTAAAAGATGTGCATAGTAGTTCTTTAATTGCGATGTGTAACGGATTTAGACCACGAAATGTTCCCTGTATGTTAAATCAATCAAAATCGAAAACTGGTGATTCACAACTTAATCACATTGACTTGCGTTTGCCGGCTTGGCGCAGTGTTAACTTGATGAACACCACTGTTTAACACACTTATGACGGACTTACCCAGTTGTAAAATAATAGCAATAAATAAGTTATGGCTTACTGTCTGTTACTGACGATACATACACGGAGCTGCTTAACCCTTTAATGGCTAATTTTTGTCAAGTACATTAATATATTTGCTTTTGGAATGTCCATTCCAAGTCAAGAGAATACTATTTTTGGAAATTTACCACTGAAATGACTGGCTCGTTTATCGCGCCAGTCTTTTCATGTGCACATGTACTATTCTCGTGACCTGCAAATGGACATTCCCAGAGACAACTACATAAGCCAGTTTTGGATGGCTTCGGCATGGAAGGGTTAAATATAGTCAGAAGACTTGGCACAGAAAAGGGCATCTGTCATTGCAAGGAGTACTGTAGCAGTGTTTAGTGACAGTTATTAGCTTTTGTAAGGTGGTCTCATAGAATTCTTAGTATTTTTGCATTTCTCTGTTTCAGACACAATGGCGTTTCAATTTAAACGGTCAACTTTCTCACTGATGACGTCACGTAGTTGATATATATCGCCTGTATGCAATACAAATTAACTCGAGTACTTCCGTGCCCGGACCATGCCGGCATGTCATCGATATTACCCGGGTCCAACAACCACAGTGCCACCAGCTTCTACCATAACGAGCTTGAACGAAAAGGAGATATACGAACCCATCGGAGATGGTTCGAACCCAAGTCTGGTTGATCGGATCCGAGTTATTCTAGATTCCACATTAAACGAAACCATTCCGTATTTTATGAACAACAATGGCAACAACACTTCATCCGGAAACGGGACAGACTCATCTGAGACCACATTCTATGGTTTGAGTGACGAGGAGCGGCGTAAATTGTTTGAAGTACGTCTGATTAAAGCGATAATTCTTATAGCCGTTATGTTAGTGTTATTATTGTCATCGTGTAAGTTTGTGTTGAAGCTGTTCTCAAAATTCGGTGGTCTTAGGAAAGAGGACATTGATTAATAGATAGCCATTGTTCTTTAGCCCATCAAACGCCCACAACGCCTCAATTTCAAAGCGCTTATACAGGAAAGTTGTTGAATATTTTGAGACTAATTCGACTGGAAGTCTGGAACCTGTTTCTAATCAAATTGATATTACTTAAACCATAAGAGATTTGCAATTTCTGGTAAATAAAGAATGAATCCAATCTGTCAATCAAGTATATGACGTCATAATCAATTACGTCACATGCAGGCTACCGTCACAATCAAAATGCGTGATAAATGCTGTAGCTAAGTCCGTCATTAACTTTTAAACATCCGTCATGTGTACGAATTGTATGCGGTTTTTTTACGTATGTTATAACCATTCCGTTGAATATTTGGAATAAAATTTGACGGAGCGCTGTTGCTGCCGTAAATATTAAGGATTAAAACGAATAATTCAAGGATTCCCCTTGCATTGCCCCCGCTTTAAAGCTCTTGAAATCCCCGAGTGAGTTTTGCCTTCTAGGAGAGCATCTACTCGAGTTACTAGAGTAGCGCCTAAACTGCTAGAGTTTGCACTTTAGTACCTACTCGAAGCCACCCACTTACAAAACAGGGCAAGTCGAGTAAGCTAAGGCCTCTTTCTCATTGCCTAATCCTGTTTAACTATTGTGTGTACTGGGTAGGTTAAAAATTAGCCGATATATCTGTTTGCTTTCACAATGCCAGAAGATAGTTCCGGGCTGGACGGTGGTGCTACCTGGTGGAGAGCCAGATGAAATGCTGGCCGTAGCGCCACCTGCCAGACAGTGAGAGAAAAAGCTGACGGTAGAGCTAACTGGCACAATTTTGCAAGAATATGTTACGTTCACATAGGGAAGCAATAGCGATATATCGGAAGATAAACCGCCAATTTTGTGGGATTAAATTTCGCAATAAATGACGTATTTCTTCGGGTACAAGAGCCAGTCCAATGAGAACGCTAGTCGATATACCTGGTATTTACCGAAATAGTGGCTGTATCAGAACACGGTCTTAAGCCGGGATCTCACTGGAGACTTAGGTCGTGTTCTCACTGGAGACTTAGGCCATTTTCTCACTGGAGACTTAGGCCGAGTTCTCACTGGAGAGTTGTTAGGGATACCTCAGTACTGCGTTACGCCGGTTACGTCTCTCGTGAGAACAAGACCTTAGTTACTGGTTTGTATTGAAATAAGAGTAATTTAATCACGTGGTACCGGAGGGTGATTGATAACGTACTCATCTACCTTAAAGTAGGTAGGAGAGTGCTTGCCTAAACTGACACCAGTGTCTCAATTTCAAGACGACTATACAGGAATGTTGTTGACTATTTTAAGACTAATTCGACTAGCTGGTATGCACAGACAAATTAGTTTCAAAATAGTCAACAGAATATTCTATATAATTATTATTTATTAACTAACCTGGAATGAAGAGTAAAATTGGTAACAATCAGAAAATGTTAGGAATGATCCGCAAAAATAACTTTCTTTTCCTAATATAAGAACCCTGGTTACGTCGTGGTTTGGAACATAGGGTCGAAGTTTCTAAAACGGTTTTATATCAGAAACATATATTGGTATCCGTTAGGGCGGGCATATTGGACACTATCCTGGTCTGTGTGCCTTATAAAATATTAAGATACTTTGTTTGGACTCCCACCTCCACCCCCACCCCACTCCCACCCCCATGTTTTGGTCCAAAGATTTGATGATCTAATGGAGGGTAGCCATATTTGACGCCTTCTAGTTTTGTTAGTTTAGCTTAGTTTAGCTTAGTTATAGTAATTAGCCGTTGGCGTGTTTTCACTAGAGACTTAACCAGCGTAAAGCAATATTGAGGTATGGCGTTATTCCCGATTAACTCTCCAGTGAGAACACGGCTTAAGGCTCTAGTGAGAACACGGCCTAAGACTCTAGTGAGAACATGACCTAAGTCTCTAGTGGGAACACGGCCAGAGACTAACTACTCAGGTGATAAATATATACTTTTGGACGCGTTCATTGCGAATCCGGCCAAATCAGCTTCTGAAGTCATCTCGAGAAATGCCAGTTTCCAGGCAAAGCGAAGATGATTTTTTGAGAATTTATCACTGGAATGACTGGCTCGATAACCGCTCATTCCAGTCGTAAAATCTAAAAAATAGCCTCCTCTTGGCCTGCAAACTGATATTCAATAAGCAAATTTTTTTATGTTCTTGAACAAATATGGCCATGAGCGGGTTTACAGGTGCATGGTATTTTCCGATTGCCAACATGCTATTTAAGAATGATATTTAATTTTGATATGTAGATACTTATATATTTATCTATTCTGGGAAAGCCACCGCGGGTAATAGTTCAACAAAAGATAAATAACTAGAGCGTGTGTCTAAAGCCGTGTTCTCACGGGAAAGTTAAGCAGGAATAACTCCGTACTTCAGTGTGGCGTTATTCCGGATTAAGTCTCTAGTGAGAACAGGGCCTAAGGCCGTGTTCTCACTATAGACTTAACCGGCGTAACGCCACACTGAGGTATAGCGTTATTCCCGATTAACTCTCCAAGCCGTATTCTCACTAGTACTAGAGCCTTAATCAGGAATAACAGCGTACTGAAGTATGGCGTTATACCTGATTAACTCTCTAATGGGAACACGGCCTAGTAGTTCGGCGACGATACATAGGCACACTCTAGGGCCGTGTTCTCACTCGAGACTTAACCCGGAATAAAGCCATAGCTCAATGGCGGTACGGCGGTTAAGTCTCTAGTGGGAACACGGCCGTAATTAATTTTCTTGGGCAGGAGCAACTATATTACACAAGCTGCTTACTATTTAGAAATAAATTTTACTGACCCTGTTGTCGCCGTACAGCTAGCAGTAAACGAGTTTCCAAATATTCAACAGCAGCGTAAAATAGAATATAAAGCATATCTTATATATGTGCCTACATGACGTCACAGATGAATGCTTAACCCTTTTAACCCTAGTCGCAGGAAAGCAATTTTTAAAACAAGCATAGGCTGTTGGATATTTTGACACAAATTATCATGAAGCTGTTACTGACATAGGTAGTAACATCTTCAAGTCTAATTAGTTTCAAAACATTCAACGGGAATGTTTTTAGCATATAAATGAATTTTCGTGTTTGCACACCCCCCCCCCCCCACCCCGTTTCAAAATGTTAAGTGGGGCTAGACAAAATGGCGTCGCCCACAAGCCAAAATCAACGATAACGGGTCTTTGCGCTATAATCTATCTGTACATTACGACACCAACGATTTGCTGAGTACACATTTAGCGACACGAGAATGCACAGAATATCAGCATCGAAGATTTTCTATCTTATCTGAAACATGCCGCTAGTAGTAAGTCGCTATGTCGCCCAGTCTGTCTGCCAGTCAGCCCGGTCAAATTCCTGGTATTCCTGATATTGTGTTGACAAAACCGTTGTGATACTAATGCATATGTATTTTCTTAAATAACTTTGACTAAATGTGTTAAATTAATTTTAAATGACGTGTGTGTTCGTTAATGGAGGAATCCAGTTTTTCACTCAATCATATGACGTCATAATCACCAGCTCCACAAGTAGGCTGCCGTCATAATTAACTACATCACGAATGACGTAATTTACTCCGTCCTAAACGTGTAATAGTCCGTCAAGCTTTACGAACTGTATGTCTTGACTATTTAATAAACATTCTGTCGAATAATTTGAAACTAATAGGCAGCAACAGCACCCAGTCAAATTAGTTTCAAATTATTCAGCAGGTTAACTGTATAGGTTTCTAGAAATTGAAATTCAGAGAGTGCGTGGATCTATTGATCTCAACGCGGGGAAAGCGTGGGCGGAGCTTAGCTAGCGATGGGCGGGGCATAGCTAAAACTGGATTCATCCATTATAATGTGATATTGGAATAAGACTTGTAGACTCTTGGAAGCATTATATATTGTATTATGGGTTAATTCTTTAACTCTCAACTTAGTTCAAGAAACCTTCAGTTTTCTCTAACAAAATGTACATTTGCCGACCAAGAGAATTTAACACTTGAATGACTGGTTCAGATAACGAGAATTTGACATTTTTCAGGACCACTGAAGATGTCGTTTTGTGCCATCAAGATAGTTCAGGGGCATGTGTCGTGGTATAAAGTCGCGTGGGATTTTAATGCAGAAATTGTGCCGCCAATCCAGCAATGTATATATGTTATTCAATGTAAAAAAACACTGCTGGCAGTGTACTAAATTAGTAGATTAAAAATGGCAGCAATTTTCCAAAATGGCGACAAATTTGCTGAGAAACTTGAAATATATTGTTATGATTGTCTAATTTTAACGATGTTGTGATTTCTTCCTATGTTTTTAAACACACAAAATCCACTAGGAGTAATGATTAGCCCAATATTGACAAACTATAGATTTTAATGTATTTTACAAGCAACCACCCCCCTCCCCCCATCCCAACACGCTGCTTGCATGCCTGCTTAGAAAAGCACTCGGTAACTGTGAAGTGTGTTTTACTAGATGGTGTTTCCGAAGAACAAAAGTATCTTTTAATGGACATTGCAAGGTCCCAAAATACACTTTCTTCTGACAAGACATCATCTGAAGTTAACAAACGCGACACTGATTCTGTTTGACCGTCATGTTAGCAGCAAAAACTCGCAGACATTACATTTCCATCGTCAAATGTCACAACAGTTAGAAGTTGAGTTATCAATGCGCCGGGCAACCAGAAGTAAAATTTCAAAGTCCGACATGGACTTGGAATGTGTCCTGATTATTCGAGACATAATAAGTTGAAACTTAATTAGTAGAATGTGTATTGAAGTAAATGGCTCTCAATGATGGATTGTATATTCCATCCTGAGTAGTTTCTGGCTAACACATATTTTTCGTGTGCACAATATTGATTTAGCAGATGATACCACAGATGAAAAGATAACTGCGTGCAGCACAAATGACGATCTATTAGAACACCAAAGAGGGAGACAGGTCAGTGAATATGAAACTCAGTGACGCAGCTCAGGCTCGCTCAATCGGAGATCTACTTGAAACCATCACGCCGATTAAGGATTGTCCAAATCTGTCTTGTCAACTTTTTCCTGCAGTGTGTAAATCTAAAGGCGTTAACATATCTACGCTTTCGAAACAGCAGGGCTTCATGGAAGACCAAGGATTAGAGCTGAAGTAGGTGTTGCTTAGATGGAAATGGATGGAGAAGCCTCAGGTGATGAAACAGAGGATATAATGCGAATGGAGCATGACAGATATGATACTACAAATGATAATGGTGTGCACAATAAGTTACGACAACCCAGAAGGAAAACTCTTTCTATGGATATATCCCAACTTGGTGTGAATATCAGCGGAAATCAATATGGTGATGCCTGTAATGCAAATACGAATATCTCAACTACTTGCAGCACTATCACACGAATGCCAGACGCTACTGACAGTGTTCATTAAGGTTCAATGAATTAACAGCAAATTCAATCCTGCAAAGGAGATAAAGATGGATCACGCAGATATGGACAGCTTGATTCCTCGGCTAGGCGAGCAGCATATCGTGATGGCACAATTACAGTCAATTAATGACTATATTGAGAACAGTGGAATCGATCTGTGTTCGGGTGAAGCGCAATTGTATGGATCCACAACTGGCAAGCTAATTCTAGATGGGAGGCATGTGACACGAGTTCAGACAACCCATGGAATGACACTTCAAGAAATGTATGCTTTGTATCAAGAAACCTCATCCGTTCATCATCCCCAGTTGCTAGTCCCCGTTGAGGAAGCCGCAAAGGGGATTGACAAAGCATTTCAAGAAGACAATTATGAGGCTGTACATTAAACGCATTCTCAAATAATCTGTGCCAGTGAATCCTGCCAAATAATGGAATAAATCAAGAAGTTTGATGATCGAAAGTGAAAGCAGCCTATTTGTACTGCTCCAGTACATGCAGGTGGTGTTAGAGATGATGGTATTAATCAGGGAAGTGTGTACCTGTGCCTGGACGCTACATCTCAGTGCCCAAAAGATGTTCAGAACGTACGTTTTGCACATGATCGCCTCAATTATGCCCGCAGAATTCCCATCCACCTAGCAGAAATGAAGTCAGTCAACACATCAGATATTGAGGAAATCATTAACGGCAACTGTGTAGTAAACAAGAATTCAAATGTTCCATTGTATGTTCTCGGTGCTGGTCATGCTGTTGAGCAAATCAGCAGATCTATGAAAGAGAAAAATTGGAATTGCATTTGAACTCATTTATGAAAACTAAGTGGTTCCCGATCTCTCCATAATTTATCAGACCTGCTACAGAAGCTTACGAAATTGCGGGTGTGAATTTGCCTATGTGGACACACCACCATGGCATTTATGTTGCTGCACTGGAACGCCAGGAAAAAGAACATTCGACATCACACAGCAACACTTACTTGCTTCACAAACGCTACTGACTTATTAAACTTGGTCACCAAATTAGTTGCAACAAAGACGATTGCAGTAGCTGTCTGCAAACAAAGTGAAATCAACCACACACTGTTTGCAACTTTTGTTGTTAAACATATCCAAAAAGGAAATACGAATCTGTCGTCCCCAATAAAGAAACTGAAACTGGCCACTTGGAAGAGTTCGACAAATAAGTTAAACTAGCATTCAAGGGGAACGTTGTTGAATTCAGAGAAAACTGGCCGCTGTTTGCCTGTTTGTTAGTTGTGTACAAACCGGGACAGGAAATCAATTTAAAGGATTTAGCAAGTATGCACTTGCCGTGGTGCCTAGGCCAATGCCGGCTGCTGTTGAATGCATGCTTCAATGTTCGACGAAGAACAGTTTGCTGCACATATTACAGAAACTACCTGTTACTAAGGATCTCCATGTCGGTGAAACATATCAGCGTATCCTGGACCTGGACAGCCAAAGACAGACACGCTTTCCATTAAAGTTGAAGGGAAATTCTCGCTTGATCAAAGAGTGTTGCGGTCGATACTCTGAACGCGCATACCACTTTGTAAACTATGTGCTGTAGAAATATGATGCGATTCGTTTGATTTTTGATAGATATGACAGAATCAATTCAATGAAAATGGTAACGTGTTTCACGAGACAAGGAGAGCAACCAGCAGTGTTTCGCCATAATAGTGATACAACAAACATTGCCTAATTGCCTATGAAAGAATCTGTTTTAATACCTTTCAGATAAGATAATACAAACATTTCATTCAACTCACTGTATAGTCGTGGCGCATGGAGATGTGTGCATATGCATACACAAGGGTATGAGCCAGCTAAACAGTGACCAAGTAAAAGCCAAGACAAGTATATTGTTGCATGCCGTGGATGTAACAGAAACAGGCGCAACGAGTATCCGAATCCACTCTCACAAGACTGATGTATTAAATTCTCTCCAAGCATTGGGACAGAATGAACATCTTGCCCTTTCATAAAAACTTACTTTTTGGAAGGAGTTCCAAGAGGCCGTTGATGGTATTCCAAATCGCTAGGCAAATCTGAGGCGAGCCACAAAAGCCAGCAAATGAAACATTCGTTGCCACTGGGAAGTTTGTCTGTCAGTTGTATCACCTGTACACCAGGATTTCCTAAGTGAATAACTTAAGGTGGTGGCTGCTCCATACGAAACAGGTCCAGTCAGATAAGTTACCAGCAACACCAAATGCACTGTATGACGCCATACTATGTGTTTATTATTAACTGATTGTATGGAACATTGACACGATCGTCAATCCCATACGCCCATCACCTCAAGGGTATGGATGGAATCTGCAAGAACAAGATTGGGCTCCTGCTCTGGCCAAATTGTTCCCAGCATTGGATGTGATGATGTCGATGGCATTGCTTAGGTTTCTGTTGATAGAACCGACGATGAGTCTGATGATATTGGTGAATAGAATAGATAGATATCGGTGGATTAAAAATTATGCCATTGGAATTTCAACTAGTTTTCACACAAATAATTTTGCCAAGATAATTGACTGAATGTTAATAACGAGGTAGATTTCGCTGCTAGTCCATTCTAAATGTCAGAATCAGAATCAGCATGATTAGAATAATAAGAATGAACACTTTGATTGTAAATAATGGACAAATTTAACATTTTCTTAGAAATTCGTGTGCATATTGGCGTCCATTTTGGAAAATGGCCGCCATTTTGAATCTACAAATTGCCATAGTGCCAATATGTTTTTTAATGTTATTTGGTACGTATTTAATATTTCTGAATATGTGGCACAATGCATGCATTACAATATCAGGCGATTACACATGCCTCGCGTCGTGAGTGTTAACACTTTACCAGCAACTCGATCTCAGCTACTATGTCTGTCTGTAGGTCCGTTACAAATTCAATATTTTTTCTAAAGACGCATGCTTAGATAGTGCATACATATTTGTTTCGAATTTTGACCCCTCCTTTGGCATAAATGTGTATTTGTTATCACCAGTAGTATTTTAATGACACCAGTTTTCGTCGTCTATAGTTGTTACTTATGTGATGTGCACTATCGTTGTTGCGCAGCTGTGATACATTTTCACGTAGCGAGGAGTGTTATTATATTAAACCATTGAACCAGATCAAATAACCAACCACCAATTAAAATCCATTGCGATTGAATATTTTAAAGCTAAATTGGCAGGAGGCTGCTGCTGCGCATGACATCAACAGATTCCTGTTAAATTAGTTTTCAAAATATTAAACAGATTACCTGCATAGCTACCTTGAATTTGGAATACTGGGAATTCAGGGCTCAATGGGTTAATTGAGGAATCCAGTTTCTCAGTCAATCATATGATGTTATAAACAACTACGCCACATGTAGGATGAATTCATAATCAATTACGTCATGAATGATGCGATTTAGTCCGGCATAAACTCTTACTAGTCAAGTTGTACGATGTGCATGTCTTTACGATTTAATAAACATTCTGTTGAATATTTGAAATCAATTTGACTGGGCGCTATTGCTGTCATAGGCAGCAACAGTGCCCGGTTAAATTAGTTTCTAAATATTCAACAGACTACTTGTATAGTTTTCTGGAAATTGAAATTCAGAGAGTACAGCAAATCGATTGATCACAACACGGGCAAAGCGTAGGTGGAGCTTAGTTAGAGATGGGCAGGACATATCTAAAACTGGATTCCTCCATTAATAACTGTATAAATCAGTTTGTGTGTTTGTGGGTCAAGTCTTTCACATTTTACCAAGCCGCGTACATGTACATGCACTTCAAACAAATGGGAACAAGCATAATCAGAGATTGCAGACCCTCACCTTTCAGCTTTTGTCACGTTGTAAATGTTTTCGGGTTTTTTTTTTACAGATTTTCTAGATTTTAGGGCATTTTCCTCAATCGAGCCCAAAAGGGGTGGAATCATAACTTATCGTCACACCCTCCTCTGTGTTAAAATTTGAGTCAGATCGTACTAGTAGTTTCTGATATGTCCACATATCCAGGATTTGATCCGATCCGGATTTGGGTTCTTGTATCGGGAGCACGGTCAACGTATAGAAACCAATCCTCTTGCAACGCAAGTTCATTTGTTGTGTTAAGATTTGAGCCATATCTGATCGGTAGTTTTGTCGATATACCGACCGACCGACCGACCGACCGACGGACGGACGGACGGACGGACGGACGGACGGACGGACGGACGGACAGACAGACAGACAGACAGACAGACAGACAGACAGACAGACAGACAGACAGACAGATAGTTCTGATCGCAATACCAGCTTGCCCTAACGTGGCGAGGGCTATGATTGCATAATGAAATGTTTAAACTAAATACATGGACAATCAATGAGTTACGAACTATATAGCTTGTCGCACACGGGAGATACTTTTAAGTATTTCAAATGAAAATATGCAAAAATTGTACATATTTGTATTGACTTTTATCGATTATATATTTTCTTAAATACACCATTTTATGGCACATCTGCTTCTAACGAAAAGGCACATAAATGAGCAATTATGCTTCCACATAAAGCTTGTGTTTGTTATTATTATTATTATTATTATTATTATTTTTTTTTTTTTTTTTTATTATTATTATTATTATTATTATTATTATTATTATCAATTATGAATGACGCGGTTTAGTCGGTCATAAACGCCTCATAGTCCGCCAAGTTGTACGACATGTGTGTCAATACTATGTAATACATATTCTGCCCAATACTTTGAAACTAATTTGACTGGCCGCTGTAGCTGCCATAGCACCCAATCAAATTAGGTTCAAAATTTTCAACAGCCTACCTGTATAGGCCATTCATGTACAAAGAGGAGTCAGGGGCAGATTCATTGCCAGAAAGCTAAATCATGTCCAAAGACCGTCAAAGGCATCCCCTACACTGCGATGGTACCGCCGATTCCACTATGCAACTGTCTGCTCTCGGATCGTCATCATGCAACATATGGAGAAAATGCTACAGCCTGCAGCAGAAAAGTGCAGCATAGTTCGTTTTAAGCCGGCCATACTGACGAAATGATCCATCTAGCTATGGCCTCATATATGGTGAATAACGTTGGATGGGGCACTTTCAAACAAAGACATGATTATCACTCCATGGGGTTACTCTACAAAGTCTCCAAAATCGTGGTCGATGTGGCACACTTTTCCCACCCTATCACAGTCTCAGTAATAGATGGGGTTTCTCAACACAACCTATTTCAGCAGCCAATAAGAAATGCAATATGGCATTCCAACACAGCTTCTTGCCACGGAAGGGGGTGGGGTGGGTGGAGAGAGAGAGAGAGAGAGAGAGAGAGGGAGGTGGTGTGTGAGGGTTGGTGGAGGGGGTGGGGGCTAAATAGAGAGACAGAGAGACAGGAGACTTGCTATGAACTTAATTAGCCAAAAGTTAGTAACTTTGAAACAAGCCCAATAAAAAATCAGGATTGGGTAAAGCTTTGATTGCCATTACATCCCTGATAGCGCAGCTTACCGGACCGGCTGTATTGCATCAATACCGGGCTGTATTGCCCTGGTGTTTGACCAGTACCGGCCAAATAACCTGAGGCATCAGGGATGATTAAATATATACATATATAATATTCCAATATGATGTACGATCAATGAATTGAGAGATGTGATAGGTCACTCAAGTATCTGACGTCGTTATCAAAATACATCACTTGTTAATTGACATCGCAATCAAAATAACGTAAGTTCGTCTTGAAAATCGAAAAAACCCCGAAGTGTACGAATTGTGTCTTGTGAGATTTACACCTCAATTCACATTAAACTACCAGCAATAGCCCCCTTTTCTAGCTATGCCCCGCCTATTTCGACCTAATCTCTGCCCACTTTGAATTGAAAGTTGAATTCCCAGAATCAAAGTTCCGAGGCAACTATACCGGCACGCTTTTGAATATTTTAAAACTAATTTGACTAGGGCAGTTGCTACCTATTAGTTTCAAAGTATTCAACAGAATGTGTATTGACTTGTAACTTCGTTAAACACATGCAATTCGTACACGTTCGTGACAGCCTTTTCGATTGTTGCACGGAGCCATACGTCATTTTGATTTTAACGTCAGCTAACATTTGATGTAATTGATTATGACGTCATATACTTGAGCAACACTCTATTGGTATTTCTGAGACCCTTAATTCACAACGTTGAAAAGATTTGCTAGAAGCGCTTTACCCATCATATGTCAACTTAACCATTTACACTGGTGAAACCGGCCAAAACAACATCCTCAGTCCAGTTGAGGAATGTCCATTTGCCGGCCAAGAGAAGACTGTTTTTGAAATCTTATCACTGGAATGACTGGCTCGGGTTACCGAGCCAGTCATTCCAATGATACATTTTCAAAAATAGTCTTCTCTTGGCCTGCAAATGGACGCTGATTATGCAAAAATCTGAATGTTCTTTAACTTCTAATGTTCAAGCTGTCCAAAACACGCACCATTTGCATGACAACAGAAAGCGTTTTTGTAAATTGCATTGGTAAATTTAAACAAAATATGTCTTCTCTTGGCCAGTAAATGGATTAGATTCACCTGAAAAAAATTAATTTTTTTAAATCTTGGCAATTAAAATGTTAATTAATAATATAAGTCGCATTTTGCGCGCGTTGAGGCGCTGTTTGCGCAAGTGGAGTTAAACAGGGCGAATATATGTACGTTATAAACACACCCACCCACCACACACACACCCGCATTCCCTATACTCTATCACCAGATGCCACGCGATCAAGTTACGCCCTGGAGGAAGAAAAGCATTTAGTGGCAAAATTTGCTGGAATATTGGGTTTTTTTTCGTCTGTAGATGTTGCATCTTCCAGCACGTACTATAACCATGATTACAGAAATAAACCACGAGAAAAGAATGGTCTAATTCTCATATGTGGCCAGCTGATAGGGAGGCGTTCATACATGTCTAAAGATTTCAGGAACATTAGATTTCAAATGTTCAAAAAGAATTGTCAAATGCACTTCAGCATAAATTGAATACAAATTTTGCGACCTCGTCTTCTGAAACTACTTGTTGTGGAAACAGTGTTTACTCGTACCGCGATCCTGTAATTTAAACCTACCAATCTGGGTATGGCATTAGCGGATCTAAGACTGCTGCTTGGGTGCGTGCGTGCGCACGCTCGTATGTGCGTGCGTGTGTGGGCATGTGTCCGTGCATGTGCGCGTGTGCACGCGCAGTGCTTATGTGAGTGTGTGCGTGCCTGCGCGCGTGCGGTATTGCGGACGTGCCTGCGTGTGAATGTGTGTAGAATATTGGAGAGTCTGTGAATTAACTGTCAGACTCCCATTGTTGAGGGTCCGGTGGGTACGTGGGTTCTCTCCGGGAAAATTCTAAAGTTAGATGATCTGAGAAGTCATTTCCTGCATCCACATCCCCATCCACCGACACCCACCACTCCTCCCCTGCCCATTTAGACACGTCCATGACCTATCGGTTCTAACATATCTTTACGCGTGTTAGAATGGATTTCAAACATTGAAACGGGAATCAACATTTTACGGTAACTATACAGATGATCCGTTGAGTATTTTGAAACAAACTTGTCTGGGATGCTGTTATGGTAGTATTACATTCAAAATTTTCACCAGAATGCTTATTAAAATGTAAATTTCATCAAAGATTTTCATGGCGGACTTTTAAACTTTCGTGGCGGAGCTACGTCGTTTTTGATTGGGACGTCAGCTAATGCGTGATGCACTTGAGCATGACGTCAGACACTTGAGTGATAGATCGTATCCCTCAATTTCAAAACGTCATAATAACAGCCAGGTGATCGCGTATTACACGTTATTAGCGAAATGCATTTTTGACCCAAAAGAGTGTGATTCCTTTACACCCATTGTAAAACAAATCATTTGTCTAAACCTATTCAGCAGTGCAAACGAAAAATGACTATGCTTTAGGTAATATATTCTGTCGAATATTTTGAAACTAATTTGTCTGGAAGCTTTTGTTGCCTATGACTTTCCTGTATAGTTTTCTTGAAATTGAGATGCTGAAATTTCAATGGTAGGGAGGGTGGTGGGTTGGGGATGGGGGTAGGGTGGGGGTGGGATGGGATATTAGTGGATGGGTGGGTGGGGGCGTGTTAAATGATCGCCATCTTATCCCGTCATAGTGCGGGTAGGTACCCGTCTCCTCATTATTCTCCGCTTAATTAACCCTTTAATGGCTATATTTCATCAAGAAAGTAAAAATATTTGCTTATTGAATATGTCCGTTTGCAGGCCAATGGAAGATTATTTTTGAAGATTTATCACTGGAATGACTGGCTCGGTTACCGGTTACTCTTGGCCTGCAAATGAACATTCCTCAAGACCATTACAGAGGTCTGTTTTGGCAGGCTTCGTAGCGAAAGGATTAAGCATCACTATATCGCAAATTTGGAGTCAGGTACTCGTGTTCCGGTACTTCTAGTACATATAATACATGAAAGCGCTCATACAAACGCGTACTTAATTGATGTGTGGCTGCCTGGACTAATGAAACTTGTAGAACAATGAGATATCACCCGGAGATCATTTTTTACTTTGGCGAGCTAATTATATACTCAAGTGTTGATGTGTAGGGAAACGGGAAAAGATAGAGTTGATGAGGAGAAGAAAGACTGGTGATATAGGACATATAGACTGCTTCGAGGTAAATAACCTCACTCGGAGGTCGCCTCACTGGTCTACAGTCTACAGCGGTAGTATAAGTAGAATGAGTCATCAACTTCTAGCTATACCACGCCCATTTAGCAGCTGAGCCTCTCAGCTACATTTTACGCGTTTTGGAATCGATTTGAGACTTTGAAACCTGAATTCACAGAATCTAAATTTTAAGGTAACTATACAAGCAAGCTGTTGGATATTTTGAATCTTATTTGACTGGGGGATGCTGCTGTCTATCATAGCAACAGCTCACAGCAAAATTAGTTTCAAAATGTTCAACAAAATGCATAATAAATTGTAAATTTATCAAGGATATACAATTCGTACACTTCGTGACAGATTTATATTTATTTTCATGACTGAGCTATAGGCCTACATCATTTTGATTATGACGTCAGATAACACGTGACCTACTCGATCATTTGCGGCGACTATCAGAGGTACTTCAAATGAAGGAATCCCGTTTTAGTTATGCCCCGCCCATCTCTACTTAAGCGCCACCCACAATTTGCCCGTGTTGGAATCGATCAATCCCTGTAATCACTGAATCTCAATTTCCAGAAAACGATACACGTAAGCTGTTGAACATTTTGAAACTAATTTGACTGGCTTTATGTAAAATTAGTTTCAAAATATCTAACAGCATGTTTATTAAAAAATTAAAGACATACAATTCGTACAACCCGCGGACTATTAAGTATTTAAGATGGATTAAATTGAGTCATTCATGATGTAATTAATTTTGACGTCAGTCTAGACGCGACGTAGTTAATTATGACGTCATATGATTGTTAGATAAACTGGATTCCTCAATTGGAAATGATTCAGTTTATTAATTCTTTCAAGGTGCATATTCACACCAGAATGATTAGAAATAAAATTGTTATCTCAATGTAATGAAACGAAATAACTCTTAGCAAATGGGGATTTCATTACCTATACGACTAAATTTCTTTGAAAAATTAAAATATTTACTTATTGAATGCCAATTTGCAGGCCAAGAGAAGAGTATTTTTGAAATTTTACCACTGTAATGACTGGCTCTGTTACCGAGCCAGCCATTTCAGTTGTACAATTTCAAAAATAGTCTTCTCTTGGCCTGTAAATGGACATCACTCAAAACCACTACCGAGGCCGGTTTTGGCGGGTTTCGTTACGAAAGGGTTAACACTTTCTTGGAAAATCCGGCCCAAACCGGCCTCTGTAGTATGCTTGTGGAATATCCATTTGCAAGCCAAGAGACGAGTATTTTTTTAAATTTACAATTGGAATGACTGTTGCCGTAACCGCGCCAGTCATTCCAGTGGTTGTTTTTCAAAAGTAGTCTTCTCTTGACCCACAACTGGACATTCACTAAGCAAATATGTTGAGTTTCTTGACCAAATTTAGACATTAAAGGTTTATGTTGAGAGATTGAGTTAGCAACAGGAGCCTCTAATTCAACTTCGCAATTAAAAATATTATGATAATTTATATACAGATTGAAACCATCATGTGTTAAGATTTAATCCGTTTCAATACATCTAAGTAGTGGCGGGGAGGGCGTGGGGCGGGCGGGTGGGGATGGCGGGGGTGATGGGGGGAGGGGGGCTACAGAAATTAAGCCTCTAATAGTATAGAAATTAATATTTTTTATCTACAAACAGTCTGGTGTGAATGTGCACCTTTAATTTATGCGCAATAAAATCATCATATGTTAAGATTTCGATTCGTTTCATTACATTGAGGTACACCGCTGCCCGTAAAAGTCTCCCAGTACAGATTTGGCATGGTTGGCCAAGTGCTAAGGATGGCAGGGGACGCACCAGCTCAGAGGGCCTTGGAATTCGCCCTACTGCCAGCCCGCAAATATGAAGCCAGGAGAGGACGCCATTGAATAAATCTGCTAAGCGTGCTACGAGGTGACGTCAAGCAAAAGCAGGACTCTGTACACTCAAATCAAGAATGGACTGGAGGACACTAAAGTTTTTTGGCTGAGGACAAGAAACGGTGGGCAAAAGCGAGGAGGACAGATTGCGGCTGTAGGGTGTTTCTACTATCCGCAGAATACAGTAGTTACGCATGCGTACACAATTTAGGCCTGTATAGGTATCTAATTTATAAAAAAAAAAATTTCAGGTATCTTGGGGTGAATGTGCACCTTTAGTTGTCAAGAGGTCAAACACGAGTTCGTTGTAGTCGTCTTGAAAAATGTCAATTTTCAGGCAAAGAGCATAATATCTTTGAGATTTCACCACAGGAATAACAGCCCCGATAAATTCTGACTCATAACCCAGAACAAGAAAACATAAAACAAATTGCGTAGGTCCTTATTTCGATATAAAAATGAAAATAAATTTGTTAAAATTGTATACATTTAGAGGCTGAGATTGTGTACCCACACATAATGGAACGAAATAAATCGTAGCATATTATGATTTCATTCCGTATAGATTAATATATTTAGTTGTGAAATTGAATTAGAGAATCAATTCTCTAATTCTATTTCACAATTTACACTTCTTTTATTAACCTTTTCATGACGAATCCGGCCAAAACCGGCCTCTGTAGTGGGCTTGCGAAATGCCCATTTGTAGGCCAAGAGAATCCTATTTTTTGAATTTGCCACTGAAATGACTGGCTCGATAACCGAGCCAGTCATTTCAGTGGCAAATTTTCAAAAACAGTATTCTCTTGGCCTACAGATGGACATTCAAAAAGCGGTTATTTCGATTTTTTCACCAAATCCAGTCATTGAAGGGTTAATTTATATACAACGAAACTATCTCGTGCTAAGATTTATTTCGTTTCATTACATTGAGATATAGGGCCTATAAGCCAAGCCTCTAAAAGTAAATAATTTTTTACAACATTATTTTCAAGAAATTTGGCGTGAACATGGGCCTTTAAAGTGTTAAATAAAGTACCTATGTCACGATACATACGACCTCACAGAAATAGATGACATATTCTACGTCAATGCTACAGACAATCGACCGAGATTTGCCTCAAAATGTGTTTCCCGTAATAATAAACAGCTTTTGCTAATTGCTTGACAGTGTGCCAGCAGCGTGCGTATCTACTTCCAACCGACAAAATAGAAGATTTATGTTACCCAATCATTGTAAATTGTGTGTGTCAGCCATTGGTATCATATAAGCCAACATTTCTCCCACTTTTATAGTAATTCACGAATCCATTCCCTCGCGTAATCAAATGACGTCATAATCAACTAAGCGACGTGCATGCTGCCGTCATAATCCTGACGTCATGAATGGTTCGATTAAGCTAGTCTTTAACGCTTAATAGTCCGACACGGTGCACGAAGTGTATGTTTTTGATATTTAAGAAACATGCTTGTGAATATTTTGAAACTAATTTCATTGGGCGCTGTTGCTGCCATGGGCAGCAACAGCACCCGGTCAAATTAGGCTCAACAGATTCAACAGATTCAACAGCTTACTTGTATAGTTTTCTGGAAATTTATATTCATGAAGTTCAGAGATCGATCGATCCAAACACGAGCGAGGTGTAGGTGGGGATTAGATAGAGATGGGCGGGGCATAGATAAAACTGGAAGATCCATTGGTGAATCCAGTTTCTCAATCAATCATATGACGTCATAAACAACTAGGGCACGTGTAGACTGACGTCATAATCAATTATAATTATAATTACGTTGTGAATGACTCGACTTAATAGTGCGTCAGGTCGTACCAATTGTATGTCTTTATTATTTAATAAATATGTTGTCCTCCTGCCGAATATTTTAAAACTAATTTGACAGGGCGCTAATATGAAACCAGGAGAGGACGTCATTGCATAAATCTGCTAAGCGTGCTACGAGGTGACCTCAAGAAAGCAGGACTCGGTACACTCAAGTCAAGAATGGACCTGAGGAAGGTAAAGATGTGGCTGATGACAAGTAACGGTGGGCAAAATCGAAGCAGGACTGATTGTAGCTGTAGGATGTTTCTACTACTGCAGCCGCAAGTAGCTATGCCGAGTGGTAGGTGCCCACTTTGATTGGTCGAGAGCTTTGTGACGTCACACAGCTTTCCCACACCCACTTCCATATATGGGCATGGGATGAATCTCATTTAAATATGCTAATGAAGTGACGTCACAAAGCTCTAGACCAATCAAAGATGGGCGCCTACCGCTCGGCGTTGCTTAGTATTTTGGGGTAGGGGCAGCCCTGATGTATCTATCCCACCCCTCCCGCCCATATACCTTCCACCATAAAAATTGATGGTTTTTGGTAACTACAGCTTACCGACATTCTGGGTAAAGTTTCCATTCATAAAATCCAATCGATGGCTGAAAAGAATAACTGAAAGATAAAAACATGAAATAGAATATAACATGATATGATTAAGACTTTATTTAGTAAAAGATGTATAGTGAAATTCTGTGAAGTAGAGTCATGGTTGAAGAGATATTCAGTAGTGAACTGATATAGCTCTAAACCACGAAGTGTCCACTCCGGGTTCTGATGCTCAAGTGATTTGAAAAAGTAAAGACCTCCTTATATACTAGACTGAGCTGTCAATCAAAAACATGCTTAATTTGATTGGACGAGCGGTAAGCGCCCCCAAATGATTGGCTAAGGCTAAATGACTTACATTCATGCTTGAATTTGATTGGACGAGTGGTAGGCGCCCCTAACGATTGGCTAAGGAGAAATGAGGGGGAAAACTATGATTAATGCTCTGGTGTGGATGCACTAAGAAACCTCAGTTGTACTTAAAAGTATACTCGTACTCACGAGTACAGAAATGAGCGGGAATGCCATGGATTGGCTAAGGAGAAATGAGTGGGAAGGGTATGGATTGGCTAAGGAGAAATGAGCGGGAAAACTATGATCAATGATCTAGTGTAGACGTGGTAAGAAAGTTCTGCTCTTCTTAAAACTTCACTTACACGCATAAATACAGAAATGAGCAGGGAAACCCTGATCAATGCACTATTAAGAAAACTATGACTCAGATATTTCTACTTTGAAAGTGTTCTTTTACTTAAATTATTGTCTTTTGAAAATACTTTGCTCACAAAGAGCATGTTGCGTATCATCCACTCACAGGGAGCGTGTTGCGTATCGAAGCTCATTGAGAGCACGTTGGCTGTTCATGCTTACTGTCTGATCATCATGTATTAACTCTCTGGATGTTAAGTTCTTGCAGATATTATATTCCATGGGTTATATCGCCGAACTGTTTGAATATTTGGGGTAGGGGCAGTCCTGATGTATCTATCGCCGCGCCTCCCTCCCATATACCTTCCACCAAGTCCGCCTTATATACTAGGCTGAGCTGTCAATCAAAAATCATGCTTGAATTTGATTGGATGAGCGGTAAGCGCCCCTAACGATTGGCTAAGGAGAAATGACCTACATTCATGCTTGAATTTGATTGGACGAGCGGTAGGCGCCCCTGCCGATTGTCTAAGGAGAAATGAGTGCGAAAACTATGATTAATGATCTGGTGTAGATGTACTAAGAAACCTCAGTTGTACTTAAAAGTACACCCACACTCGTGAGTACACAGATGAGCGGGAAAGCTATGGATTGGATATAGGGCAATGAGCGGGAGGGCTATGGATTGGTTAAGGAGAAATGAGTGGGAAAGCTATGATTAATGACCTAGAATCATGTTTGAATTTGATTGGGCGAGCGGTAGGCGCCCCTAACGATTGGCTAAGGAGAAATGACCCACATTCATGCTTGAATTTGATTGAACGAGCGGTAGGCGCCCCTGACGATTGGCTAAGCAGAAATGAGTGGGAAAACTATGATTAAAGATCTGGTGTAGATGTACCAAGTAACCTCAGTTGTACTTAAATGTACACCCACACTCGTGAGTACAGAGATGAGCAGGAAAGCTATGGATTGGCTAAGGGGAAATGAGCGGGAAGGATATGGATTGGCTAAGGAGAAATGAGCAGGAGAGCTATGGGTTGGTTAAGGATAAATGAGGGGGGGGGGTGTGTGTGGGGAAACCATGATTAATGATCTGGTGTCGATGTACTAAGAAACCCCAGTTCTTCTTAAAACTTCACTTACACTCATGAGCACAGAAATGAGCAGGGAAAGCCTGATCAGTAAGCTTTTAAGCAAACAATGACTTGGCCACTTCTACTTTAAAGGGGGCTTTTACTTAAATTATTGTATTTTGAAAATACCTTGTGCACAGAGAGCATCTTTAATATCATGCACTCATAGAGAGTGCGCTGCATATCACGTGCTCATAGAGAGCACATTCCATACCACTCGCTCATAGAGAGCGCGTTCCTTATCATTCGCTGACAGAGAACGTGTTGCGCATCATCGGCTCACAGAGAACGTGTTGCGTGCCAGTGCTCACTGAGAGCATGTTAGATGTTCATGCTTACATCACTGATCATCACGTATTAACTCTCTGGATGTTAAGTTCTTGTGGCTATTATATTCCATGAGTTATATCGCTGAACTCTCTGAATATTTTGAAAGCGATTTTACTGAAAATTATTCCTAGTTAAGCTATCGTTGACTTTCAGTCAAATTATTTTCAGAATATTTGGCTAAGTTACAAGTGTTTACTCATTGAAATTATTAGCCGATGGTTCGCATTCATGAGAGTCAGCCTTCACGATATAATGCTGTATACTGGAAGATATATACTGTCTAATATATATAGCTGCATTCATCTAAACCTTTTCAACTCAAACTGTTACAGATAGAATACTATTAACTGCACAGCGTATGTATTAGCCAGCATCCCACTGCTCTGATGTAAAATATGATAACTTTCACCACTTCACCGCGCTTAGGAGGTGTACATGTCATTCATTATAATTAGATCTACAGAATTGGCGCGTGCACATTTAAGTGATAAACACATTAGTTTGAAATGAAATATTACTTTTTCTATGTTAGAGGGATGCTCCTATTACCACATATCTGAGAGGAGCCTAACTGAGAATTCTTATTACCTTCTTCCATGTTAACTCTCAGTCAAATTATTTTGAAAAGATTATACAAATTTCATTCTTTACATAATATTTTGTGGAAATTATCATCTATAAAGACTTGGAGGGTCAATTAATAATAATGAAATTCCAGTTACGCCCATTGAATTACACTTCTGTACAGGTGATAACACAAGTATAATCCCATTTTGTCTCTGATGAGTGTAGACGTATCCAGCAATTCTCTTCAAACTGTTTGTTATGCAGGAAATGGATTTAGTAAGAATTGTCAATCATATGCCAAGAATCCGGTATGAATTTGAGCTTTTTAAGATCTGCGAGGGTATATTTCTAAAATGTTTCACAGAAGACGGCATCACATTCGGAAATATACTATCCTGTCTCGAATGTTGTCGTATTGTAAATAAAGGACTGTGTATTGACACCACCCAGTTTTTAGATTTCTATATGACGAAAAGACGAAGTCTCTAGAGATGAATGCTAAAGCTGAGGATGGAAAGAAAGAGAGGAAGGAGAAGGGGATGATAACAAGAGAGCGGCGGGAGATGTCTAATTAACAAAAGTTTCATAATCAGGGTATTATTTTCCATCTTTTAAAATGTTGTTTTTGTAAATATGATACATTCAACCAAAGTGTCGTCATACGATCAGGAGTATATTTGCACTTGAAAGAGGATAAATTATCACTTCTCATTTGGCAGTTATTGCACCAAAATTTTGCCCCCAGAATTTCCCGCCGAAATTGGAGAATGGAATTATATTCGCGCCTTTTTGGATTGCATAAATGATAGTATAAAAAGGGAACCTAATTTTTAGTAGGATGGTCACTCTTGAAGTAAAACTATTTAAAATGGATTCTAGTTTAAGAAATAGTACCACAGCTGGTATTGTGCAAGATTTCCCGATCGAAATGTTGGATGATGAGACCGAAGAGGAGAGCGCCATACAGGTCTACTATACTTCCTCGGCTCTAAAATGTCACATAGGAAATGTTGATGAAGTGGCTGAATGTAGCGATAAGAAGAAGGATACAATTCCTGAATATTGAGAGAGTTTTGAAGCGTTATCTCCAATGATCGATCTCATTGTAAATAATGGAGCAATATCTTTTAATCTGAACCAAAAACTAGCAAATATCACAACTCCTGGCTTCATAAGAGTGGAACCGGTCATCGAAGATAAGAAAAATCATGTCAAGGCTGACAGAAACTTCGATCATGCCCTGTTTCAGAAAATTCTGGATGGGCCTTTAGCTGTTGATAATCCTCCTCCTGTTGTGAGTAAGTAAATATAAATAATATACTATTTATTACAATTAATTAATTAATTAATTAATTAAATTATAAATCTATTGTATTGTGTAAATTTAGTAATTTATCATTGAATTTTCAAAATTCACTATTTCCGATAACTGAATCAGCCAATACAACATTGAATTTTCAAAATTCAGTATTGTAATAATGTATTAGGTTAATACAATAATGAATTTTCTAAATTCGCTATTGAAATGACGTTAAAATACATTAAAAAAAAAATAATGTATCACTCTTATATTCTGCTAGGATTTCTTATTTTTTTATCAAGAATACATTTACTTAATCATTGTTTTTCAGACACCCTTGGATTTCCATATACCGACTCTCGATAGGAAGTAATCTCACTCGGGAAATGAATTACTACCACTCTCGATACCTCTCTCAACCGACGAATTACCCCCACTTTCGCTACCTTCCTCAGCAGTCAAATCTTTATCACTCTCACGACCCCTCTCATTCGGATCTGGATTGGGGGATAATAACGGAATGGAATCTACATTCGGTTGATCTATGCAATCTACTTCAACCTCACAGTGGGTCTTTTCCTCTACTTACCCTCCCATGGATTACGATTTAGATGGGTTGTTTAGTGGAAATATTTATCAATTTACGGAATGTGGTGATTCGTTATCTCCCTAGTGTAATTCAATGGACAACTTCCACGATTCAGCCGATTCAGTAGGGAGTAGAAATCCTTTTTCAGAAGTGGATTACTTGGCTTTAGAACGGTTGTTACCGGACAAGTTACTCATTTTCAGTTCACCCGTTAATAGGATTGTTATGAAGACGAAAAATAATGATGAAAACATGTATTTAGAAGTGAATGTCAGATCAGAAGAAAATAGTAATCAATTAGGGGGTGGGGTTCAAGTTAATAATAATGATAATGCTAATGATAATGCTGGTGATAATGTTAATGGTGATAATGTTAATGATAATGTTAATGATAATGCTAATGATAATGCTAATGATAATACTAATGATAATGCTAATGATAATGCTAATGATAATGCTAATGATAATGCTAATGATAATGCTGGTGATAATGTTAATGAGAATGATAATGATGATAACAATGTCTTACCCGAATTAGGTGATAGCGATTTCAAAAAAAATTTACGTAGATCACTCTACTCACGTAAATTTAAAACTATGGAATCTGAATATGAAGTTAGAATCTCTCAGAACCTTAGAGTGCATGCTTTAATTGATATTGACGTACATTTGGAATCGATTTTCAATCAAATTTTAGAAAAATTAAAAATTTCAGTGAGAGACCAATCCCATGATTATATTAGAAACACAATGGAACCCCTAACTTTGAATGTGACCATTTTTTTAGAATTCAGTAAAGTTAATGACATATCTGGGGGCGTATCTTGGAATACCTTTCAAGGGTGGTACAGAGTAACACCAGTGTGAGGTTAGATGAAAATTTCATATTTAATTTTTTACATGTTGTTCTACCGTTGAATTGGGTCATAACAAGTTTCGATCAAAACGTTTTCAAAATTATCTAATAGTCAGAGTATTCTGGACACTTTTAAGACTTGTCTAGAAAAAACTCCCCATGCATGCAGCATGAAAGGGTTAATTCATGAGGGTTTTCACTTAAACATGCTACTTTTTCACTTCTTGTGATGTTAGATTTTTAAAACATCCCACTCTCATTACGATATCCCAACTTATTTTTCTTAACTTTGATGTAATTCAATGTAATCGCCCACAACATTTGAAACTGTATATACTGCACCGAATTAATAAAACGAATTTCACTTTGCTTACAGAGTAAGAATATTAATATGAAAATGTAAATCTTTCGTCCGTTTTTTTCTCACCAACCCCTTACTTCAAGCAGAAACATATGTATTTCACTTCCTGTTTAAGGTTCAACACCCTTTTCCAGCTAAAGAGTCTTTGATAATTTAAAGTTTATTAAAGTTTAGCTGAAAATCTCTATTAGGAGAGAGCATTTTCTAGTGTGATAACAGTGATTTTCAGCCTTTCAGCTTTAATAAACTGTTCATTATCATAATGGATCTGCTAATTGTAGTATTATAGAGAGCCAGTAGTACAAGGGTTATATCAGTTAATCTGTCTTTTTGCTCTATTATCTATTACTCCCACCACTCCCCACTCAACTGGACCATTTTTAACTGTCTCATTGCTACAGGTCATCAGACAATTATTTCAATGGGCAATAACTCTGGACCCGTTGAATATTTTGAAAATGGCTTAGCCGTCAACAACTATCAGTCAAATTATTTTCAAAATATTCAACTTGTCCAGAGATATAACCATTGAAGTATGTCATCTGCAAAAAAATCCTCAACACTTGTACAGCTAATAGGCAAGAGAAGCTGTATGGCAGAAATATGCTAATTATTGCTCTCACTCATAGCTAGCATGAGTTGTTGATTCTTTAACCCAGTAAAGCGTACAAGTACTGCTCTCATTGAAATAGTGACTTTACCATGCTAAGATCGAGAGTCGAAATACTGAAACCCATCAGACGCGCTAGTAGTGCTGTAACCTGACAGATTATATTAGGTGGGTACAGGAATTACATACATGGGAGAGAACCCCGTTATGATATATAGGTGGGTGGGATTATCTTCCTTATGTTGAGATGTATTGAAAAGTCTGAAAATGGATTCATATTTTTACAAGAATGATTACTTTTTATTGAAGAGATTTTGTTAACATTCCGCTACAATTTCATCATTGAACTCAGTATTTTTAACATCTTTAATATGTTTTTAAATGAAACGCCTCTCGAATGGTGTATAATATAAAATATGCAGAATTCACCACACTTTGTTGAGAATATGTCCTGTACAATCCCATCATTATAAAGACAATTATTATGTACAGTGGCTGTTACAAGTTCTCCCAAAGGTGGTTGCCCAAACGAGTCGAAGAATTCATTTGTAACTTTTCGCAATCTCTCCTGTAGGAACATGACAACCCAATGCTCACCAGAGTGTGAATGTTTTTCTGTATTAATGATTAAGAAACCGGGTCTTTTAACCCTTTTCGGAATTATGTCCCTAGCATACACTCCACGGAACACTGTTGTTGCAGCTTTGTCTTTAGCTAGTAGAAAACGTAAATCTGATGTGTACAGCATCTCTCTTCAATAAATAATCAATTGTTACATTTCTTGCATAATCTATTTCAATCAGATTATCATATTCAGCATATAAAATTACATTCATAATCTCAGGTAATGCTGTTTTAAAGTTGAACTGTAGACGTAGATTCCCCTGTTTTGTTGGATATGTATGTTCTCCAGCTGTTAAGTCAGCTGTGAAGTCTTGACCAAAGAAACAATACCCCTTTACGTATTCTGGAATATTAATCGGTGGTCCAGTATCATTGAATAATGATCCAGTACCATCAAATAATGTTAGGTATGATCTTATATAATTTCCCGTGCTGAAGTCGGGGGTTAATGCCTCTGATGAAACTTGATTACCATTTAAATAACAAGCAAAGTATGAAATGTCATTATGATTGAAGGCATATGGGTTTTTTAAATAGTGACCATTATGGGCAGCATTGCTAACGATTCCGACAAGACAACGAGTATGTAGAGGTCCAATTAGGGTATTATCAGCATTAAACGATAATGATATTGCAGAAATTGCGAAACTTTTCACTACAACACTTTTAATTGGGTGTTTTGCGGGTGTCTTCAATAATGCCTCAGCATGTGCCGTTAGCAACTCTGGTGTTGGTCTCACTTTTCTAACACAGAATGTGGTGTCATCAATCAACATTTTAAACTCCTTATCCCCAGCTTTCATGAGTACAAACTCGTCACTACTTCTTTGTAGCCTGAGTCTTAACGAGACCCCTTAACGAGGTATATAACGATCTTGCATAAACATATCAGAGTGTATTCTCCCTGCTAATTCAATTGTTTTACTATTAGCGCATCTTTCTTTCTGGTCAGTAAAATCCACATTTGCTTCTGTCAGAGAATCATGCTGACCTGCCGTATCGTTTGCCCACACAGCTGCAGATAATTGAGAATACAATGCATCAGACGAGTATGAGAAAATCGTCTGAATAAAAGCTCTGAATGGATAGGTAGCAGGTGAATCCGATATACGCTGACCATTTAAAAAGACATCTACCTGTGAAAATAATGAATGAAGTAGTAAATTCACAGGGGCAACCTGATCCCCCTCAGCAACATCACAATCACGTCCATCCTCAACTTTCCGTACTCTAACTTTTACTGTAAGGTAATTCTGAGATAAATCTAAATAATCTTGTCCATTCCCTGAGATAAAAACTCTAATGGAGCGTTTTTAAAAGGTGTTTTTAAATCTGAAATTCTAACTTTCTCTCCCTGTTTAAAGACATTTATCTTCCTCTTTCTCTTTGACTTATTTTCTCTGAATAGATTTCGCAATATCTGAATCTCAGCTCGTCTTGTGGCATTAATAGGATTCATTTGTATACTACTGCGATATGAATCATTGTAACCTTTAACTATATCAGGTAAAACATCAATATAACATACACTTCCTTTATATGTGATATACCACCAGATCTTATTTTTATTGTTCTCTGTACCCTCTCCACTCACTACTGCTGCATGAGTCTCATTCTCAGAAGTGTAGAAGTGAATTCCATTTTCTTTTAGATATGATTTAAGGTCAGAGTTTACAAATTCCCCACCTTTATCTGTTTGTACTGATCTCGGGCATTTTTGGTTGAAATAAATAGTGATTTAACTCCATTGATAATAGAATTCCCTGTCTTCGAAGTTAAAGGTATAACCCATAGAAATTTTGAAAAATACATCAATAACAAAAAGCAAGTATCTTGTATTGTCATTTTCTTAACTGAGTGAAACCATGTTACTGAGATCCATTTGCCAGAGTTGATTAACGACTGACACTTTAATTCTGTCACGTTCATATGTCACTCTCTTTGGTTTGTGTATAGTGTATGCTCTCTGACTGGATAACCATTCCTGAATTGGAGCGTGTGAAATCGTCCCTTTAAAAAACTTGAATATCTTTTCAATGCCTCTAAAACTAGGTGGATGTTTTGTGTTATAATATCTCTTAGAAAGTTTTCTTGAAATATTTCTATCTAGCATTGTAGACCTTGTTAGAGACTTAACCATGATAGAGGTTTTCGAGTTCTAGATCAAAGCTTTCTAGAGAATTGCTTTGATTTCACTTGTCATGTATGTGGTTCAGGTGAGGGACTTGCCAGCTTTCTATGAGAAGGTTTTTCTCGAGCTCGACTTCTATGTCCAATGTTCTGGTCTAGAATATCATTCCAACTTTCTACATTCACAATCACCTGATGTGGTGCATTTACAGATCGTTAAAAATCATTAAATACCCTATTCACTCAATCATCAGAACTGCTTGATGAACGTTTACCTGGTTGACACGTGTGCTATGAGATCGACTAAGTTGCTACCCGGGAAAAATTCCTCATTATTTGAGACCTGGTTATTCGTATCAACCTGAATCACACTGGTTTTCTGAAGGAATTTAAGTAATTTCTCCCCTTTATCATGTGATCTTTTAGATAATAGACGTGAAGACTCTAGAATAACCTCATCTGAGATTCCTGTTTTTACACTGTCACCAGTATTTCCACCTGATAACGTGTTGTAATTCGGAGCAAAATAATCAACTGATACTGGTTGATTTCCCATAGCAACCCCTGACTGTTCATAGAACATTCTAAATTTCTGAAGTGATTCTGAGTAAAGATCGGCTTTTGATGATGCTTGAATATCATTTCTAGCCAAGATTCTTCGAATTTCATCATCTAAACCTACAGCTTTACGTGTATATGGATTGGTATTCATTAGGTTTATTCTCGACTCTGTATGTAGATTGGCAAGTAGTTCATAAGGAACAACTGCCATCTTCTGTACTGACTCCAATTTTTAACTCAGTCTGAAGATTTTTCCAGATGTCGGAAGAATTGCACCTAAAAGACTTCCCAGGAATCCACCTTTTTGTAAAATGATTCGCCTCTTTTGAAGACCTAGTCTTTTATTACTTAAACGATGTAACTCCAACTTGTATTTTGCTAATTTTGTATGGTTTTTGCTGGAGAGCTTAATGTTACCATGCAGCACGTTCAAACACACTCACAAATGGTTTTAATTAACACTTTATCAGCATTTCATATCATTATTCTCCTAACAGATGGAGATGACTTCACCATTTTTTGTGTAAAATCTCCTTGTATTTCATCATATTCTTTCTACCCATTCTTCTTCTTCTTCTGTCTATAAATAATACAAGTCTCGTGTGGTAAAATCTTGCTTCTTAATTTAAGAGTATCTGGGGTGTTCTGTTTCAAGTCTATAAGTAGAAATGAGAAGGGCTGTTCAGTTGCGGCCTTATAAACTTCTTGTAAAAAATTACCATTTCCTGGAAACATCTGTCTAGCAAGAACACTTATACTTGATATGTCACATGGGTTCTTAACGAGTATGAGATAATGACAGTTAATCGAAATATCCCTATGTTCTTGACTTTTATGGAATAGATTTTAGACAATATGAATAACACTACAGTTTTAATGATGGGAACGTTTAGTAAAATGTTTTGTAACTCGTTCATCAACACTTTCCATTAAATCATCAATAACAATGAGTGTAGAAGTTACTCGATCAAGGTCGAAGTTAAAGCTTTATTGAAATTCAACATCATTTTGAAGTGACATGTAACTGACCTGCCAAGCTCCATAACACCAAATTACCCGGGCAGGACAGGGATAGAATAGGAGATGTTTTTATTGATCAGTTGTTTAAACAGCTCTGTCTTCCCTGACTGAGTTGGACCAGTATTATATTTGCAGGATGAGTAAATTGGATCATTATTCTTTCTCTCCACTACCTCTCTTCTTCTTCCTTGAAACTCTTTCTTATAATAAATAATCATAAAGACAATTGTTGGATATATACTTGTTTTAATATTCAAAATCAGTAATATATAATCAGTAATATTCAAAATCAGTAATATATAATCAGTAATATAACAAAAAGGAGCCAATTAGCAATGCGAAATGAAGATAATAATCAGTGTAATAATTAATATAATAATTACTATACTAATTAATATAATAATTAATATAATAATCAAGATGGTGAAATTATAAAGTACTCCCACGAATTTTATATGTCTCTTCGATAACTTCACTCAACCAATCAGTCTTACAACGTTTAAAGAGTTCTTCTTTCTGTCTAAACAAGTCTGGATTTAAAATTAAATGAGCTAAAAGTACATCCAATATAAATTTTCTATTGCTAAATCACTATACACCTGAATGAAATCGATTGGTTTGAAGTTATAGGTTATCCCACAACATGGATGTTCACGCAGACTCGCTCTGTCATATGTACAGCCATAACGGTTCTTACGAATCTAGACCGACATCTCGTCAGAAAGAATACTTACAAAGGATCGTACAATAATCTCCTTCTCCTCTTTGTCAGGGCAATAATGCCAGAACACATTACCCTCACCGTTTTCGAAAAGAGCACTCCCCTTACATAAAGGGCACTTGGTATCTAAATCCGTATTTAATGGGTTTAGGTTGTTCATCTCCCACACTATTCACTGAATTACAGTCTGGTATAATGAAATCGGACTGGTGTATGCTTCCATTCTCAGTAAATAGCGTATTAACTCCATCAGGCGTATTACTTACACTGTCACAATCCATAGGAAGTATTGTATCATGAATCATTATTTCTTGTATTTTCTCACCAGTCTCATCAGGCTCGCCAGCCTCATCAGGCTCATAATGATCCATGGGCACTCTAATTCCTAAAACGATATTCAATAACTTGCATGAAAATGTATGCTCAAAAGTCTTATTTAGTTGAGTACTCCTCTTAAGAAATCATCATTTTTTTTAACGGCATATGCTTTGTATTACGGTTGTGTGGAAATTAGTACTCTAAGAACAATCATATGTACAGGTAAGATAGAATGAATAAAAAGAGGAGAAGAGGAGGGGGTAGTGTCTAAGGGATTGACATTCTCAATCCTGTCTAAGGAACTGTATAGAAACTTACTCTCTTAAATCTAAAGTTCGTTCTATCACCCTTCCATTAAAATCGGTCAACTTTTTTTCCAATATAGGTAAAATAATACTCTCTAAAGAAGCTATTCGTTGTCTAAATCACCAACGATCTAGGGCAAGTTCCATCCAAAGACTTCCATTCCTACATTCATGAGATATGATAGTATTCAAATCCCCTCTATCTCGATGATGACGATTTTATAAGAAAATCTTACACTCTTCATGGTACAGATGCAAACTTGTAAGTTGTTTTTTCAGGGAGTTATAAATAGATTCTTAAGTGACCAATATGGGAAAAACCTGCTGATGTTTCCAGAATATTCCTGTGCGTCATCATTCTATTTTGAGCTCATGAAATGATCGAAAATATTGCTAGAGCGCTGTGCGAACACACTGATCAGTTGAAATATTGCTAGAGTGCTGTCCGAACATGCTCTAGCTATACTACACCCGCTCATTTCACCTTAACCAATCCATAGCCTTCACACTCATTTCCCCTTAGCCAATCCATAGCTTTCCCGCTCATCTCTGTACTCACGAGTGGGGGTGTATTTTTAGGTACAACTGAGGTTTCTTAGTACATCTACACCAGATCATTAATCATAGTTTTCCCGCTCATTTCTCCTTAGCCAATCGTCAGGGGCGCCTACCGCTCGTCCAATCAAATTCAAGCATGAATGTGGGTCATTTCTCCTTAGCCAATTATTAGGGGCGCCTACCGCTCACCCAATCAAATTCAAACATGATTCTAGGTCATTAATCATAGATCTCCCACTCATTTCCCCTTAGCCAATCTATAGCGTTCCCACTCATTTCTCCATAACCAATCCATAGCCTTCCCACTCATTTCTTCTTAGCCAATCCATAGCTTTCCCGCTCATCTCTGTACTCATGAGTACGAGTGTACTATTAAGTACAACTAAGGTTTCTTAGGGCATCTACACCAAATCATTAATAATCATAGTGTTCCCCTCCTTTCCCCTTAGCCAATTGTTAGGGGCGCCTACCGCTCATCCAATCAAATTCAAGCATGAATGTAGGTCATTTCTCCTTATCCAATCATTAGGGGCGTTTCCCACTCATCCAATCAAATTCAAGCATGATTTTATATTGACAGCTCAGCCTAGTATATAAGGAGGACTTTGCTTTTTTCAAATCACTTGATCATCAGAACTCAGAGTGAACACTTCGTGGTTTAGAGCTATACCAGTTCACTACTGAATATCTCTTCAACTAGGATTCTACTTCACAGAATTTCATCATACATCTTTTACTGAATAAAGTCTTAATTATATCATGTTACATTCTATTTCATGTATTCATCTTTCAGTTATTTCTTTCAGCAATCGATTAGATTTTACGAATGGAAACTTTACCCAGAATGTCGGTAAGCTGTACTTACCATAAGCCATAAATTTTTTATGGTGGGAGGTATATGGGAGGGAGGGGCGGGGATAGATACATCAGGGCTGCCCCTACCCCAAAATATTCAGACAGTTCAGCGATATAACCCATGGAATATAATATCTGCAAGAACTTAACATCCAGAGAGTTAATACATGATGATCAGACAGTAAGCATGGACAGCCAACGTGCTCTCAATGAGCGTTGATACGCAATGCGCTCTCTGTGAGTGGATGATACACAACGTGCTCTTTGTGAGCAAAGTATTTTCAAAATACAATAATTTAAGTAAAAGAACACATTTAAAGTAGAAGTGTCTGAGTCATAGTTTTCTTACTAGTGCATTGTTCAGGGTTTGCCTGCTCATTTCTGTACTCAGGAGTGTAAGTGAAGCTTTAAGAACAACTGAACTTTTTTACCACATCTATACTAGATCATTAATCATAGTTTTCCCGCTCATTTCTCTTTAGCCAATCCATACCCTTCCTGCTCATTTCTCCTTAGCCAATCCATGGCATTCCCACTCATTTCTTTACTCATGAGTGCGAGTGTACTTTTAAGTACAACTGAGGTTTCTTAGTGCATCCACACCAGATCATTAATCATAGATTTCCCCCTCATTTCTCCTTAGCCAGTCGTTAGGGGCGCCTACCGCTCGTCCAATCAAATTCAAGCATGAATGTAAGTCGTTTAGCCTTAGCCAATCACTAGGGCGCTTACTGCTCATCCAATCAAATTCAAGCATGATTTTTGATTGACATCTCAGCCTAGTATATAAGGACGACTTTACTTTTTCAAATCACTTGCGTATCAGAACCCGGAGTGAACACTTCGTGGTTTAGAGCTATATCAGTTCACTACTGAATATCTCTTCAACCATGATTCTACTTCACAGAATTTCACTATACATCTTGTACTAAATAAAGTCTTAATCATACCATGTTATATTCTATTTCATGTTTTCATTTTTCAGTTATTCTTTTCAGCCATCGATTGGATTTTATGAATGGAAACTTTACCCAGAATGTCGGTAAGCTGTAGTTACCAAAAACCATCAATTTTTATGGTGGAAGGTATATGGGCAGGAGGGGTGGGATAGATACATCAGGGCTGCCCCTACCCCAAAATACTAACCAACGCCCAGCAGTAGGCACCCGTCTTTGATTGGTCGACAGCTTTGTGACGTCACTTTATTAGCATATTTAAATTTAATTCATCCCATGCCCATATATGGAAGTGGGTGTGGGATAGCTGTGTGACGTCACAAAGCTCTCGACCAATCAAAGTGGGCGCCTACCACACGGCATAACTACTGCCGCATACTACAGTAGTCATACGTACAGCCAACGAAACCTTTACTCATGCAGATGATGCAGTCTCAGCACCCATCCATCCAATCATCAAGTCTGCCTTTCAACAACACATTCAAAGGTAGGAATATACACATTCAAAAGATGGGAATCTATATACCTATATCTATATATTTGATACGGGCAGCAACAGCACCCAGTTAAAATAGTTTCGAAATATTAAACAACTGATCTGTATAGTTTTCTCGAAATTGAGATTCAGAGGGTGCATGGATCGAGCGCTCCCAACACTAGCAAAGTGGGGCGGAGCATAGCTAGAAAGGGGCGGGGCAAAGCGAAAAGTGGATTCGTCCAATGGCTGTTTCTCGTTCTGATGTAAAGCATCCGTGGAGCGTAGTTTCCACAACGGAAGTGGAGCCCTGTTATGTAGAACATAATCCGAATCAACGCAATGTTATATCTTCTGTACCGGACGCCTGCTTTCGTTACCTGTGCGACTGTTATAAGCTACTGGATAGTGAATTCAGCCCGCAGTAACTATGCACCTACTGAATTTTGTGAACACTTTTTGACTGAAAGTTGTTGGTGGCTTAGCCACCAACAACTTTCACTCAATTTTTTTTCAAAATATTCAGTATACACATAGTTACTGCACATTGAGCATGTTGTCTGCAGACATTCAACAGACGCACAGATAAAGAAGACCAGCTAAACACTTTAATGGCTAAATGTGACAAAGAATATCAAAATATTTTGTTGTTGGATGCCAATTTGAAGGCCATTCTGAAAACTTTCAAGTGGAATTACTGGCTCAATACGCGTCATTCCAGCTGTGAATTTTGGCCTGCGACATTCAGCAAGGCCAATGAAGAAGGGAGGTAAAATGTCACACTTAAGAAAGTATCTAGAGTGGCCTCCCTTTCAATTTCCTTTATCCTTATTATAACTGGTACGGCTGATGTATATTACGCGATATTATAGGTGATTGATTGTGTACGAGGTGTGGGGCATGTTCTATATTGCCAACCAGTCACATATATTTTCGTGCGATTTAAATGTAAGATCGTGCATCGCGGCTTTTCCATACTCATTACAACACGTTCCTTTATCAGGTATATTAACTAAGTTTATCCATAAATGGCAACCAAAATAATTGTAATTAAAAGATTACGAATGGAAGCAGGTAAACATGCGTTTTAACAATTATTAATGGCGTTGAATCACATTCTGCCAGTCGTCTTGTTTTAAATACATTTATATCGATGTCGGATCTAGAAATAGTTTTAAGGCAAAACTGCAGGATGAATAATATCTATATGGGCTGGCTCATGCATGAGTGGTTGGCTACCCAGGACAGTGTTGATCTATGGGCAATGCATGGTGTGTGATGCGGGAAGAGTGCCCGCCACTCCCACACTATACGCCGCCACCACCCGCCATCCACCCTTGCATGGGCGCCCCTCCAACCAACCCAGATAGGCGCCCCTTCTCTTGAATCTCTGAGAAAAATTATGTCGGTGGGTGATTGATAACAAAAAGCAATAGATGGAAGTAATGGGGTGAGATAAACACACATTTTCATTTGCCTTCCCAAGGCATGTGTCTTTGAGGGAACATGACTTAATTTCCAATGTATGGAATTTACGGAAATATCAAGTTCTCTAAGACAACAAATATAACTTTTTAAACATAGAGGCAGACTACTAAGATTAAGTAAAATTAATTTGTCAATTGCTAAGAAGATTTTGCAGAAAAGTGGGTTTCAACCGCCCTTGTTATTACCAGCTGTTCTAGGAACCATTGCCCCTTTAGTTGGAAACCTATTTGGTGGACAGCAAAAATAATGGAATATGCTAAAAAAAATGAAGATCGTGATTCACGAACTAGTGAATAACATACAAGAGGAAATCAAAGTAAATTCATTAACAACAAGTCATTATTTACAGAAATGCCAAAACCTTGATGATGGAATGCCAAACATTCTTACCAATCTAGATATTCTGTGAATGGTAACTCATACAGACCAGAGTTTTCTAGAGGTGTTAATGAAAATTCTTTTCAGCTGAAGCCTTAGGTCTCCCCTAAACTACAACAGGAGGTTATCAATCATAAGACGATTGAAGAGGTGGTGAGGTTATTATATAGAAAACATGTACTAAATGGGAAGGTTTGCTAAATATGCTACACAAACTGTAGGAATTTCAGTTGATGGAAACAACCAGGTTCCAATACATGGGCACTTTAAAAAAAGCAATATTGTCAATCTAGTTTCGAGAGTTGTCAGTCCTGGACCAATTGGTGGAAAACCCCTTGTTTCAAAAGAGTGTTTAGAAGCAGAATGCACATTCTTCAAGTTACTGGATTCAATAAATATTCCAAGACAAGTGAATTGAAATGTTCAGTGTTGGAATGCAATTCAGGTGGTAACTAAAAGAGAGATGATAAAGGACCTGCACTAACTTGACTCCACTACTAATGCAGCGATACAAATCAAAATAGCTTGCATGAGGGAAGGCAACCTCTGTAACACGTACACAATCTAGACCACATGAACATAAACCCGCTAGCTGGTTCTAATAATTGAGAAAGTGGGTAGAAACATTTGTGAATGATATTACAATGTAGAGCATCCAGTGGGTTTAAGAGGAATTGATATGTTGTATAAATCTTCCAATAGCGATGTGACACACCGACAAGTTAAAAATTGGCTGCTGGGCGGGCAAACTTATAATTGACATAAACTATGCAGAATCAAATTTAAACATAACAGAATCAAAGTAACAGCTGTAGATGACCTATGGCGCACAGATCTTAGTAATATAGTTGATTAATGACTTAAAATGACGATGTACAGTATCTGCTTTTTGTAATAGATATATTATGAAATATCTCTGGGTAATCCCGATGCAGCCAAAAAATATCGACAGCCCTATGCAAGGCTTAGAAACATTGATGAATCGTATGGAGAGACATCCTGCCAGCGCATAGAGAGATAATGGAGGTGATTTTATAAACATTAGGTTTCAGGAACAGCTTAGAGATACAGTGATTCATTGCTTTACAAGACAAAACGAGACTAATGCAGCCATTGCTGAACTTGTACAGAGAACAGAAAAGAATAAGGTCTAGCGATATATTAGCTATAAAAAAGTATTTGCATTATATAGATACCTTGCCTATGATTGTAAATAATTATAATAATTCTGTTCACTTAATTACAGATTTGAGACCGATAAAACATAATCAAGGAAAAGAACTTATAACTTGGCAAAATGCATTGTATGCTTATTGTATTCTGGGGCTGTAGTAGTAGAAACATCCTACAGCTACAATCAGTCCTTCTTCACTTTTGACCACTGTGACTTGTCCTCAGCTAAAATCCTTAGTTTCCTCAGGGCCATTCTTGATTTGAGTGTATCGACTCCTACTTTCTTGAGGTTACCTCATAGAATGCTTAGCAGATTTATACAATGACGTCCACTATTAGCTTTGTATTTGCTGCATCCCAGTAGGGTCAAATCCAAGGAGATCTCTGCTGGTGTGTCTTCTTGTATCCTTAGCAAATGGCGAAACATGGACGACTTTTACAGACAGTGGCGATGTATCACATATCTTGTATAGTGCTTCGTTGGAAATTATGCTGTCTGATCATCGGTCTCCAGTGACGGTGCGTAGGTGTTTGCGGTGGCAGGCATCACGTTTGTCTAGAGCTGCCGTTGGAGCTTCCTAGCAGTTACAGCTACAGGATATGCAGGTACCATTGTATAAACGTAGTCTTTTTGTCAAGGGCATCTTTGATCTACGAATCCATAGCTTCCAGAAAGACTGAAAAGCCATGTTCCCCTTGACACAGCATACAGGAATGTCAGCAGTACTGCAAAGCAGTGAGCCCATGATTTTACATTTCCTCTATTGTTCACTGCCATAAAAAGGGTCATTATTTTCTTTTTAGTTTGTTTGCAGCTGTTGGGAGAAGTTCGTCAAGGGGTTTCTTTTCCTCGTCTATGGAGTCAACATCATCAGCATATTCCATCTCTAGCGGCATGCCCAGTATGGGCACTAGGGGATTTGGTCTTGTGGAATTTTCCCACACGGATTTCAATGCAGCAGCAAGGTAACAGGTGAAAAGCAAAGGCAGAGACTATCTCCCTGTGGGGAACCGATTAATGTCTCCAACAGTACTGACTTCAAATGACATGACTCATACCCCCAGCTTGGTGTCTGCAAGTAGTCGTTTCACTAGTCATAGCTCATCTTCATTGTAACTGGCCTTACGTGGTACATCTAGGATCTTTGAGCATTCAATTGCGTCAAAGGATCATGGCATGTCAACACCATCCGCCCAGAAATATCCAACATTACCTAAATCACCCTCAAGACTGGGGATACAGTTTGAATGAGTGAATTAAAGCCTCATTTACGAAAGGATATTTACCCTTAAGAAGTGAGGAAATTTTCACTCTAAAATTCAGGCTATTTCAGGAACTCATTTGATAAAGTGGATTAGAATAATCAAACAGTAATTGGAAGCCCATTGCCCCAAAAAGGGGACAAATACGAAACCTTATGTCTTTGTCCTTAATCACATTTCCCACATAGGTTTAAATATGCTACATATTTCGATGGTATTCATCGAGATATTTCCAACCATACACAGCTTTTCAGACTTTATTACTATATTAATATTTGTATCATTAATCTGATAAAACAGGCAACAAAACAAGTAATAGCATGTTCAATTCAAATTCTCTTGACCAAATTCATTACCTTGCAAAAAATGGTCCCTCATTTCGTGTTTTGACTCTATGGGTAATATTGTTTTTGTACACACTTTTAATAAATATTTTCTGTAGAATACAATTTTTTTTTCTTGGTGTCCTGCATCAACAGTGGTATGCAAGTGTATGCAAAATTCACATATTTCTTGGTAACTGTTAAGTTCTGCTCGAGGTGTAGTCAGAATAAGCAATAGAAATTACAATCGCATTTGACAAACATGTATTATCGAGCATGGCTACGTTTACTATTCTGTGCTTAAAGACTGCATTGATTTCGAGGTCATTTAAAAACATTTTTTGTCAGATCATTACACCCTGTTCCGCTCAGTGTTTTAATATGAAAAAAATATTATTAATGCGTCATCAAATCTTTTACTGGATTGTGAAGTATTAAATCACCACTTATCCCACTATCCTTCAGAAATCCAAGAAAATCAGGGTTTTTCAAGCCTGTGTGATGTGAATGGGCATCATTTAAGATATTTGTTAGTTCTTAATTAATCTCATGCAAATTCTGACTAGGAAGTTCGCTTAAAATCCTCATTTTTCATTCTCTTTCAGTCAAGTGAAATTGGCACCAATGAAATTTATTTCATGCAAAATCTCAATTCCATATCTTGGTGTAACCATTTCTCTTGTAGCGGCAATAGCCATATCAATAGGTTGATCAATTAAATCTTCCCCAGACCCTCACATATTACCTCCCGAAAGTATATCCTGAATCATAACCCAACCAGCACTACAATGACAACGACCATCACCACCACCGCCGCCGCCACCACCACCACCACCACCACCATTATAGAGTTGCAGCGTCAATAAATTCGCCTACATCCACCATCAAACAACTAGTGCCTTCGCATCTGATGAACAATAATAAGGCGGAACAAAGGCATATTTTCATGCAAAAGTCTAATAGTAGTAGTAGTAGTAGTAGTAGTAGTAGTAGTAGTAGTAGTAGTAGTAGTAGTAGTAGTAGTAGTAGTAGTAGGAGTAGTAATAAGCAGACTGAGGAGCGAGCTATGTTAACTATGTTACAACCTGCACTGCGGTAGAAGCTTCCTCTTTAACCAGCATCCACAACAACATTAATTTACAGTAACTAACTATATTCTGAATCAGAACTGTATTTATATACACTTATTTATGCACTCCAGTGTTGAGCAGTGTTTTTGTTGTTATTATTGAACTGTATTCGGACAATATATTTAGCTAATATAATTGCAGACTAAAATTATAACTATATCGTGTTCATAAATCGAACTGTATATATAACCACATCTGTGAGTGTGCCTATCAAGAGGAGAGATCTACGAACAACAACAACAACAAAAAGAAGGGTAAAAGAGATTGAAAGGATGGAAGATATCATTTATTTACTCTTTTAGCATTGAAAAAGCTGACATTTTGAAAATGTGTTAAAGTTTTACACAAGTCTTCAGAAATGTGTTTCTTCACGCAAAGAGAAGTCTTACTTTAAAATTTTGCATGGCTGTGGGTGTGAGAATAAGTGAGGCAGTGATTCCCATGCTAAATTTTAAAATAAGGCTTCACTTCATGTTCAAATTATCATTCTTTTTGGAAAAATATCTAAAATAGGTATGTTTTTTCTAAAAGAATATTACTTATGTACACTATACTGGACGTCGGCTGTCTGCTCTTCTATGTAGAAGAAATGATTTAAAATTGCAGGACTCAAACCTCTTTTCCAGAAATATAAAATGAATTATCTACACTATCACTTTCAAATTGTTTTGGAAGAATCACAATTGGGTTAATCTTTTTTTGGGTTTGGCAGCTGACGTCGATCTGTCTGAAAATCTAAAAAATATTCAATCATATATGATAGATAAATCTCAAGAAATATCTAGATTAAAATTGTCTCCAATTTTTCGACAACTGTCTTGAAAACCCAGCGAATGCTCTAAATTACAATTACAAAACATCTATGAAAGTATATGTGCATGCCTTTTGAATGTTGGTTCTGTTCTCAAAACTAGCAATAATAGGCTTTAAGCATTCAAAACCTGGTCTATTTGAGTTAAAGTCAGAAATTGTATTCCTTTTTACCGGAGACATCTGTTCCTAGTAGAACGACAGCATAAAACAGCCAGCCATGAATTATATCTTGAAACCATTCAGTGAGTGAAGTAAAATAATTGTTTCATGAAGTGATTCTATTGCTAGTGCTATTATTGTCTCAAATAGTGTTTAGACCGTTGTTACACCAATATACTTTATATAACTCTCTGGTGTAATGATCCAAATTAACATCCTGCGAATAATCATTACATTGGTATTAGTTCAAAATAACGCACTCGGGCCCACTAATGAAGAAAGTCTCAGTTGTGCCAATAAACAATATCCCACTAATTACATGTGTAGTTGTTAAAAATGTGTGCCTATTGCTTCATGCACTCTCTCCAATGTTTTACAATAATCGATAGACATTCAAAGTTGAGTTACTACTTGCACAGATAACCAATATCTGAGTAAGAGCTGCTATTAATTTATGCATGACTATCGCTTCAGCCGATCAGATTGCACATCTATCAGTATCACCATAGCCAATACTCGATATTCTTATAACCCTTAGATATACTTTATGTGCATCTATAATTTCAGCCAATTAGATCGTGCTGCACCTACTGCTATAACCCACAGTCGATACTAGCCTTCTTGATTGACAGGTGAGGCTAATATAAACACCAGACTGGGTTTGCTGGTCATTCTGAGAAAGAGTGAGCTAACGTGAACATCTCTCTGTACTAGTAGTAATGGATGGTTTCATTATAGTGCCAGTGTTCGTAGCAATGTGACAGTGTGGCAAGGCCTCTACTTTATGCATATACCACCGAATTGACCGGATTCACAAGAAAAACCACGACAATATGTATTTTTAGAGTATTTTCTAATATTTTAGTAAAAAGTGTTATAAGACCCAGTCGGCATTTTAAAAATGGATGCATAGAAATATCTTCTCACTGTTTTACAATACATACGCTCTAGCACGTCTTGATCATCAATCTCACTAACCATTGAATGAGATAGACGTGCATTTTCAGTGACCCTCGCAAGGCAGGTGCTTTCGAGTGTACGTGGCTTGATGGCCCATATATGGCTGCCAAAAAGTGGCGTATGCTGTTGGGTGTGTACGAGTCCACCCACCAGAACACGCCCATTTTGGTACTCCATATATGGATAATAATTCACGTCCCCTCTAAGCCACGTGAGTTGCGAGGGCCAATGAAAAAGCGCCTTTATCTAAGTCTATTACTCCTGATGGATAGACTAATAGTAATTAATGTTTATGATACGATTGGATTATAATAGAGACACTCAAGTAAGTAAATACAGTATTGAGTAAACTTAGATCTGATCCTTGTTATTGTCACTTTGTCAAGAGAGTAGACCAAATTTATGATGAGGAAGGTATTCGTACAGAATGCCCAAGCAAAGCGAAAGGCACAACCATAACATCATCACCCCACCACCCCCCCACCCCCACCCCACAACAACACCACCCCCACCCCCAACCAACTCCTACCCACCAACCCGCCCGCTCACCATACACACCACCGCAATAGACGTATGCAGGCATCCACATCCGATTACATTCTAAAGTTATTACTGAATAATTACAATACATTTCGAAGTAATATATACACCTGTGCAAAAGTTAAGCACCACCCTATTTTTACGCACATGCGAGGGTATATTCATGTGCTATGAAGAAAGCAATAGCATAAACATTTATGTACCCATCCATCTTAGTGCAAGAGGTAATAATGCAACTAGAGGAATGCTGATTATGATGGTGGGGAAACACTGTATGTTTTTGTTTGAACTTGAAAACGAGGCCTGAATATGGTTACGTTGACACAACTGACAACTATTGCCCTACAGTTGACACACGTGGCTAGATTGTCATTAAAAGTGTCTGAAAACGAAGTTTAACATCTGTGCACGAGTTTGAGACTGTCATTATTAATACCGGGTATATCCACCTTGTGCCTGGATGACGGCCTGGACACGACGTCTCATGCTGGTCACCAACCGACTGATACGCCATTGTGGTATTCGTTGCCATTCAAGATGGAGTGTGTCTGTTAATTCCTGTAGGTTCTGCACAGGAGGATCCCTCCTTCTCACCATGTTTCCCAGAATGTCCCAGATATGCTCAATAGGGTTCATGTCAGGGCTCCTTGCTGGCCATGGTAGGGTTTCGATGGCATTCTGGCGGAGGTATTCATGCACAGCTCTAGCACGATGTGGTCGGGCGTTGTCATCCATGAATATAGGGTGGGTTCCAGGTGCATGATTTACAAAATGAGGGACCACAACTCTATCCAGTATGGAATCTTGATATCTTTGTCCATTTAGTGTTCCAGGTACAGTCAACAGATCCAGCTTACAATCAAATGAGATGCACCCCCATATCATAACGGAACCTCCACCAAATGGAACTTCTTCCATGATGTTACGTTGGTCGTACGCCGTGCGTCTGGACCTCCATACACGAGTTCGACCATCTGTGGCATGAAGCAGGAACCGACTTTCATCGGACCAGTGTACCCGTCTCCAGGATCTCATGTTCCAGTGTCTTCTTTCGTTGCACCACCTCAGACGCTCCTCTTTGTGGTGTGCAGTGAGGAGAGGACGTCTGACAGGTCTCCTAGCTTTCATGCCAGCAGCATACAGTCTCCTTTTGACGGTAGATATTGACACTCTATTGCGCGTTTCCCATTGCCGGCTGAGCACTCTGCTGTTAGTGAATGGAGATCTCCTAACAAGTCGTACTAGGGCTCGATCATCACGGGCAGTAGTCTTCTTCGGTCTTCCAGATCTAGGCCTGTCCTTCACCTCGTTAGTTTGCCCATGTTTTGCAATCAAACGACTGATTACAGTATGGTTAATGTTCAGCTGTCTGCCAATCTCTCTGCATGACATACCAGTGGTATGCATGCCTATGATTTGCCATTTCACACGATCACTTAACCTTCGTCTTGCCATAGCGGTTCACAATCAAGAGCTAATTCTCTCTGTACAAATAAACCACGGTCATGAACACAAAATTCCTACTCTTGTCGCCTAAATCTGTATGTAATGTTCTACACCTCAAACTGGACTTTTACATAACTGAACACGTGTGCTGTTTCCCGCCACGCACGGACATCAAGCGGCGTGAAGTCATGCATGCATGTGCATTTCGTACTTGGAATTATGTCAGCTAACGCGGGGACAAAACGTATGGCAGCCTAGTTGTACCATCATGTTTCTACGTTCTATTGTTTTTGCTGGTGCTTAACTTTTGCACAGGTGTATATTAAACAACTTGCCCGAACTGTACACACATTTTCCTGGAATGCTATACTATTGTGTAATCACGGCGCCGCGAAGGGTGGTGGAATTATTAAAATATGTCCCATCTGCGAGTGCGTGCATGAGAACGGAATCCTAGAGGCTAGCCAGGATAGTTTGCATAAGGCCCGCGTTCCATGTACGCGTTTCCGCTCACGTGTTCCAGCGCGCGTTTCGGCGAGCGTGCATGTGCATTTCCACGCAGGCGAAATTATTTGTCCACATTGTGACATGCAGGTATACCTGGCACTGAACACGCATGCGCACAAAACCAACACGCGCACTGAAAAACAAGCGCGCTGAAATTTCGCTCTCCGATCGACTTTTATTTCAGCGCGCGTGTAGTCAGCGCGCGGAGACGCTTACATGGGTATGACTATATACAAAATGTATTGAATCGATTTCTTCGCGAATGTTTCAGAGAGCAGAAACGCGTACTTGGAATGCGGGCCTTCGTTTGTGACATGGGTTGGTCTGTTTTGGAAATAATGTCAACAGATTAAATTCGTTGTTTTAACCTAGCTCAGTGTAGGATTATTATCGATTTGCCTCAAATTCGAACCATTTCTGTTACGAACATAGTGATTGCCAATTTTTCAAATTCAGATTCAAATCATATTTTAATTTTGTAGTAAGGGGAAACGAAATGAATTTCATATAAATTGCTAGGAGTTGATAACAAATAGATTTTAAGCATGGGAGAGAAAATTGAACGCGCACGATGTGAACGACCTTGTCGTTGATTAATCCCAAGCGACCAATCGTCTATAATATCGCGTAATGTAAACCCGACTTTATACAGTGATCTATCGTTTCAGCGTGCACGATAAATACGCTAACTGTCGACGACGACTACGACGACGATGACGACGATGACGACGACGACGACGACGACGACGTCGAAAAAGAAGAAGAAATGCAATTCACGATATGAACAGGGTTTAAATAATATAAAGAATATATTTTATCTATAGCTGTTTGGTATTTGTGTGTATTTTCTCCATATTAATAATACTGTACACACCGATCAATTGTATTTTACATACTATACATATGTAAACATCCAGACTCGCCATAGGGTTTTTTTATTGGGTAACTTTATAAAAATATATATACTAGCGATAAAATCAATATTTCTAACAACTTTGTTTATAATAGAATGGAAAGCTACATTTACAAATCGTTTCCCAGAGACATCACTTAATTCATGAATCATGTTTCTCAGTCAATCCTATAACGTCATAATCAACAACGTCATGTGTAGGCTGGCGTCATAATCAATTACGTCATGAATGACGCGATTTAGTCAGTAATAAACGGTTAATTAATAGTCCGTCAACTTGTTCGAATTGTATGTCTTTACTATTTAATACACATTCTGCTGAATATTTTGAAACTAATTTGCCTGGGGCGCTGTTGCTGCTAGTCAAATTAGTTTCAAAATATTCAACTTCTTACCTGCATGGGTTCCTGGAAATTGATATTCAGAGAGTGTAGGGATCGATTGATCCCAACATGAGAAAACCCGTGGGTGAAGCTTGGCTAGACATGGGCGGGGAATAACGAAGACGTCTAGAAGACTTCAAGGACACAGGACAAGTATACGGTTAAATAATCTGAAACTAATTTAACAGGGACCTCTTGCTGCCATACTTTCAAAATACTTCGCAATTATGATTGCGACGCAAGCCTATAAGTGACATCATATATTATGACGTCATATACTTGAGTGACAGATCGGATTCATCCATTAACCCATCTTGTGCCACCTTAACCTTTAATGGTCAAGCCGGCAAGAAACGCCCACTGCAATGGGCTTAAGAATGTCCAGTTACAAGCCAAGCGAATAGTATTTTTGAAAATTTACCACTGGAATGACCGAACCAGTTATTTTAGTGGTAAAATTTCAAAAATACTATTATCTTGGCCTGCAAATGGAGGCTGGCTAATCAAAAACTCGAATTTTCTTAACAATTCCCCCTTTGACGGCCAACCTGGTCAAACACATCCTCTGTAGTTGTCTTGAGGGCAGAACGGGATTTTTGTAATTTTCAGTGATAAATTTACAAAAATAGTCTTCCCTTGGCCTGCAAACATTGTATAATTTTATTGAAACCTCTTGGCAATTAAACGGTTAATTTATATGAGTTGCATCCTGAGAGCGTTGACGCGCTGTTGACATAAGAGGGGATAAATCAGGTGTCAAGCCTTGAGAAAAGAGTGACAGATCGGATTCATCCATTAACTCTCTAAGCCATTCATACCAGAAGTTACACATTCCTTTTGATGTAAGGAACATTCTGTTGAATATTTGAAAACTAATTTGACTGTTGCCCTCATAGTTGATGGTCAGGGGAGTAAGAGGGGTCAGTTTATAAAATATGCAAGTTTTCTTATATAGTTGTTTGAAACATTTCAATGATTAACGTTTTGAACATAGAATTCCAAGAAACGCAATTTCACGGTTCTTCTACACGTAAGCTCTCGAATATTTTTTTAATAATTTGACTGGAAGTTGTTGAACCAGCATAATTATTTGATTGTAAATGATTTTTGCTATTTGGCTTTTGGATACAAAAGGTCAAAGGCATAAAAGTACACCTGCTGTGTGTTGCTAATTGAGTAATCTAGTTTTAGCTATGCCCACCCCTCTCACCCCACCCCCATCTCTAGCTAAGCTCCACCCAAGATTTGCCCGTGATGGGATCGATCGATCCCTGCACTCCCTGAATCTTAATTTACAGAAAACTATACAAGCAAGCTGTTGACTATTTTGAAAATAATTTAAACGGGCACTGTTGCTGCCTATGGCATCAACATCGCTCAGCCAAATTAGTTTCAAAATATTCAGCAGAATGTTTCTTAACTAGTGAAGACATACAATTTGTACAACTTGACATACTAAGCATTTATGACTGATTACATTGTGTCATTCATCACGTAATTGATTATGACGTCAGTACATACGTAACGTTGTTGATTATGACGTCATATGATTGATCGATAAACGGGATTCCTTCAATCTCATTGCGTGTAAGATATTATTACGGTATTCAAATAGATCTGAAGAGAAACTTATTTGTTAAACATAATCTGCAGTCGTTTCATCATTCGCCAGCTCTGTACATCCTGCCCGTGAACGCATTTCTTCACCCTCTGTACCACGGGGAACTGTTGCGCGTAACACATGAAACCTGGAAAATGAGAAAGGAAAAATTAGTATATGGACGAATTGACGGACGGACGGACGGATGGACAGACAAATCTAAAATATAACCCGGAAAAGTTGCAAGAGAATTTCTGGTGGTAAATTTCCACCTTACCATAATAGTTGGCTCATCGTGTGAGACGAAATGATTAGTAACTTTTTATGACTTTGAAAATCATCAAATTGGCCTGGTTATTTTATATGTTCCAAGGCCTGTAAGAAACGTTAACGCTGTCATGGCTGAGCTCGCCAGAATCGGCCTCGCCAGTGGCATTGATGAATGTCTATGTACAGGCACCGAGCATATTATTTTTGAAATTTTACAACTGAAATAAACGGCGCGATAAACGCGCCATTCATTCCATTGGTAAATTAAAAAAACTAATATCCTCTTTGCTGCAGACTGGACATTCAAATAACAAGTATTTTGATATTCTCTACCAAATTTAGCGATTTAAGTCATTCCCAAAAACACGGAACCTGTGTAGTCCTCTGGAAGTTGATAGTCAGGGAATTCAGGGATCAACCGATCCCAACACGGGCGAACTGTGGGTCGAGCTTAGCGAGAAATGGGCGGGGAATAGCTAAAGCTGGGCTCCTCCATTACAGTGCGCCACAGCTGTTGAATACAATTTCTGCCACACAAATATCTAACGTCACAATCAAATACAGCACATTATGTATATAGAATCAATCGTCATGAAATATATTGTCAACTGTAATCCCTCGTGTGCCTATACAAGGCCTGAGTGTAATAAAGTGAACATGAACGTGTTATCATTCTGCCGTCACACTTCAAAGCTCAGTCTCGAAAATCGGAAAAACCCCTTTCCAGTTTATCCATCTATCATATAACGCCACAATGAACTACCAGACGTGTATGCTGACGTCATAATCAATTACGTCATGAATAACGTAGATAAGTTCGTCAAGAACGCATACTTGATGAAGGACTAATCTTTGTTGTACGAATTGTATATCTTTACTATTTAATAAGAAAATTAAAATATTTCCTTATTGAATGTCCATTTGCAGGCCAAGAGAATAGTATTTTTGAAAATTCACCACTAGAATGACTGGCTCGGTTAACGAGTCAGTCATTCCAGTTGGAAATTCTCAAAAATACTATTTTCTTGGCCGGCAAATGAAAATTCCTCTAGAGCACCGTAGCGGTTGGTTTTCGCCGCCTTGGTCATGAAAGGGTTAATAACCACCGCGAATATTTTGAAACTAATTTGACTGGTCCATTTTGCTGCCATAGGTAACAACAGCACCCTATTAAATTAGTTATCAAAATAGTCAACAGCTTACCTGTATATTTTTCTGGAAATTGAGATTCAGGAAATGCAGGGATCAATCGAAGCGTGGGTGGAGCTTACCTAGAGATGGGCGAGGCATAGCTAAAACTGGATTGCTCCATTACACGAATTTGTATGCCTTTAATGAATTTACAATTTAATAATAATTCTGTTGAACATTTTGAAATTAATTTGACAGGATGCTGTTGCCGCCATCACACAAATTAATTTCAAAATATTCAACAGCTTATTTAGTTTACTTGTAGCTTGAAACTTAGATTCTGGGAATTCAGGTGCCACAGTTTCAAACCGATTCCAAGACACACACAAAAGTGGGCGGAGATTAGCTAGAAACAGGCGGGGCATAGCCAGACATGGGCCCCTCAATTTCAAAAGGTCGTGGGTTCATTACTGACAGCAAAACCTTACCTTTCGCACACCTGCACAAGCGATCACATAGTTCTCCTTCTCGCGCGGTTCCTTTGACGCACTTCGTAGCTGAAACACAGAGCGGGCCCATTGAGCTATACAAGACAAATGCATAAACGCATTTACACGAGAATTTAGGATTCGTTGATATTACATTATATCGTGATTCGTTTATGATAATTAACCTAAGAATCGGAAAATCATGAACGAGTGACAGCGACAGGTTGCTGCGACACGGCAACAGTTTCCTATCAAAGTAATTTCAAAATATTCTACAGTTTAACAGTTTCAACAATACCATGAAATTTACCACGCCCATCTCAGATTTCTTCTAGCTTAGGGACATATGATATTTCAATATATCGCGATGTTTCTATGGTATACATTAACCCGGCTTGTGCCACATTAACCTTTAATGGTCAAGCCGGCAAGAAACTCCCACTGCAATGGTCTTAAGAATGTCCAGCTGCAAGCCAAGAGATTATTATTTTTGAAAATATACCACTGGAATGACTGGCTCGGTAACAGAGCCAGTTATTCGTGTGGCACATTTAAAAAATACTATTCTCTATGCCTGTAAATGGACGCTGGATAATCAAAAACTCGAATTTTCTTAACAATTCACCCTTTGGCGGTCAACCTGGTCGAACACACTTTCAGTAGTTGTCTT
>CM067365.1:44209593-44222093 GCA_034401795.1 Chaetoderma sp. LZ-2023a
CTTTGGGCAGATCTGGGTAATAGTCATATATTCTTTATTTCGTCTGCCTAGAACTTGAAAGTGGGCATAATTTCAACTTCAATTCGCTTCAGAAAGTTTAATCATTAGTTCAAGAAATGGGAGAAGAAGACTAAGTAACGCAGACTATCTAAAAAAAGCGTTTAGCGAAATTGGCAAGGGAAATAATACAAACGTAGTAAATAAAAAAACATGGAAAGAAATCAGCTACAACTATCTACCTGGGTAGTTTTTATCTAATTCGAAGAATAGCTAATAGCATTACCAGTTAAAGACATCATTAAAAATTTTCACTTTAGGACAATAAACCAGAAATTGTCAATTGAGACTAGAGGATGGACAGAAATAACAGACTATGTACCGTTTGTAATAAACTCGATGACGAAAAACACTTTCTCTATGACTGCAGTAAATACACTGACGCAAGAAAAAAATATATACCTCAATATTATATCACATGCACACAAGCAGGAAAAAAGCAAATGAACTTCTAAGTGAATATGCAATGAACCTATCCTTAGAAAAGTATGTAAATTGCCTATATTTGCCAAGAGACCTACTATAAAATGCACTATAAAATATACCTAATTTCGTGGACTAATTGCAAAAATAGAAACCCACTAATGGTGTTTTAATTGTAAAATAACTGCACGATATGTATTTAAATTGTGCGCTTTCCAGCTTACCAATCCATCATCTGACGTCATATGCCGTTAAAGTCAACTAAGTGACCTGTAGGATGGCGTCATAATTAATTATGTCATGAATGAATCGAATTAGTCCGTCTTTAACGCTTAATAGTCGGCCACGTTGTACGGAATTTATGTCTTTACTATTTAATAAACATTCTGTTGAATATTTTGAAACTAATTTAACCGGGCGCTGTTGCTGCCAATTGATATTCAGAGAGTTCAGGGATCGATCAATCCCAACACGAGCGAAGTGTGGGTGGAGCTTAGCGCGGGGCACGGCTAAAACTTGAAAGGTCTATTGTTCTGTAACAATGTAGCCTCATATACCCGTGAGCGTAATGCAGCGAACTGATCTAAACAGAGTTCAGATCAAGATTTCAATATTTATTATTTACACACAGGCCGTTTTCATCAATCATATTGTAGATATCGGATTGTCTGGTGGGGAGTCATGACCCTGTCGACATCTTATATTTATGAGTAAGACCTTAATGAAACTCATCTTTGAAATTACCAGGTGAGCTAATGAACGGGGTAGCACGATAGGCATCATCATAGTATATACGCAGTAGGACGCTGCACTGGGTGACATCGGCCAGTGCTGATGAATCAGTGTTTCGCAGAAATGGATGCAAAACTGGTTTGATACTGTAACTATATGTAGTCAGAATTGAGTAGGAATTGAATAAGATGAGAAAGGACCACCGGCTGTGGGTTGATGATATCTGTCAATAGTTGAGGATGAAAGTTGGTGATGTGGGATCGGCACACACTTTCAGGATATTCAGCAGCTGTTTCGGCCAGTGGTTTAGTAAATAATCAAGCAATGAGAATCGTAGGAATCGATAGGTTTGGACGTGACGGACTGAATGATGGTTAACATTTAGGGATGACAGTCAGCATGTCGACTCCCTATAGAAAGCACAACAACACCAGCCGGTGATGAGCTCATGTAGCTCATGTGCTATTAATCTTCCTATCCTACAGGCAGATGCCTAGTAGGCAAGGGACAGGACAGAGACATTGTAGCGTCCTGTAGGAATAAGTAAAACAATCTAAATTTATCTAAATTTGTATATCAACTATATGTCCCTCAAAAGGAGACATGCAACAACAACACATTCGGTGATGTTGTTGGTTAGCTGACAGAGTGTATCAAAGCAGAACCAGCCCAAACCGGTTGTACCATGTTCAGGGTTCCCTTTTCGGAAGGAATAATCAGAGTATGATTGGTCGGGATGACGTCACAATCAATGAGCATCCGGCCCGAATCTGGGAAAGAGAAGACAAACGAACATGGGCGGGAAACTCAAAGGAGTATATATGGGGCACTTTGATAATCGTCGAGGTCCGTCATTGGCATCGAAAAGCTATCTCTGAATATATTGGAGTAGGAGATAGCTAGTTAGGTTGATAGAGTATAGCAGACCCGTTGTGAAGGGGAGTAATACGAATCAGTAGCAAATAGGAAACAGCCAAGTTAAGTAAAGTAGTATAAAATAGTCAAACTCGTATAAGTACTTATCTTTTACTCGTGGCAGCAAAGGCCACAATTAGTTATAGTGTACAGTAGATTTAATAAAATTATCACCTTGATAACCTCAAGGCAAGAGTTTGAGTTGTGATATTAATTCTGGAGACTACGGAAGATCACCGTAGCTTACCTGCAAGTTCTGGTAGTCAGTCAGATCAGGCCCGGATATCAAATACAAGTATCGTTAAGTTCAGCTATAAACGAGGTGAGCTTATATCTATTTCTTTTGTTCTCGGTAAGGTGGGTTGTCGCAGCAACCTTACATACAAATCTTACCCAAAACGGAAGAGACTTCATAGTCAAGTATACCTCATAAGAACGTATACGTAGCATAGAAACAGGAGACACATCAAAAATCTTCAGTGGCGAGCCTGCCAGGATACAGAATAAAAACTAACAGTGAGTACGTAAAAGTATATGGCCCAAGAACACGGGGGACGACCCACGACCGTAGTGGTTAAAGACGTGGCTGACAGGGTAGCGGTATTCCTAGAAGTTGCACAGTGGTCAGAAGGCTGTCAGGTGACACAGCATCGAGAGTACGGCTATAATTCTTTGGACAAGACACGACTGCTATCAGTTGCCCCGAGCATCCACGGGTAGCGAGAGTGCTCATCAGTATACACTATAATTAGTGACGAGAATGGCAACGGGAAGAGGAACCAACGACCCGACGCTACCGCCGATCGATAGGCCCCCGGCAGTAGAGCTTAGGCCCGAGACCATAGCCGCCATTCAGGTGATGGGGACAGCCATGGTGGGGGTAATTGTTGAAAGCAGTGACCGATGGGAAACTGCCAGGGTATACCGCCGGGAGATAAGGGATACGGTATACCGGAGACAGCCTTGTGACGGAGTCATGCCGGAAGAGGTATATACTTTCTTGGATGAAACCAGGAGAGTATGCGTGGCTAATGAAGGGTGGCTAGAGGGAATCCCCGCCTATGTTGTAACCAGGGCGGCTCGAGGGCAGTTGGCGAGAGCAATTGACGGTTTCATGGTCCGCAAGGTACGAGAGGAGGTGTCGTACGATGATTTCCGAGATTATATCACCATGAACTTTGCATCCACAAATGAGGACGAGAGGATCAAGTATGATCTGGAAGGAGTGAGGCAGAGAAGAAACGAGACGGTGATTGCTTTCAACCGGCGCTATAAGGAAGCTAGCAGTCGGGCGTACCCTAACGAAAACAACAATAATCGCCATACTGTTCTTGGCATTTACTTGCGGGCTTTGAGCAACAGAGGGTTGAGCAAGCGCATCATCCGTAAGAAAGCAACCACTCTGACCAGAGCCATAGAAATAGCTGAGGAGGAAGAGACATGCAATGATCTGTTGTGGGCTATGCAAATAGAGGATCGATGTGAAGAGAGGATGGAGGTGAATGTGTTGGAAGCGGAGGAAGAAAGGGAGATATGGATGGTGGTAAAGCAGTTGAAAAGGCAGATTGTAGCACAGTAAAAAATGATAGAACAACTGAGCGGGCTGGTGATGGATCTCCAGATGACCGAAGAAGCACCAAAGCCAGCACCTCGGAGAACACAGGCTGTAAAGAAGGGGGCAAAACCGCCACCGAAAGGACAAAGTCCGGTCCCGAGAACAGCGTCTCCGCGGGATCTAAAGCACATCACGTGCTACGCTTGTGGGAAGACGGGACATTACAAGAGCGAATGTCCACGGGCAATCCAACCATCATGTAACGTGCCCTGAAAAGCTGCGGTGCGACCTCGACCACCGAGACTGCCTATGACCTGTTTTAGTTGTGGGCGAGAAGGTCACATGGCCCAGGATTGCGGGAACAAGACATACAACATGTTCGGCAATACCAAGGAGACGCCTACAGTCGTAAAATGTTTTGAGTGTGGTCAAGATGACCATTTCGTGAGGGATTGTCCGCACGGAATGCGAGACCAGCATAGACACCAGCCATCAGTCAGGGCAACCAGACAGCCAGAGTGACAGATAGTTCGCAGAGCGCCAAAACGTGACTGTAACGACGATATGGACATCGACGAAGTAAACGATCATCGCCAGGTGGAACAACACATCACCCCTAGAGAGTGTTCTCGAAATATGCGCAAAGTATTAGGTAATAGGATGCTGGAAGATAACGAGTACAAGGATAGGGAGGGTTTTGTGTTGACCGGCACGGGTACTGATGCATATGGCTGTTATGGAGGAGGAAATGCATCGAACCATCGGGACAGTTACGTGGAAGCGGTTAGCGGGCGAAGGAGTCCGTTAAACTAAGATGGAGAAAACCGTTGGTGAAAGCACCGACCGAGCGGTTTTTAATCCGTCTACAAGAGGATTCCAACGGTCCAACGGATCAAGGTGAGTACCTTCATGCCTTAGTGGATACCGGTGCTAGCACATCCTTGATTCGTAAGGATATATGGCGTGGCATGTTAAATGCTAGGCCATTGAAAAGAGCAAAGATGCTCTTAGCTGTAAATGGTTCCCCAATAGAGCTTTTGGGGGAAACCCAGGTAAAATTCAAGAACGTCTGGCCTATTCCAAGTACGGTGGTAGCAAGAATGAGGCATGAATGTTTGCTTGGAGCGGATGCTTTGCACTTGGGAAATGCAAAGATTGACTATCGGGCCAAAGTTGTAGTATGGTTTGGCCAGATATATCCCTTTAGGTATCCCTATAGGAAACAAACGAGATATGTTTATGAGAGTTATAAAGAAACGACCGGATATAAAGATATCGACAAAGTCATGGTGGACTTTGTGGATATCTTTGATACGGCTCGTCCAGGCACTTTAGGATTGGTCTCCAAAGTTAGGTGTACGGTACCAACAGGAGATGCATATCCTATAAGGCAGAAAGCCTACCGTCTACCGCTGGCTAAGCAGTATGTGGTCAAGAATCAAGTGGCCGAGATGCTAGCAGCGGGCGTCATAAGACCATCGTCATCACCTTGGGCGTCACCCATTACTTTGGTCCCTAAGAAGGACGGGGACACTAGGTTTTGTGTAGACTACAGAAAATTGAATGCCGTATGTTGTAAGGATAGTTATCCTCTACCGAATATATCAGATATATTTGACTCCATGAGCGGCGCAACGATATTTTCTACTATGGACTTGAAGTCTAGCTATTGGCAAATACCAATGGACAGCCAAGACATAGAGAAAACAGCTTTCGTCTGCAGTGAAGGTTTGTTCGAATGGATTCGGATGCCGTTCGGTTTTGCGAACTCAGGTGCCGTATTTCAGAGGGCAATGAATGATATTTTCCGAGAATTCGTGGGAAAATATTTGCATGTTTTCGTCGATGATATAGTCGTATATTCAAGAAATCCGACGGAACATGCACAGCATTTGCGTAAGGTCATGCGCAAGATTAGGGAATATAATTTACAAGTTAAGAAGAAGAAATGCGATTTCGCCAGTAAGTCGGTGGACTTGTTAGGATATCGCATTTCCGCACAAGGAGTAGCTCCTCAGGCCCAGAAGGTCAAGGTCATTAGGGAAATGTCACCACCACGCGATGTGGGCGAGGTGGGAAGTTTCCTGGGAGCTACAGGTTACTACCGATCCTGTGTGCAAGGCTACGCTGAAATTGCTAAGCCTTTAATAGAACTCACTAAGAAGTATAAACGTTTTGAATGGGGTGAGGATGAACAGCAAGCGTTCAAGAAATTACAGAACTTGCTGTGTAGTGAGACGGTTCTCACCTATCCGAATTTAAATGCCCCCTATAAATTATATACTGATGCTTCGAGCTATGCGATCGGTGCTATATTGGTACAAGTTGATGATAAGGGTATAGAGCGGGTGATCCAGTATGTGAGCTCTACTCTTAAAGACAGTCAGCTGAATTGGCCTGTAATAGAGAAGGAAGCGTACGCAATGATATTTGCGTTAAAGAAGCTTAGACCATATCTATTTGGTGCTCAGTTTACCATGTATACTGACCACAAACCTCTAAAGAGTTTGTTTGTGGGAGAAGTTAAGAACACGAAAGTGCAGCGCTGGGCAGTACTGATTGCTGAGTACAGATGTAAGATAGAATACATCCAAGGCTCGAAGAATATTCGAGCGGACATGTTGTCCAGGTTACGTCGTCCAGTGGAGGTCGCGACCCTAGACACAGGCGATTTTGTCATACCGAATGTGGATGAGGGGGTGCTACCGCACGTCCCTCTAGAGGTATTTGACGTTCCCTACGACGAGTTGTGTACCGAACAAACCAAGGAATACCCGGAGTTGTTTAAGAACACCCCGGAGGAGTACATGGTTAAGAACGGTATTCTGTATTCTTTAGTTACGCCCTCGGCGTTGGACGCTGAGTACCCCAGAATTGTCTTACCTACCCTGTTCTGTGAGAAAGTGCTCCGGAAGGCTCATGAAAGAGCTGGTCACCAAGGTCTGAAGAAGACCATCGGTATGGTAAGAGATTCGTTTGTATGGACGTCTTTGAGAAAAGATGTGGTGAGTATGCTTGATAAGTGTACTACGTGCCAGGTCAACCGACCCGTCACTACACGCCCTAGGTACAGTGAGATGCCCATGGCCAATTATCCGAGTCAGATAATCAGTATGGATTTGATAGGTCCACTGTTGGAATCAAGCAAAGGTAATCTGTAAATCATGACGGTAATAGATCACTGTTCTGCATGGGCAGAGGCATATCCGATTGCTGCCAAGACATCTCAGAATGTTGAAGACAAGTTTTTCAATGAGTATGTCGCGCGTCATGGTGTCCCTGAAATCGTAATAACGGATCAGGGTAGAGAGTTGTGTTCGAATTCTCTGGAAGAACGGTTTAAAGAACACGGTATCGATCATAGGCGATCGAGTCCATACCACCCTCAAACAAATGGACGTACCGAGAGGTTCAACTGGACTCTTAAGGAGTTAATCCAGAAAGGGGTGAACAACGAGTCTCGTGCATGGGAGGACGAACTGGGCGCGGCGTTGACAGCATACCGCAGCACTCGTCACTCCACGACGGGGTATACGCCATTTTATTTGACGTATGGTCGTCGTGCAAAACTGCCGTTGACCATCCCACTAGATGCCATGCAGGATCTTGGTGAAAGACTTACCTGTCTTAATAACGCCTTGCTGCGCACTCGTGGAGAAACGGTTAAGTCTCGAGAAGTTCACCGAGAACAAATTAATAAGCGTACAAACGCTGGTGAGTACAAGGTTGGCGATTCGGTGGTCGTGAAAGCTGAGGAGAGGATGAAGTTGACCTCTCGCAGTGACCCCGAATACGAGATTTTTAAGATCAATGGGCCCGTGGCTCATGTCCGCCATCAAAGGTCTGGGAAGGTACGCGTACTTAATATATCTAAGTTACGTGTAGTCGACTCAGAGATGTGTTGGGACAAGGTGCGGCCACGCCCTGTTCGTAACCCTGCTAAAGGTACGAAGGCCAGCCATCACCCCAGGATAAGTGTACCCGAGTCTGAACCGTTGCCGGGGAAAGACTCCGCTGAGCCACCCATGAATAGGGCTCGTCGGAAGCGACCAGCTTCTGGTGAGGAGCCAAGGGTGAGCAAGGTGGGTAAGAGTGTCGACAACAACATCAGTCAGCCCGCTGCGAATGGGACTCGAAACCATGAGTCACGGACTGAGACAATCGGAACTCCGCATACAATTGTGATGGACACCTCGGAGGATGTACCCGAGCCTGCCCACGAGCCAATGGACATGCTTCCATCGCAACCATACTTTCTGCGCAAGCGCAGTCACATGCCTGATGTCGACTCAGACAACAAGCGACCCAGGATTGGTGCGTTTGGCCACGCCCTATACGAGGACTTCGTCAGCCATATAGAAGCGGTTATAAGGCAACGCAGCCGGAGATAAGCTTGAATCTCTGACAACCACTGTACTAGTAGTATCGCATTAGTCTAGCCATCATGCATATTTTACGATTAGGTGTGGTAGTAGCTCCAGTGAGTTTAGTAAATGGACTGTGTAAAAAGTCTAGTGTACATAGATTACCGAACGGGGTAATGATAACTAACCCCGAGGATATATCTGTTATCCGGGCTGAATGGACCGTAGTGGTGTCTATCGACCACCCTTATTTGCCTGCCAAATTTCTTGAACGGTTAGTGCGATTTCGTGTTCTTATTGCGGACATCGGTCAAAGGACTTCGTTGAGCAATCAAGACATTTTCGGTTTGCAACATCGTGTTAACAATATTAAGAAGATCGCTGTTAGGACACAACAAACTATGGTGAGTAGGGACAGTATATGACGCAAACGTGGCTTATTTGACTTTGTCGGGGACATAGCCTCGTCTCTATTCGGTACCGCTACCTCTGGTGATATAGAGGCAATTAAAGAGGTAGTCAAAGTTGCTTTGAGGGACATGAATCGGTTGGTACATTTCTCCAACAAACTAGCGTCCCACGTGAAACTGGCATTCGTAGGGATCAATACCAACGTTGACCGTATCAACGAAGTTACCGCTGGCCTAGTGGAATTGACTAGAAATGTGAGCGATATGTTTAAGGTGCACGCCGCCCGACAAGCCGACTTATACACATTAGTGCGACCTGGACACATTATTGACTCTGCCGAAAGTGTCGTGTATAGCTACCAGAAGGCAGCAGCACAGTTTCATAGACAAACTGCATCCCTAGAGTTAGGTAGACTAACGGAAGAATTATTCAGTCCTGCTGACCTCACTTCCGTGGCCAAACAAGTTAGTGTGGGAAATCGGCTGATACGTCCATATCAGTGGTACTACCGCAACGTGGTCGTGTATCCGTTGTGGAAAGACGACTCACGACTCCATTACGTAGCGACGTTACCGCTAATTGACGGGGGCAAATATATCGAATACGGGTTGCATTCGTGGCCGGAACCACTAAATGCGAGGGGATACTACATGCAGGTACTGATCGCGCGGACCAGCATCGGTCTTGACACCAAGACTGGATGGTACTTCACGCCATCCGAATGTCGCGGGGAGGAGCCCCGGGTATGTCATGGTCCACTACGGGTCGACAAGACCCACGTTCCATGCATTGTAAGCCTGTTAACCAATACCACCGACAGTGCTTGTAATATTCAGCTCTCCGAATCAAATGAAACATCTAGCAAACTGTTTGCCAATAAGAAAATAGGCGTAGTGTTGCAAACGTTCGGTGAGACTATGGAAATTCACTGTGACGGGCGACTGACTGACCGATGCGAGGTGAAAAGTGGTGTGTATGCATTGATGTCTGGAAAGTGTTTATAGTGGCAGGGGTTGGCAATTCGAGCCTGTGGCGTCTTACAGTCGGACGTACACTCGGATTAGCCTGGCCATTGAGATGACCCACTTGGATGTGACCGGCGTCCTTAATCAGTCCATGATCGTTGATCATTTAAAAGTACAACCCTGGAACCATTTACAGAAGTCTAAGTACGTGCCGCTAGCACCATTGTCCGCAATCGACCCAGTGATGGTCGATGGCATCGGGGTACGCTCTTTTGTGTCCTATTCGACGGGCTCCTTCGTGATTGTGCTCGTTGTTGTGATTATTCTATATAATGTGGAGTATTTTCGCGCATGTGGGACTGGCTAAAATGCAAGCCACGTGCGGCCTATAGTAGTGATACTCGTACCGCCATTCATATTAGTGCACCGACGATTCAGGCCCAGCAGACCCGGAAAACTGCAGCACTACCGGAGCCGCTGAGGTTGGCAACCGGGTCGTCGCCTAATGCTAATGCGAGGACTGGGATCGACCCGACGGCTGCCGACTGGGTTGAGGCGGAACTCTATGACGACGTGGAGGATCCTAACGAGTGTGTGGCTCAATTGGGTATATCCATGTGACGTTTTGGTACTAACTTCATTTGCTGTGTATGGAACATTAATTAGGGATGAACTATTTGTTGTCTTAGGAACTGTTATATGACCTGTAATGAATTTGATCTGTAGGATTAGGATTACTATTGTACGAAAGCGTAGCATTTAGTTTGTTGCACCTTGAGTGTCAAGGATATTAATGATGCTATTAATGTGTTTCCGGGGAAGGTCATTTGCGCATGATATTCCGTTACCCGGACATGTATGTTTGTATTGTTTTATACCCTGGTACAGTCATTTGCGCATGATATTCTGTGCCAGGGCGTAGGTACATTTATCTGTGCTGTGAGGATTTTGCACTGTCGGGTTTAGGTTATAGGTATCGTTGATATGGCATTGCCCTAGAGTTGTGAATGCCGTTACGATGATTTCCGTATTTATTTTGATTGTTTACTATTGTATAGGTTGTCTCGATTGTGTGTGTTTTCCGTTTAGAGAGCCGCTGGTATAGTGTGGTTTTGTTGTTGATGTTTCACAACGAGTTAATTAACACTCTCTTAAGGCCTTGAGAGACGGTTAATTAACTTTGGTTGGAGCGGGTGTGTAGATATCGGATTGTCTGGTGGGGAGTCATGCCCCTGTCGACATCTTATATTTATGAGTAAGACCTTAATGAAATTCATCTTTGAAATTACCAGGTGAGCTAATGAACGGGGTAGCACGATAGGCATCATCATAGTATATACGCAGTAGGACGCTGCACTGGGTGGCATCGGCCAGTGCTGATGAATCAGTGTTTCGCAGAAATGGATGCAAAACTGGTTTGATACTGTAACTATATGTAGTCAGAATTGAGTAGGAATTGAATAAGATGAGAAAGGACCACCGGTTGTGGGTTGATGATATCTGTCAATAGTTGAGGATGAAAGTTGGTGATGTGGCATCGGCACACACTTTCAGGATATTCAGCAGCTGTTTCGGCCAGTGGTTTACTAAATAATCAAGCAAGGAGAATCGTAGGAATGGATAGGTTTGGACGTGACGGACTGAATGATGGTTAACATTTAGGGATAACAGTCACCATGTCGACTCCCTATAGAAAGCACAACAACACCAGCCGGTGATGAGCTCATGTAGCTCACGTGCTATTGACCTTCCTATCCTACAGGCAGATGGCAAGGGACAGGACAGAGACATTGTAGCGTCCTGTAGGAATAAGTAAAACAATCTAAATTTATCTAAATTTGTATATCAACTATATGTCCCTCAAAAGGAGACATGCAACAACAACACATTCGGTGATGTTGTTGGTTAGCTGACAGAGCGCATCAAAGCAGAACCAGCCCAAACTGGTTGGACCATGTTCAGGGTTCCCTTTTCGGAAGGAATAATCAGAGTATGATTGGTCGGGATGACGTCACAATCAATGAGCATCCGGCCCGAATCTGGGAAAGAGAAGACAAACGAGCATGGGCGGGAAACTCAAAGGAGTAGTATATATGGGGCACTTTGATAATCGTCGAGGTCCGTCGTTGGCATCGAAAAGCTATCTCTGAATATATTGGAGTAGGAGATAGCTAGTTAGGTTGATAGAGTATAGCAGACCCGTTGTGAAGGGGAGTAATACGAATCAGTAGCAAATAGGAAACAGCCAAGTTAAGTAAAGTAGTATAAAATAGTCAAACTCGTATAAGTACTTATCTTTTACTCGTGGCAGCAAAAGCCACCATTAGTTATAGTGTACAGTAGATTTAATAAAATTATCACCTTGATAACCTCAAGGCAAGAGTTTGAGTTGTGATATTAATTCTGGAGACTACGGAAGATCACCGTAGCTTACCTGCACGTTCTGGTAGTCAGTCAGATCAGGCCCGGATATCAAATACAAGTATCGTTAAGTTCAGCTATAAACGAGGCGAGCTGATATCTATTTCTTTTGTTCTCGGTAAGGTGGGTTGTCGCAGCAACCTTACATACAAATCTTACCAAAAACGGAAGAGACTTCATAGTCAAGTATATCTCATAAGAACGTATACGTAGCATAGAAACAGGAGACACATCAAAAATCCTCAATATGTCTATATATGAAATGTATTGCTGTACTGAATATGTATGCAAATGCATATGTATGCGTTGTCATATATACATATATACATATTCATTATAATTTTAATTATTATTAATATTATTAATTATTATTATTATTATTATTATTATTATTATTATTATTAATATTATTATTATTATTATTATTATTATTATTTATTTTCAAATTTTTTCTTGTTCAATTTCAAGTGTATGCATTGGCCAGTTCAGGTCGTGACATATGGGATTATAAAATGTACGATAATTTATATACACAGTAGTTGTTGGGCTATTAGACAATTTCATTTTCAGAATTTAAAAAAATATTTGCAGAGATCATCATCGTCGTCGTCGTCGTTGTCGCCGCCGCCGCCGCCACCGCCACCACCAGCACCACTT
>CM067365.1:44224593-44292093 GCA_034401795.1 Chaetoderma sp. LZ-2023a
CGTTCGTTCATTTATTCTTTCGTTCGTTCGTTCGTCCGCTCATTCCTTCGATCATTCAGGTACGAGCGAACGAATGAATACATTTTTGTTACTCTGAAATACATAATGTAAGCATACATATGCATACAGTTTTAACAAATTGATTTTCAAGCATTGAGCTGCATTCTGGTGTGAATGTGGACCTTTCAATTTAGACGTAGCTTTAAGATCCATACTCATTATTAATAGACGAAGCAGACAATCACATGCCGTCATAATAAACTACGCCTCACGGAGGCTGACGTCATAAGCCATGAATGACTCGATTTCGTCGTCATAAACGCGTAATAGTCCGTCACGTGGTACGAACTGTGTCTTTACTATTTTAATAAACATGCCATATGCAGCAACAGCGCGCTGGCAAATTAGTTTCAAAGTATTCCACCGCTTACCTGTATAGCGTTCTGGAAAGCGAAATTCAAAGAGTCCGCGGACCGCTTGTTCCCACCACGGGAAAAGCGTGGGTGGAGCTTAGCTAGAGATGTGCGTGGCATAGCTTAAAAACTGGATTCTTCCATTACAAGGTCACGAGATAAAAATATTCATTATGATACCCATTTTTACTCCTATAGAATATTAAACGCATGCTTAACGAGACATTAAATAATGGTGATTACTATTTATTTAACCCTTACGACTTTGATGTCAGTATTCTATTTTTACTGTGTCAATAGCAAGGAAACTGATGTACATTTTTCAACAATTTGGGTGGACGATTTGTTGAAAAATTAACACCAGTTCACCGTAATTTAATCTGAAAATTAAAATTTTTGACATCAGATTGGAACGGGTTCAAAACGATTTATTGTTCTGGTATTAATGGAGAACGCGCAAAGGCGTGGTATTTAAAGCTTGGGCACGCTTTGTGAATATCAAATATACAAGAAAACCCGAAATACCGAACACACCAAAATCCTTTACGTTTTAATAAATCTTCAGTTGTCTTTTTGAAACTAATTTGAATTTTTTGTGTTAAATTAGTCTTAAGATATTTAACAGCTTGTCTGTATAATTAGCTTGAAATTGGTTGATCTGGGAATTCAGGCTTAGAAGGGTAAATATGTATGTGTATGATTGTGAGCTTGTACAGTCTAGCTCATTGTTCAGTCAGCGGGTTTCCAAAAATGCAAAAGCAAGAAACATATTAGTAATTAAGAAATGTTCTGTTGACTATTTTAAACATAATGAATTGGATTGGAAGACATTGGTGTTTTAGATTTTATGTGGTTGGTATATACTTTAACGCTTAATACTCAAATCGACCAAAATGGCTTCTGTAGTAGTCATGAGAAAGGTCCATTTGCAGACCAAAAAAAGACAATTTTTGAAAATGTATCACTGGAATGACTGGCTCGATAACAGAGTCAGTCATTGCAGTGGTACATTTTCAAGAATTGTCTTCTTTTGGCCTGCAAATGGACATTTTCTATGAGAAAATTGAAATTTTCTTGAACAAATTTAAGGGTTAAAGGGTTATGGCGCGCGGACAAAATGTAATGTCTCTGAGAAAACAGTCCAAGCACCACCACCTATACATATAATTGGATTAACCCTTTAATGACAAAATTTGTTCAAAAAATCAAAATATTGTCTTATTAAATGTCCATTTTAAGGCCAAGAGAAGACTATCTTTGACAATGTACCACTGGAATGACTGGCTAGGTTATCGAGCCAGTCATTCCAGCCGTAAATATTGAAAAATAATCTCTTTGTCTGCAAATGGACATTCCTTAAGACCACTACATAGGCAGGTTGTGAACGGATTCGTCACGAAAGGGTTAATAAATATATATTTTAAAACATATCCTATTGTATAAATGACAAAACCTTCCAAACTACTTGAAAATTAAAGCGTATCTACAATTACAGGTCAGTGTATTGAAACGAAATAAACCATAGGATAATGACGATTACATTTCGTACAAATTAAGATAATATTTAGTTGTAAAGTTAACCCCTTAACACTCATATTAGCCAAAAACGGCTTTTGAGGTAGTTTTGAGAAATGTACATTTGCAGATCGAGAAAATAGTATTTTTGAAATTTTACTACTGGAATGACTGGCTCGATATCCGAGCCAGTCATTCCAGTGATAAATTCTAAAAAAATAGTCTTCTCTTGGTCTGCAAATTGATATTTTCTATGAGAAAACAAATTTTCTTGAACAAATTTAAGTGTGAAAGGGTTAAATTAGGGATGGGCCTACGTGACTCGAGTTCAAATTCACAACTTAAAAAAAATTACATTTATTCATTTTGAATAAATTCGTTACTTGTTAAGATTTATATCCTTTCATTATATTGGCATACAAGATTTAAGTTTCTAAAAAATATAGTCATTTTAACAATTATATTTTCAAGCATTTTGGTGCTAATGTGTGCCTTTAAGATATGCGGACAACGTGCAACGCAATATCTCTGAAAGAAATCTCTGTCCTTGCGTACACACTACACAGATAATTGGATTAATAAACATGGCGTTTTTTAACGTACTTTAATGTACAAATGATTAATTTAGCGTGCATACTCACCTAATTAACTTTGGTTAGAGAGAAAAACGTTGGTAAAACGGGAGTGCAATTTCCCGTGATTTATCATTGAGAGAAAAAGGCCTACGATCATTCTATTGGTGTATTTTCCACCAATTAGCCAAGACGCGATGACAGAAAAATACATTAAAATGAGACACGCTGTTAAATTTATCAGAAGCAGAAAAAACAGTACATTTTGACGCACCGAGTAGTGTGAGAGTGAATAACGGATGATCTCATTTAGCGATTTAAACCTGAATAGCTAAATTGTAAAACGTAATAGAACTTTCTAGGTTATCTAACAGTCATATGACGTCATAACCAACTACGTGACGTATGGGATGACGTCATAAACAATTAAGTCAGGGATGACGTAGATATGTTCGTGACGAACGCTTAATTGATGACGGACTGTAAGTTGTTGTACGAATTGTATGGCTTTACAATTTAATAAACATGCTGTTGAATACTTTGAAACTAATTTGACTGGACGCTGTTGTTGCCATAGGCAGCAACAGCATCCAGTCATATTAGTTTCAAATTATTCAACAGCTTACATTTATGTATAGTTTTCTGGAAATCGATAGTCAGGGATCAATTGATCCCAACACAGGCGAAGTGTAGGCGGAGCTTATCGAGAGATGGGCGGGGCATAGCTAAAACTGGAGTCCTCCATTGTGTCCGTTTGCTGGTTGAATATATTAACGCCTTAATGACTAAATTTATTCAAAAAATTCAAATATTTACTTATTGAATGTCCATGTGCAGGCCAAGAGAATACTATTTTTGAAAATTTACCGTTGGAATGACTGGCTCGAATATCGAGCCAGTCATTCCAGTGGTAAATTTTCGAAAATAGTGTTCTCTTCGCCTGCAACTGGACATTATCCAAGAACATTACAGAAGCCGGTTTTGGCTGGCTTCGTCGCTTTCTATCCATGCCCACGTTCCTTCCAAACTAGTTTCACAATATTCACCTTTGTATAACCATGCAATTGAGGTTCTGGGAATTCAGGGTTCAAAGAGTTACAATTCACCTCACCAGAGTATCCATCCGTCATCTGACCTCGTATGACGTCATAATCAGCTCAGCGCATGCACGATGACGTCACAATCATTGCGTCCCAAGGGACTGTCATCAAATCTCAAATAGTCCGACACGTTGTATGAATTGTATGGCTTTGTAATTCTTTGCTGTTTAGTAAACATGCTGTTGAATATTTTGAAACTAATATTACTGGGCGCTGTTGCAGCCTTAGGCAGCAACAGCACCCAGACAACTTACCTGTGTAGTTTTTTTTGGAAATTGATAGTCAGTGTGTTCAGAGAACGATCCCAACACGAGCGAGGTGTGGGTGGAGCTTAGCTAGAGATGGTCGGGGCATAGCTAAAACCGGAAAGTTCCATTGTTTGGTCTTATCTGGAATTAATTAATCATCCTTCGATTAGCCATATATGGCTCAGTACGTGTCACCATTTTTTTAATTTCTTGATAGATTAATTAATATAAGAATGAAGGACCGGTGTCACGTTGCTATATATGAAAACCAGATTTCCATAGTACAATCACATTATATAAAAAAATTATAAAACTAAATTAAGAGGATCATATGGTTATAAAAAAAGAATGACAAACTCTTTTCTTGTTGATCACCGTATTTCGAGAGGTATATATAGTATGTATTTGATTTAAACATATTTTAATGTTCTAAGAGACAATTGGGATTGAGTCACAAGTTGTTTACAACTTAGTTACGACTAGCTTCCTGTATGTATGATTACTCTATTCCGCGGCTGGAGTAGTATCATACGGCTGCATTAAGTCCTTCGGTTTTGACCACTGTCTCGTCCTCAGCCACAATTGTTATCTTCTTCAGGTTTATTGTTGATCTGGATGTACTGAGTCCCTCTGTCTTGAGGTCACGCTTAACAGATTTATGCAATGACTACCTCTCCCGGCTTTATATTTGCCGGCGCCCATTAGGGCGAATTCAAGACTCTCTGCGCAAGTTCAAGTTCACTTTATTACACTCAGGCCTTGTATAGGCATATGAGGTATTACAGTTGATACTATATTTTATGACAGATTGTATATACATAATTATATTCATTATAGATTTATCGACAAAATGCGATTCGTACACTCGAAAGTAGCATAAGGAGAAATGGCGAAATAATCGACAGCTATTAGATTGTGACTCAAATCGTACACTTGAAAATGGCACAAAGGGAAGGTAACTTGAGAATTTTTTCAGCCAAATTGGTTTCAAAATATTCGGAAGTCATTAGAATTTCTAATTTATAAACGAGGTAAAATTCGTAAAAGGCACAAAGAAAAACTCAATTGAACATATTCATAAGTCAAATTAGTTTCAGAATACCAAACGGTTATTAAATTGATCTATCAATAATATACAATTCATGCACACGAAGGTCGTATATGGAGAATTGAGCATTTTCTCCAGTTAATGGTGAGAGGGTGGCACGGAGTGGGGGTGGGGTGTCGTATCCATATACCGTGTGGTGAATTGTTAAAGCATACGTTATCATTCTGTAACCATCTTGTGTCAACTTAAGCCATTAATGATCAACTTGGTAAAAAAACGACCGCTGCAGTCCTCTTGAGAACGGTCCATGTGCAGGCCAAGAACATTCCCGAAAACTCACCACTGGAATGCCGAGCCAGTCATTCCAGTGGTAACTCCTCAAGAATACTCCTCATGATCCGCGACTGGACATTGGCCGAGCAGAAATCTGAATTTTCCCCTTCGCCGTTGACCAACGGGCGCGCCGATATCAAATTTGATATTGGTCTCCTGCGCTGTTGGCCAGCGGGCGCGCCGATATCAAATTTGATATTGGCCCCCTGCGCCCTTTCTAATATCCGATACACACTAGCAAACATATTCCATGAAACATCGACCCATAGAGCACTTTCCCCAGTGTGTACAGTCATTCTCAGAAGTAAGTTAACGTGCTTCCAAAGAAAATCCAGAACTATGTTAGTTAGTCCAGTATGGAATACATCTAAGAAATGCCAATTCGTGTTCCAATCTGAACTAACAAACATGGTTTTTTGGGTTTTTTGAAAGCATTCTAACTTACTTCTCAGAATGACTGTACACACTGGGGAACGTGCTCTATGGGTCGATGTTTCACTGAATATGTTTTGCTAGTGCGTACCAGATATTAGAAAGATTAGTATAGTTGATGTTTGACGGATTTATCCTCTACATAATTATATGGATAGTTCGATTCGGCAAGAGGTGCGTGATTTTCCGATATTCTGATATATATCGCGATTCGATGAAAGCCATGATTTTTACGATTGCAGAATGAGAAAATCGAAAAAACGCGAGCAATGGATGAATTCAACCTGTAGATCAATTATGTGACGTCATAATCGATTACGTCATATGTAGGCTGATATTACGATCATAATTGACGCACATACTTCGCCATGAAGCTGGAATAGTTTGAAACTAATTTGGCTGGGTGCAGTTGCTGCTATAGGCAGCAACAGCGCCCTGTCGGATTATTTTCAAAATATCTCAAATGTATAGTTAATGTTGATATTGAGTTACTAGGAATTCATGGTTCGATCGATACCAACAAGGGCAGCACGTGGCCGGAGCCCAGCTATAAATGGGAAAGCATACTTTATTGACGCCAACATGTTGAATACTTTGAAATTACACATACTAGAAGCTGTTGTTGCCTTAGGCAATAGTTTCCAGCGACAGTGATTTCAAAATAGTGAACAACTTCTACGCTGGTTTTCATTGACACAATAGAGTGATCTATGTCTCGCTATACCCCGCCCATTTCCTAGCTAAGCTCCGCCCACGTGATGGAATCGATTTATATACAGGGAATCCTGAATTTCCATAATACCAATCTGAAGGTAACTATACGGGTAAGTTGTTAAAACTCGTGATGCAGGGCAGGGACTATAAGCAACAACTACCAATATTCAAATTAATTTTAAAATATCCAAAAGAAAGTTTTGTAAATTGTAAATTTATCAAACATATGCAATTCGTACACTTGACGGACATTTTGCTAGATACATAATTATGATTGTGACACCAGCTAACTAGTGACGCAGTTGATTGTGACGTCAGATACTTGAGTCACATATCGGATCCCTCAATTGCATGAAAAACATTTTGAATTCTATATTTGGACGTTACCTTCAACAGCGACGAAGATACCCCCCATGTCATCGCGACAACATTCCCCTGCAGCACATTCATCAGCACCTGCACACAGCTGCTGCGCGTGCGCGCATTTATTTCCAACCAATACAAGCTGTAAATAAACATTTGAAAAAAGAGTGAAATGAGGAAAAAGCAACACCATTGGAGGAGTCCAGTTTTAGCTAAACTCCACCCATGATTTGCCCGTGTTGGGATTAATCGATGTCTGCATTCTGTGAATCTTAATTTCCAGAAAGCGATACACGTAAGCTGCGGAATATTTTAAAACTAATTTGACTGGGTTCTGTTTTGTTGCTACCTATAGCAGTCAAATTAGTTTCAAAATATTCAATAGATTGTTTATTAAATCGTAATGACATACAATTCGTACAACGTGACGGACTGTTAAGGTTTTATGACGTACTATATCACGTCATTCATGACATAATTGATTATGCCGTCAGACTAAACGTGACGTAGTTGATTTTGCAGTCATATTAGTGACTTAGGAACTGGATTCCCCCATTACAATGACGCCATCAGGAATTAGAGCGCTCACATAACTGGTTCCTGTCATAAATACTTAAAACTACGCACGTTATCATATAATAGACGAACCAGGGGTGGCGCCTCCAAAATGCTTCATTTCACAGAGGGTATATGATACAGAATGAAATGGCTTTGGATAATTATGGAGAGATGTTACGGAAAGACAAAGCACGTGGGAAACCTCCATGAAGATCTAGCCCCGAATCTCCACATCAACTCGGAGACTGAATTAGTCAAAGTGCGGGCAGCAAAACTATGATACGATATCCCGGAAGAGTGTGGTAGCTACACCATCCGAGGAACAAGGTACTTTTAACGTTGTTTGACATTCAGCAATAGACTGCATAAGAACGGCAAGTGAAAGGACTTACTTTCCTTATCCTTATGTCGTATTTAGGCTAATCAATATTTCTTGAATGAAATGAACAAATTAAAATAAAGAACATATTTTACTTACCAGAAATGCGAAGAGAGTCAAAAGTTGCATATTAATAACGAATCGCGTTCCTGCAACCCTCTCCCCATGTACGCGTGTGCTTATGTAGAGAATATATACAGACACGGCGTGCTACACGAACCGTTTGAGACAAATTAATTACGGACTAATAATGAACTTAGATAATGGAATTATATTACCATAGCTGCTACCCGTGCATTCGACAATTGATCGTTATCGATTAAAGTAATCATATTGTTAGAACGATCAGCGTTCATTTTGGGGAGTGTTTTAATGAAAGTTGTTGCTTTCGTAAACGGCAACAGCTTTTACTGAGTGTAGTTTCCAAAATTCTCGTTAGATTCCTATCAATTATTAGTCAGCTACGCAGTCGTGTAATGGTTAATAAAGATAAGTATTCTCGCCAATACAGAGACGAAGTTCACGGTCCAATTAACCAATAGGTCCTTGAAATAAGAAACCCGATATTACTGTCTCCGCTATCTGATAAATGGTCTTCATTTTAGACATAATGTTGCTGTAAGCTGTTGCTGTCGACGACAGCAACAGTTTTCAGCAACATTATTTCTAAAATGCGCACAATTTATTATTATTTGGAACGATTAATGTATTTGTTAGCGGTGTGATACGGGTTAACCTAGATAACAGTTGATTGGTTGATATAAATAATAATACCGTATCCAGGTGTGTAGTCATAGGCTATATATTTAGACAAGCTTCGCTGAGCAATCATGCGTGACCAGCTTTCTACTTTATAGGCCCCAAATCCACACGAAATCCTTGAAAATAAATTTCTTAAAAAGTGTATAGAGTAAAAGACTTAAATTGCGTACTCAATTGTAATGAGACTAAATACATATTAATATAAGTCCTATGATGATTTTATTCTGAATAAATTATTATATTTTATTTAGTTCTAGATTTGAATTAGTGATACGTGTCTCAATTTTATTATTAACCAATCTAGTGTGAGCGTGGGTTGGGCGTGGGGTGGTTTTGGGGAGGTGGGGCCTTTCACCAGATTGTGTATACAATAGTAGGCCTAATCGTTACTATTCTAACGAGGTAATGACGGAAAATATAACTACCACAACTCTAGAATTAGCATACATATATGAATAAATAAATAATCAATGTTATTTTTTTGCGACCAAGCGAGTGTTATTTTGAAAAGATCTTTGCACCGACGAGTTTTTTATAACCATTTTTAGCTGCTCGTATCAGCTAAATAAACCGCCACACCCCTTCGTTAGTCAGTCAGTCAGTCAGTCAGTCAGTCAGTCAGTCAGTCAGTCAGTCAGTCAGTCAGTCAGTCAGTCAGTCAGTCAGTCAGTCAGTCAGTCAGTCAGTCAGTCAGTCAGTCAGTCAGTCAGTCAGTCAGTCAGTCAGTCAGTCAGTCAGTCAGTCAGTCAGTCAGTCAGTCAGTCAGTCAGTCAGTCAGTCAGTCAGTCAGTCAGTCAGTCAGTCAGTCAGTCAGTCAGTCAGTCAGTCAGTCAGTCAGTCAGTCAGTCAGTCAGTCAGTCAGTCAGTCAGTCAGTCAGTCAGTCAGTCAGTCAGTCAGTCAGTCAGTCAGTCAGTCAGTCAGTCAGTCAGTCAGTCAGTCAGTCAGTCAGTCAGTCAGTCAGTCAGTCAGTCAGTCAGTCAGTCAGTCAGTCAGTCAGTCAGTCAGTCAGTCAGTCAGTCAGTCAGTCAGTCAGTCAGTCAGTCAGTCAGTCAGTCAGTCAGTCAGTCAGTCAGTCAGTCAGTCAGTCAGTCAGTCAGTCAGTCAGTCAGTCAGTCAGTCAGTCAGTCAGTCAGTCAGTCAGTCAGTCAGTCAGTCAGTCAGTCAGTCAGTCAGTCAGTCAGTCAGTCAGTCAGTCAGTCAGTCAGTCAGTCAGTCAGTCAGTCAGTCAGTCAGTCAGTCAGTCAGTCAGTCAGTCAGTCAGTCAGTCAGTCAGTCAGTCAGTCAGTCAGTCAGTCAGTCAGTCAGTCAGTCAGTCAGTCAGTCAGTCAGTCAGTCAGTCAGTCAGTCAGTCAGTCAGTCAGTCAGTCAGTCAGTCAGTCAGTCAGTCAGTCAGTCAGTCAGTCAGTCAGTCAGTCAGTCAGTCAGTCAGTCAGTCAGTCAGTCAGTCAGTCAGTCAGTCAGTCAGTCAGTCAGTCAGTCAGTCAGTCAGTCAGTCAGTCAGTCAGTCAGTCAGTCAGTCAGTCAGTCAGTCAGTCAGTCAGTCAGTCAGTCAGTCAGTCAGTCAGTCAGTCAGTCAGTCAGTCAGTCAGTCAGTCAGTCAGTCAGTCAGTCAGTCAGTCAGTCAGTCAGTCAGTCAGTCAGTCAGTCAGTCAGTCAGTCAGTCAGTCAGTCAGTCAGTCAGCCAGTCAGCCAGTCACGATAGATCCGGATAAAAGAACCGGTATCCAGACCGGTTCACATTCTAGGTCAGTGGATATCTCGGAAACTGTGACTCCGATTTGACACACATTTTAACATAGGAAAGGGACTTCATACCTTTGCCCGTGATTCGAAAACATATGGAAAATAAAAAAAATTTCCGGAAAATGAAAAAAATCTTGAAGATCCTAAAAAAATCCAGAAAGTCCAAAACATCTGGAACCAGCATCTACCGATATTTTATCGACCGTGTTTCAAAATCAACGTTCTCTCGTCAAAATTACACTATATTTTACCAACTACCCCCTGGAATACCAGTGTCCAAAATTAAAGACAACTATACAGGAATGATGTTGAATACTTTGAAACTAATTTGACTGGGAGCTGTTGCTGCCGATGGCAGCAACAGCTCCTATTCAAATTAGTTTCAAAATATTCGAGACAATATTCCTTATATCAACCTGTTGTTTCTGGTCTGAAATAGGTGGAGGGTTAAGAAGATTACTTATTTCACTAATTAATGGCAATCCTGTACTCATTATAGAATGATGACGGCTCTTAAAGGAAACATAAACAGAAAAGGATCAAAACACTACTAATTATGCTTTTGGATAATTTAGATAAAATAAAATTTATTAATAATTAGCATTTATTTTTCAAATTTCTAAATAATAAATTTCGATACGGAAAATAATTTTTTTCTATTTGCCATGGAAACCATGCAGTGGCGTCATCGTGTGAATGAGTGTTGTGGTATGACGTCATCGCGTGGATTATAGTTTGTTACTGACCATTGCCAGCTCACAATAACTCATGCAGACACCAGAGAGATGCAAGAGCAACAGTAGTATTTGTTAAACTAGACCTTTGAACCCGACTTGATATCAAGCTTTGTAACTGAATTAAACACCAGTTTATTCTATTCTGAAAACACGTGTGACGTAATCGTAACATATTTGGTTGATGATTCACGCGATGACGTCATGTCATGAATTGTATGCGGTGTCAAAATGCATGTCCTTAACCGGACTGTAAACAGTAACAGATTTTGTGAAAATTAGTCAAACTCTTTTTAATTCATAAAATATAGTAAAAACTAATTTTGGAGTTTTTATTGAAATTAAACTCTCGTTCCTGATCTTTAACCCGTTAGACACGAAAGCCCAAATACGATAAAATCAATTGCAATACAAAAAGTATTCTGTTGAACATTTTGAAGGTAAGTTGACTGGGAGCCGTGTTATTGCCCATGGTGACAACAGTTTATTGTCAAATTTCCATTATAATCGCTTAATAGGCTGTCAAGTTGTGCGAATTGTATGTCTTTACTATTTAATAAACATTATGCTGAATACTTTGAAATTAATTTGACTCGGCGTTGTTGCAGCCATAAACAGTAACATCACCCGATCAAATTAGTTTCAAAATATTCAACAGCTTAACTCTAAAATTTTCTGGTAATCGAGATTCAGAGAGTGCATTGATCGCTTGATCCCAGCATCGACAAAGTGTGCTTGGCTCTTAAGTAGAGCTGGGAGGAACATAGCTAAAACTGAATTCCTCCCTTAACCAGCGATTAAGTTAACTCCAATGATGACGCGAGATATTCCGTTATAATCACTTAATAGGCCATTGTACGAATTATATGGCTTTACTAATTAATAAACATTATGTTAAATACTTTGAAATTAATTTGACTCAGCATTGTTGCTGCCATAAGCCGTAACATCACCCAGTCAAATTAGTTTCAAAATATTCAACATAATGTGTATGTATGTATGAAAAACCCCTACTCCGGAATGCTTGTTCCTATGGAGGCACAGACCTCAATTCTGACCATAAGCCAGTCATTACACGCCTCCACAGTCAGGCCATGGCAAGTGTTCGTATTGCGAGTCATGCCTCCTGTGATCAGAGAACATGAAAAGTGTTTTCTTTGTGAAGCAGGAGGGTATGTGTGTTAGACGGTGTAACCTGTCACTTGCTGGACGGGTGGAGCAGTCTGGCGCCCAGGTACCCGTGGGGTGGATGATCTGTCTAAGTACGATCTGCACAAGGCCTCTCAGCTAAAATGACGTCAAAGTACGATCTACGTGAGGGCCTTAGCTGCGGTCCGTCTAGCAGACATCACCTCCGTGGTACGGTCTATGCGGGGCCACGGTCCCTTGCCAAGATGACCCTATTGGCGCCCAGTACTGTGTTTGCTCGGCTCGGGAGTCGTCAGTGTGCATCTTGACTCTGTCCCGGATTATGGTCCCATAACTTGGACAGGTCTTTAGCATGTACGGAGAGGTATCTAGCCTAGACTGCATCCTGTGTGGGAACTGGGCGTCCGTCCAGTGTAGCGGGGGCAGTAAACCACACCGGGAGGGCCAAAGGGTACAAGTGCCATATCCATGAGCGCACCACCACCACAAATCCAACTGGCGTCCATCGTCTATACACCAAGTTCGGACATCACCAGCCCAGTCCATTTCACACTCCACTCATTGTCTGTTGACCGTCAATCTTCAGATATGAGAGAGACTGCTGTAACAGAGGAAGAGGCATCCCGCACCACACTGACCAATATTAACACCACCACCCTCCCCCCCCCCCTCCCCGGTGGGCAGAGAAGCAGCCTGTTCAGCAGACTCTCGGCTCGAATTTTCCTGGTGTCTAAAAATTACGACAGGACACCAACCGTCGTGTAACAGGAGATGACCACATCCCCCTATCCAAAGGCCACCCCAGCCAATTGGCCTACCATACTCCCCTATGAGCAGTCAGAACATCACACAACAGACAGAAGGTCAACACCTACAAGAACACACCTGCCTTCAAGACTGGATGCGTCAATTCATCATTGCGCGTACATCACATACTTGCTTGGTTATACTCAGCATAACGGAGACATTCAACATCGGCAACAACAGCATTTAGCAGCACCCACCGGTTTTAATTAATTACCGGCAGAGACATCTATATTCCTGCACCAAATTCCTCCCGCACAAATTGCGGGAGAAATAATATCTCCCGCAGACTACACCTCCCGCAAATAACAACAGACTTGGCGTTCACCAACATGGAAAACTGGAATGCGCCCACTTCGCTTATAACATTGGCATCATACAGCAGCCCGGACATCCCGACAACAGCATTATCATCAACAGCCAACAAATCTCCCACACACACCTTCTTATCCAGTAATGGGAGAACTGAACATATGGATATTAGGGATGCACTACAGCCATCTACAGTATGCGCAATGGGAGGACGTGTGTCCAACGTTCTTCCCCCATTCCCTTTTTCCCGACGTCATACGGAAACAGCTATAAACCACATACTTCATCTACACGTAATAACAGTCAATATTTTTAAGAGAGCAAGATGCCCGCATTGTCGTCAGTCACGAGTAGGATTTTGCTACCGAAAAGTTGAATTCGACAATGGATCGATCAAAGTTACGACAGTATCCAACAGGTAATCTACACTCTAAAGTAACTCTGTCCCGCCCACGGGCTCGGCCATTACAGAGTGAAATACACTCATGGTTCAATAAAATTGACATTCACGCCGCCACTCCCTCCCCCTTTCCGCACCTGGCGGCCATAAACACGTCACCTTCACCACAGCGCAAGTACCATCCACAGAGAACTAGTCACGCGTATCAGATTCAAATCACCAACATGACAGAAACACAGACACTCAGGTTGGCTGTATTCACAATCTCCGAACGACGGCATTGTAAATTGTAATAACTGTGGCACACATGTTTGCGAGTTGTACTATAATTTAACCCTTATTAAAATGGTACTGATGTGTTTGGTCTAGGCCGGGAATGGAGCTAGTTCTACCCATTGAGGAGAATGCTTGGCCAGCCCTCCCGCTCGGAAAACACAGCTATCTTGACGGGATCAGTAACATTGATCTACCGCATGAATAGATCTGTTTAAACCTCGCATCAAAGTTACTTACAACTTTACTGTTAAATTTTTGATTAAGAACACAACTGCTCTACCGTGCTACAAATCATGTGCGCATGGGCCGGTAAAGCGGCATAAAAAAATCTGACAGTAAAATTACAGAGAAAATTTCAAAAATTCTCTTCCTTGCGTTCCAGTCTATAATCGACACGGGCTGAGAACTACCTATTACAGACACCACCAAGACGCATGTTAAAGAACTCGCGCAAATACGGGACATTATAAAGATCTTGATGTAACATATATATTTCTATCTCTCGCTTCTGCAACAGACTACACTTCAGCAACAGCATTTTTGACCGCCGCCATAAACAGCATATACGTTTCAGATCAACCATGTGCTTTTTAGAGCCACGTGACATTTACTGCTATTTCACGTAAGTTGGATCAAACGCTTTAAACAAAAGAGCCGCCCAAAGACGCGACTACCACAGCGTGATGGAGGAATGGCGAGGGTGAGTCCGGGAGATTGTTGGTGACGTCACCTGGCTCCCACACACCCCATCGGGCGCTACAACCTAAAATTAAAATAGGCAAGTTTATAAGCATCCAACCTGGAGAACCGCCTCACGCTAATTAAAAGGTGAGGCTCCGCAAAGAAAAAGTAGTACCACGTTTCTATGTTGATCGGAGGCTGTTAAATGTGCGAAATAAAGACAAGTTTAATGAGCCACTCTTCCTATGATTAAAAGTACTCCCTCTAGCGGGAGGAATTAATCCTATGACGTCCAGGCCGGAAAACGAGGAAACATTCACATATGAATGACCGAATCACCTGTTAAAATCTTTAGGTGCGGTCATCCGCCGCCTGTGACGTCAGCAAATAGTAGAAAAGGAGGAAGAGCGCTCTGAAACTTTGTCTTCCCATCAAAACTCGACACCAGGGAAGAACATAGCATTAGGCTTCTTTCGTGTCGCAAACCAAATTCTGCTGTTTTTCTTCTTATTATTTCATTATTATATTTGGCCTGGAAAGTTATAAACCATGAAGAGATAAGGCATTAGGATTTGAATAAAGTTCCCGCAATTAACTGCCATGCGGGAACGAGATGTCACTCCTTGAAGATTTAGCGCTGTCGGATTCATCTGAAGAAGAATCGGTACCAGTACCAAAGCGGTTCCCATGTAACTCGTTGTTAGCCAGCGGAGAACCATGTACCAGAACTTTCACTAGAAAATCTGACTGCACCCTTCATATTAATAAGGATCATCTTTTCCAGATAGCCTTTTGTGTGACGTGCCAGTATCTCTACACCGCTGCTCGCTACAGGATGACACACGTGCTCCGTTATCATCACCATGTGTTGGAAGTGACGTTAATTCCTGGGGAAGAGAATGAGGATCGTGCCATGTTAGCCACCCGTTTCGAATCTCGGCTCCCGGTTAAAGTTCCCCCGACCGAGAAAATGGCCTGCACGAAGAACACTACTCGTAGATATTCCGTTAGCCATCGTCTTCCCGCAACTACAGTAAGCAACGTACCGACAGCCAGATGTGAAATCCTGCCCACAGCCACATCTGGAAATGTGACGCCGATACCAATTACTTCATCCACACCAGTCCTGAAGCAGAGTAAGAAGCGATAATCTCCCGCAGAATCCAGTTCGGCAGCACCCGCATCGGTTATTAGCCATCCGGCTACGGTCACTACACACGCCACCGTAGTGTCTAAAACAGTGTTAGCCAGTCAACCGATTTCAGTGGTAATTATGACACCTGCGGAAATAGACATGCCAAGTTACCCGTAGTCTCCATCTCCACCCGAACTTATCATAGACGAAGGACCAGGACCGTCGCAGCCTGTGACAATTAGTGTAACTCCGACCCGTGTTATTCAGCATCCGCCTCCTCGCCTTTCTGACCCCGCAATACAGGATATCCCACACAGGATATCCAGCCTGTGCCTAACATCATCGCAAGTCGTCTACTAAAGTATGCTAAGTTTCGGAAGATGTCATCTCCTGCCATATCCGCTCCCGCACCACGACTTCAGCCTACGGTACAGCTCGCTGCCATCACCACAGCAGCTACAGCGACCACCACGACAGCTACAACTGCCAAATGACAGCTACCATCACCACAGCATCAGCGACATTGGCAACCACTAGTACCGCCGCTGCTATACGGACGAATATATTGGAACCAGTGGTAACTGTGAGAGACATTATGGAGAGCGCATGTTTCCGCCACCATCACTTCGGATGTTTCAGACAGTGCCGATAATAGTGAAAGCATCTCAGCAATGACAGTGCATCCACCGCGACCCACCACCATCAGTCGCGGGACCCAGACTCAATGGGGAAATTTTGCTGCAGAGGTATGATCATATGTAATACAGCAGAAATATCAATAGGCGATTTGTTGAAATGTATTAATTATTACTTTATTTTTAAAATACTTTTCTTCTTATTATATATGTTAGATCAATTGAATTCCATCCTTAGGATGACTACGGTTATCTGACACAGCCGCACACTTCACACGAAATGAGCACTGCGGACTCCGATGTTGTAAGAACATCGTGTGCGACATAAAGAATACAACATCCCGCAGTGCAATAACGTCACAAACCCGTCATGCAGTCTCAGCTACGCTGAGGCTGCCTGATAAACCAATTTTTAAGTTATTATTATTATTAATATCTTATTTTTCCAATTATTTTTCTTCCTGTCTCAGACGTCAGGACGGATATGGGGCCAGAGAGAGCTGCCCGTTGCGGACCCGCAATAACGGGGGCAAATAGATATTTTATATATAATGATAATACTAAGTGTTACGTGTTGCGTACCCCTTTATTTACCCGGGGTGTGCAAGTAATTCTGTGTGATTTACTAAATAAATACCTCGTAAGGGTATGTTACATGGTTTATATATACCTTGTCTTTTTCTTATTATATTTTTAGATATTCAAAAACTTAAATTGTGGTACGTTGGAGCTTGGGTGTTCTCTGCGGAGATCATGATTATCCGCACTCGAAGGGAACACACATGCGAGCTATTGTTTAGAATCATCTACTAAATAATGTTATAGCACGCACCGTAATATTAGTAATGAAACAAATAAAAAAAGAGAAAGAAAGACCTGGAAAAAATAATTCCAGGTCAAAATTGAAAACTAAAAGTATGCACCCCCCCCCCCTCCTCTTGGGCTCTGTCTCTTGAATATGCGTTTAATGCGTCACTACTCCTCTCCGGTCACGCGCCTACCCGGGAAGTCTATAATTCCCCCCTAGTGTATGTCCGCGCGTCGATCTGCCATGTGCGATCGTGTACCACGGATGTCAAACTAGGAGGGGGTGGTGCAGTTCGGATCGGCCGGTCGGATACCTGCCGTACCAGCTGAGCTGGGTACGCGCCGCCCGTCCTAGATTCGTTTCCTGAACACGCCCCTCTGGGTAGAGCCATAAGCGTATATAGGCCTATGAGAGAGATAGTGTTAAAACGCATGATGCGCATGCCCACGCCAGGACGCTGTTTATATGAAGCACGTAGTTACGACCTAGGATCGCGCTCTTTTAGTGTACCGAGATGGTACCCTGTAATCCTTATTTATTGCCTATTCCCATTAAATCTGGCATTAATTAAGACCATAATTCAACGGGATTTTCAAATCTGTAAACCATTTAAAAATCGGTTGAGAAATGGCTGAGTTATCCAGGGAAAACTCTTCATGATTATCTTCAAAATATTGCCGTGACGTCATAACCACGCGGACGCAAACACTTCTAGAATGTTCTAGAACGTTCGACTGCGGAGTATAAAAGGAGAAGCGATCCAGTGGTCGAGAGCATCCTCGGCCAGGGGCTGAACAGGTTGGACCTGTACTAGCTATGATCGACAGATATTATGCATCCGTCACGTTCCCATAGCTACCAGTAGCCAACCCACCGCAGTAAAAAGAAGTTTGTACACTCCCTACTTACGGAAGTAATTTGGAACTTCTGATAATTGTTCACGAATACTAACATCTACATTCGGACCACAAATTTGCGGTGAGGCCCTTACGGCCTGAATATGTGAGTATACAGATGTAGAGGCAGGATGTTCTTTGATGGATGACTTGCCAGATCTGCCGGCCACGCCTAAAAGTGGTATTTCAATCGCCGCCGCATTGATCGTGCAGGTTCTTTCTACTTCCGACCGCAGCAAGTAAACTCTGCCCGTGCGTCTTCAGAGCTGGCTGACGTACCCAGCACCGTGAACCTTTGTTTTGTATCCTCGTTTGCCTCTGACAACCCCCGCGAATGACGGGTTGTTTACACCTTCCATCTGTGCCATCGGTGTACGGGAACTTTCTTCACCACGTAGTACCATCGTATCTTTTACTGACTGCTCGTTAAACATTCTATTATGCCTACAGGCCTGAGTGATGTACTCCCGCCATGACTGTTCTTGCTGGAGTCTTGTTTGCAGAAAACAGCTTGCGGGAATCGACCAGCGGGAACTTTCCAGCTTCCGGAGAGTGCATCATCTCACGTCGACTACGGATTGACGTCTAAATTTCAGTGACACGGTAGCCTAACTTAGGAATGACCTCCAAGTATTCAAGTAACTATACATCACAGTTTAATTATTTCTCTATATAGGTTTTGTTAATTATATTGTATCTGCAAGAACGGTCCCGATGACTAAAAGGAACCATAACCGTCTTAGGACCGATAGTTATAATTTCTGTCTTTGTTGATAATTATTCCCATTTTCCTCAATGTGTTGCTAACCGCACTATAGTAGGTTCGTTAACATGTACTGATATATATATCTTAATCATTTGACACCGTATTGTTTGTTCTGGTTAGATTATGTATATATATGGCCAGTGGCCAGTGGCCATCTGTTTTGTTTATTCATAGAAAATATAGGACTGCAGTGCACGTAGGAGACACGACACAGCAACATTTTTTTAATATGCAACACTTTCTCCTGCCACCAACAATTTTTCACTGAGGTCGCTGTCCATGCTACACCTCTGTTTAGTCCGGCATGCTACCGACTAAACCTTTCTATTCAGCTCAATAGGATAGGTTTGAAATGATTAGAGACACTTTCTTCATTGCATACTGTGTACTATATTCTTCTCTTCCGATAGTGCGATAATCTAGCCCGGCACTCCGGTAAGACTCATAAGTAAGATTTTGTCTCTCTTCGTGCTCCACTCAGCCTTGTGGCTTCTTAATTGTTTGGATGTCCCCGTCTGCACCATGGGCTGATCCGACTCTGAGAAACTGTTGGGGTTTCCGAGCGGTGATGGCCAAGGTGCGGTATCACACACATCCCCGTGTATCTTTGGATACTTAGTAGTTAGCACTTTAAGCCAATGTAGGAAAGCACTGCGAACACACATGTATTAATTATTATTTCATTTACTGACAATCCTCCCGCACCACAGTGAAAAACTGGCAACTTGTATATAAATCTAATGACAGGTAAAACGGTTAGTTCCATAGGACCCGGTGACGGGCGAGATCCGCATTCACACTGAATTCCGTTAAAATGTCTGGGCATGATATTTAGATCTGCCACGCCCTTGCGGGAAGGACATTTACGGTGGGTATTCGGCTCTCTTACCCCCACCATAATGATAAGAGAAATGGTCTAATAATGCTTTTGTGAAATGTAACCCATGTCTTGTAACGTTTTATGTGGTTGCGGGGCGGGATATCCGGATTCTTATCCAGTTCGGAGATCTTGCTACGTAACATGTATGAGCGCTGTCTCTAGTAATTGATGTCTTCGGGCATCCGTTCTCCGTGACAGCCGTGTCTAATAGCTAGGTAGATATCAGCCAGCTGTGGCCTAAAATAATTCTTGTTCTGAAAACAACTAAACGGAATTAAGCAAAGCAGAAAGCCCGCAGAAATAAAGCGGCCATTACTAATACAGCAAACCAAGAACTACATAAGACAGTGACAAGGAAATCCATCGGGGATCCCCCGTCCCGTCTTCACGTAAAGCAGTATGCACCCCTATAGTCATACTCTCACTAGATATGGTCTCGTCTTTCTAAAGCATTTTTGATTGAAATATTAGAGTAGGCCCATTTTTTGCCTACTATTCTTCTCCTGTTTTAAGCAGTGGCGATGACGGTCCACGCCAGGATAATACTCCTCACCCAAAACTTGCACTAGGAGTAGTGCTCGCGTGGGGCACATCACTTTTCGTCCGAGATAACCTTCTTCCTTTCAGCTTAGAGGTATAATAACTTCTATTAAGTTAAATAGTTAAGTCTCGTGTTCGGGAGCCTCCCTTGCGGGGATACCTCTGTGGGCCTACGAGTCTGTGTGGTACCTCCTGGAGCCCCATGTTTAAAAGTTCATCTACCTGTCTCTATGTCTCGTATTTTCGTATGCTCTTACTGTAGTGTTATCTAGCATATTTATAATTGTTTAGGTAAACTCATTGTATAGACTTATATTTTTAGGTCACCAAATCAAATCTTGTAAGTCCATAGATCACGAAATTGCTATGGACAGGCACACTAGTGACACAAACTCGTGGGATGAGATCGTTGTGTTTACTGTTCGCGACAATGGTCGCATGGCCCAACTGGAATGATTGAGTTCCACCGGCCTTAGGAGCCGTTTTTTCTTTCCCACAGGCAGTCTCGTACAAGGTCCGTCACCCCGAGACCGGATGCTAACCAGCGTCATCACTCATCGTGCACTTACAGCACGGTGAGTCGGCATACTACACCGGAACGGCCCGACAATACCCGGCGAGCTACAAAATCCCCCAAATAGAGGGTACGTTATCGGAAAACAAAGACGTGTCATGTGTCATGATACACATGATTGGAAGATGGTGAATGTGTCGCTACACGTCACGTAGTTGATTATGATGTCATATGATTGAGTGAGGAAATGGATTCATGAATTGACCATGCAATGAAAACATCCGAGTTGATGAGCACTGTGCCAAAGGTCCAGTTGAAAGTGACGAGGAGGCACCCATATTCGCCCACTCATAGTGTGGTGGGAATCATGTGTCTATACCGTATATACTAAGTCTTAGCTCTATAACGATTACACTCCATCCAGGCCCGAAATCTCTGAACTCGAAATGATCTTAGAGTGACTCTGGTACCTTCTTCAAGTAACATTTGTAGCTGAGATTGACGAGGAGGAGAGACTACAACTACAAGTTCAGGGACGAGTAGGAACCTGTGCTCATTCTCAGCGAACACCGTGTAAGAATTCGAGTATGCCTCTGTGTCATCAAAAATAAAATTGTCCCCGGTTGGCTTAACACGGGGTACAATATATGGGGTAGAGTTGCATGTGCGAGGTGTTCTGATAAAAATAATTTTCTGGCCATCCCTAGGAGTAAAATTCGAAACAAGATAAAACAAGTAGAATGAAGTAAGAGAAGGGGAGTCCAGTTTTAGTGACGCCCCCCCCCCCCCATCTCTAGCTAAGCTCCACACATGCTTTGCCCGTGTTTGAATCGATCGATCCCTGTACTCTCTGAATCTTAAATTTCAGACAATTACAAAGGTAAGCTGCTGTATATTTTGAAACTAATTGGATTGGGTGCTGTTGCTGCCATAGGCAGCAACAGCACCCAGTTAAATTAGTTTGAAAATATTCATCAGCTTGTTTCTTAAATAGTAAACCATACAATTCGTACAACTTGTCCGGACTATTGCGCATTTATGACGAAAATAATCGCGCCATTCATGACATAATTGAGTATGACGCCAGTCTCGAGGTGACGTAGTTGAATATGACGCCATATGATTGATTGATAAAGTCGTTTCATCAATTGGGATAAAAGATAAAGTAAGGTCTTGAGCGAAACCTGAATTTGTTAAGAAGCACAATGGCCTCTGAACAACAAGCGTATCAGCAAAGTGTATGTGTCACATCGTTTGTTTCCAGGTCTCAAGTAGTTACCATGAAATTAGCAACCATTGGTAAACTTACACATTATCTATTGTTAACAGTGGTATATATTAAATGGCATGCATATTGAGTTAGATATATTTATTACACAATAGGCCATTGACCCTTGAGTGAATACAATTTTAATTTATGCATTGCATGGCGGACAAATTATTTGCATTAAATACCGTAGCCTACATACAGTTGTGCGACAGCAACCGCCCCGCCCCCCCCCAACCCCACCCCACCCCTCCCCACCCCTCCCCCATGTTTACCACCTAAAAGGCTGGCGCGGTTATCGAGCCATTTACTCTAGTGGTAAATCTTAAAAAACAGTCCCTGCCTGGCACACAACTCGAGTAACACATTCCATTAGGCGCGTCCCTTCAGACCTTCAATATCACCAAAACTATCGTTAGAAACTGTATCAAGAAATCCCCAAATAAGCGCCGCCTTCTCAGCACCTGCGATCATGTTTTTCTTGAAGCTAATACTGAGTATGATACCGAGGTAAAGTTTGGCCCATCTTCTATTTACTTGTGTGGCTGTTGTTAACCCCAAGTAGGATGGGCAGCAAAAGCCCTTGCTTGTGATAGGTGTTCAGTCTGGTTGCACGACGCATGCCTTCAAATTTCTCCCACAGACTATCACTGACTTGACGTCACAGGCTCAGGTAGAGCATGAACATGTAATCGTTGCGGAACTCCAACCTATAATAACTATCTATTCCGCACATATGAACTCGACACATAGAAAGACTGTAGTGTGCTAGTGCCACATTAATTGCCATTTAAATTCACATGGGGCAGTATTCAATTCTACATACGCTAGTAGCCCGATCATTTATCAACTTTCAGAATTCAAAATGGCAATACGATCCTCAACAACAACAACAACAACAACAACAACAACAACAACAACAACAAGTGACATCATTGGAAATATGCATAGACTACATTAAGTGAGATGGTATAATAGGACGTGAATTCAACATGCAGGATTACAGTTTATCAATCAATCATATGACGTCATAATCAACCACGATACGTGTAGGCTGACATCACAATCAAATACGTCATGAATGACGTAGATAAGTTTGTCTCGTGACGCTTACTTGATGACGCACTAAGCGTTGTACTGTTTGTCTTTCTTTACTATTTAATAACGCTCTGTCGAATATTTTGTAACTAATTTAACTTGCTCTGTTGCAACAACACTCAGATAAATTAATTTCAAAATATTAGACAGCGTGTTTGTATAGTTTTCTGGAAATTGAGATTCCGAGAGAGCAGGGATCGATCGATCCCAACAATAACAAAGCGTGGATTGAGCTTAGCTAGAGATTGCATGGGCATAGCTAAAACCGAATACCTCCATTAACAGGCAGATGTCTCAGTACCTGAGCAATGACAAATGCACCTACGTTCCTTTTATAGACCAGCTGGATCCGGAGCAGAAACGTACATAGAAGTAAATAAAGCAGTTACGTTAATTAGCCCAAGAATTGACAGGCATTTTATTGTAGCTAGTGATATGAACTGCGGCTATATAGAGTTGGGTACTGCATCAGTTAAATCGTATGGTAGCAAACCGGATGCACATCGTAGCCTTCTTGACCGTTTATACAATCAGGCTCTAAAGAATACCCTGCAGGACCTAACGAGAGAGGACTGAAATTTGTACATAGATCTAACATCTATGCCATAACTAGTCAACTCACAAACACGAATTTACGGAAGCATACACGGAATTAATGCGCGTCGCAATAAAGTATGCACGGAATTAATGCACATCGCAATAAAGTGCTAGACTCGGTAGTTAAACCAAAATATAACTTGTCTCCGCGACAGAAAATATAGTCCTACGAAAAATCAAGTAGTTTGTAAATGACAACTGGGAAATTAACCCTTGACGGAACACCTACATCTTATAATCGAGTATGATGTTTCTTTCAAGTATATATGCACTGGATTTCAACATCACCACGATTCTAAATTCAGGGCAGGCACAGCCTGTACAACAAGGCACGCACAAGTAAGAATCCAGAAGGCTGATCAGCTTATAAAAGATCATTGCCACTAATCCATTGACAAAGCTCTCTCAGATTTCTTGGCTAGAGCAATAACTGAGGCGCTTGGCAAAGGGAACATTATACGATTTTGAACATACATAAACTTCAAGAGGAAGGATATCTTTGGAGTTGCTCTACTCAAATATAATGCTGGGTTAAAATACATGGTATCCAGTCCCTAGATATTCACCTAACTTAATCACAGAATGTGGTGCAGAAATTAATTATTTAAAGTTGCTTTAGCCAAAGCACCGGAACCAGACTTTATGCCCACGCTTTTATTGAAAGAGCATTCATCTGAACGCGTACCAATGCTGGCACTACTCCTCACACAATCCCTAACAACTGTGAAATGTCAAGATACAAGATTGGAAAATGGTGACTGTGTCGTCCTTTTATAAAAGGATGCCAAAACATAGCATCACGGCAGTTTCGTCAGCTTGCGTATGCTATAATTTTCGTGAACACATTGTTCGGTTTCAACTGGTGGCTTACACTGAGAAGCATAATATCCTCCAAGATCTCCAACGCTGCTGTTGCCAAATCAACCTCGTGTTATACAGCCGCTTCTCACAGTTTCTTTGATCTAGCTTACCAGACTGGCATATATATCTTCGATGTCTCCAAGGCATTCGGTGTTGTTTCCCATAGAAAGCTATCAGACAAATTGAAGCACTACGGTATAGAACGTGGACTTGCGAAGAAATTAACCAATGGCCTACTAGTCTCTAGGATGCAGAGCACAGTTGCTGAAGGAACTAAATCCAATCCGGCATCCATCCTCTCAAGAATGCTGCTCGCACATGCCTTGTCCCATTCCTTTTCTTATGGTATATTTATGCTATCACATATATCATCAAGTCTCAATTGATGAATCCGATCTGCCACTCAGGTATACGACGTCATAAGCAATTTCGTCAAAGGTAGACTGATGTCACAATCATAATTGACATAGAATCAACAGCGCCCAGACAAATTAGCTTCAAAATATTAAACAGCATGCTGATTAAATAGTAAAACATACAATTTGTACAACCTGATGGACTATTACGCGGTGAAGACGGACTGAATGGAGTCATTCATGATGTAATTGAGTATAATGTCAGCCTACATGTCAGGTAGTTGATTATGCCATCATATGATTGACTGAGAAACTGGAATCCCCCCCCCCCCACCCCAATGATGATCTAACCATTGAGATTCAACCCGTGGGAGAGATGCATTATGTTAATCTACCGAGCCCTCAAGATATCCATTCAAATGTATACCTTATGCAGCCAAGTTCTGAAGACTGTTGCGACATAACCATATTTGGGCATTGTTTTCTGCGAGGTCATGAATCTTACATCTCATATTAAAAACATATGTGTTAACATCAGCAGGACATTAGACGTTAAAATGTACACGCCTAAGGCCTGAATAGATGCTTTGTAATCTAGTACAATTCGAACAGCGTATTTGTGATACTAATATAATAAGTCTGTGTGTGCGTTGCTGCTGTGTAGCAACAGCCTCAGGAGACAAGGACCTGCCGTAGCAACGGCAACCTAGTCAGTGTAAGTCAAACTAGATAACATGATAATATTTTAAGGTAGATCACATCGATATGCTTCGCTGACCTATTACTGCACATGCATAGCAACAGCTATTCGCATCAACAGCATCAACTACAGGCTATCATAGATTCCAATTATAAATCCTGATCCTTCAATATTTATGCATGGTTTACATAAATATGGTAATACATGGCACACACCATTAAATGCAGTTGCACTAATTATTACCTATTGCTTTCATCGTCCTCGGAAAAGCGGTTTACCGGGTTAGCTTAATAATGCTGTGATGACGCTACTACGATGATGTAATGAATATTCGTATCTGAGATGAATAGAGTCATATAGGTCAGGCTCACCATGTCGAGTGTGATCTGCAAATAATAGTCCGGTCACGATTGTCTCTGAAGGTAGCTAACCTTCGGGTCAAATCAAGTTCCAATATTTACAAGGCGACACCCGGTTTATGCTATTGTTATTGTAAGTGCAGCATTCAAGCAGCAGCAGCAGCAGCATGTAGAAACATGGCAGTGTGTACGCCTTCAGATTTGATGAGCCACGGACTTGTTACGCTTAGAGCCGGGGGTGGGGGTGGGGTGGGGTGGGGGGAATGAGGTGCCATGACGTATTTCTCGTTTGCCCTGACCAGTAACTGCTTTCCTTTCTAAACTAACTTTAAGTCAAACGTCTTCACAGTAGTTAATATATAGACACAGCCAATGTGTGGACTGTCGGTGTATTTGGACCATCTGAAAACTGGTCCAGTGTCGTGACTTATCGATCAATAGAAGTAGCATCTTCCGTTGCAATAGAGGCAGTTTTAGCAATAACTCTACGAAGTTAATACACCATCCTTATAGTTTTTAGTTTTGGATCACTCCATTTTATGTTAGGCTGTTATGAAGTTAGGTAGCCGTGATAGATAAATTGTATCTCATAGTTTGCCCAATAATTTCTTTCTTTGAACTCGAGTGTAGTAACATGTATATGTCTACACACCGTTGATCCCTTCTGTCCCGTACTCACCCACTCTCCCATCTTCCTTCCCCCTCTCACGCTCTCTGTCACCTTCACCCGCCATTCCCACTTGTTGTCTCTTCGTCCCTCTATTCCTCCACCAGTCCCTCGCCTATCACTCGCTTCCCAATTCTCTCTCTCTCGCGCTCTCTCTCTCTCTCTCTCTCTCTCTCTCTCTCTCTCTCTCTCTCTCTCTCTCTCTCTCGCTTTTCATAACCTTTATAATATATATATAAAATTAGATATAAACCTTAACATATTCTTTGGTACTCTATATTTAGGCGTCTCATTGTATTGATAATACCTCATGAAAAGGTCGCCTGAGGCCAGAGATTTTGATTTATAATATTAAGTCACGTCTTCATAGCTGTTCATCACGATTCATTCGTTATGAATCACCGCGCTACATTTTCCTTAATCATTTCTCCCGCCGATTACAATATTCCAACCATTCATTAATCTAAGGGTTCATCAACTCGTGAATATTCAAATTAAATTTTCCCATGGGAAATAGCCACTCGCAGACCAAGACAAGATAATTTATTGAAAATAGAACGACTGCAATAACTGACCATCGCAAGGGTAGGTTTTGCCGGCCCTGTGTGTTAATAACATAATCTCTTTGGATAGATGTTGTTGTCACAAAATTACTTTCATAGATGAACTGAATACTACAATGTGAACATTCAAGGTGACAATGGTTAATCATACAATACAGCTCATAAATAAGCTAATTTGTTTCCAAAATATCAACAGAAACATGTTTGTTAGTTCAATTTTAAACACGATGCAAGAAATGGTCTGTTGAATATGTTGACCATAATGGAGGATTCTAGTTTATCCATCAGTCATATGACGTCATAATCCACTATGTGACTTGTAGGCTGACGTCAGATTCAATTACATCATGAATGACGTTGATAGGTTCGTCAAGAATGCATAATTGATGGCCGACTAAGCTTTGTTGTACGAATTGTACGTCTTTACTATTTAATAAACATGCTGTTGAATGTTTTGAAACTAATTTGACTGGGCGCTGTTGCTGCCATAGGCAGCAACAGCATCCAGTCAAATAAGTTTCAAAATGTTCAACAGCTTACATGTATAGTTTTCTGGAAATTGATATTGATAGAGTGTAGGGATAGATACATCCCAACACAGACAAAGCATGGGTGGAGCTTAGCAGGAAATGGGCGAGGCATAGCTAAAACTGGATTCATCCATTAGATTTGAAAATGCCTTAGCCAACAATATTTTCCAATCCAATTACGTTCAATATATTCAAAGGCACGTTTTATTTTGTTCTGGAAACAGATTACATAATTTCAGAGCTGTACTGTAGAATATTAAAGAACATTTTTTAACAATCAGCTAATCAATACTTACATTCTGAATATTAACCCTACAAAGCAGAAAGACCACAAGGCCTAACTCATTTACAATTTGATCAATATTCTTTATTTTGAAACTAATTTGACTGTTTCAAAATACTCAACAAGCTAATCTTTACGCCCGTCTTGAAATCTAAATCCTGGGAATTTACGGATCAAAGCGTTAAGCGATGCACATTTGCAAATAGCTTTGCTCTCACTAGTTGCTCCCGTGTATAGCAACATATACTTGAACGGTTTCTGTCCATCAAACTGTGCAATCACGCTACAAAATGCCCAAGAGCGTTTCTATTCAAAATATCCCTCTAAAGCCTACATTGACAGATAGATGTGCATCCCATTTTAACCTTATAGCGGCTAAGTTTGATCAGGAAAATCAAAATATTTCCTTATTGAATGTCCATTTGCAGCCTAAGAGAAAACTAGTTGTGAAATTTGTCATTAAATTTACAGGCTCGATGATCGAACCAGTCAATATAATGATATATTTTCAAAGATAGTTGTCTCTTGGCCTGCAAATGGGCATTCCTCAAGACCTCTGCAGTGGCTGGTTTTGGCAGGGTTCGCCATTAAAGGGTTAACGCGTAAACACCCTTATGCAACAAGCTGCATTTTTTTAGCCAAAATATGACGATTCCTTCAGACAGGCGGTCAAAAGACCACGTGTCTTAAAGAACCACCATCTTCTAGGTCCAAAATTCATATCCTATATGAAGTCACTGTAGAAAGCGACCACCTGTTTATAGTGGGTACCAGTTTGCGCCCTGTAAGGTGCTCTTACTCTGCATCCTTCATTAATGATCTCTGTTGTATTGCTGTGTATAACTTTATATATAGTTGCATTTGCAGCGAAATCAACAACATTCATTTAACTTAATTTCAAAAATATTTAGCCGACTGTTAGCGACCGCATTCAATTACTGTAGCGCTAGGATGTATAATTAATATGATTTTTTGACGCGCACGAATCCCATATTTCGCGGTTTAGTTTGTATTTATGCAACCATTTCCGTGTCTATTGTTGCAATGTTTCAATAACGAAACAAGCTCAGCTAGATCTAAAACCAAAGAGTGTGACATTGAACGTTTTAGTTTTATAGACGGTTGTGTTGGGGGTAAGTTGCATAGATATGGTGAAAGCTAAATTGAGTTTTGTGATGGGTGCTATACTCGGTGTAAGTCTAGCATGTTTGCTTGTCAGTGGGGAAATGCAACGATACGATCAGTGAGTATTGTAATGATTATTAAATAGGCCAAGATAACTCAGCTTACCGAGTGGATGCTGGGTAGATACCGTGCCGATACTTTCAGTATCGGCCCGGTATCGGCCCAGCATTGGCCCAGTAAGCTGCGTTATCAGGCGAGTGATCCGTTCTGTCACTCAAATATCTGACGTTAGATGTTTATCGCAATCTGTTAGGAAGTATAGTTCAATACATCTCAAACCATTAGATATAGTCCAAGAGCCACTGGGGCGTTTAATCGCCCAAAAGAGGCCAAACAATCTGATGCTGTCTTTAGATAGCCCAATATATATAATATATGAAATGAGTATTCTTGGTTGCTGAATATATTCCGATTTTTTTAAATTTCATGATTTCAAAGGTACCTTGCCATTTGACGTACCTGGCAAATTAGAGGTAGAGGAAATTCTGTCACACTCTCTTATTTATACACACAGCCTTACCCAAGACCCATCATATTAAAGGTAATCAAGTCCTCGTTCAACTGATACCACGTTTTGATTCCAGAGGTCAACAATATTGTTCTAAACGCATCATTCTGTAACCAGTTCATGCCCATCCTTAACTGGCTTTAAAGGTGTTCGCTCATTTTCGGCCAATTTAAATGTCACTGTCGGAATATACATCAGACTCGTCATCAGAAGAGACAATAAGCAGTTCATCATTACAGTCCTCACTCCCTTCCTCTGCAAATGTCTCTGGATCTGGCGTCACAAATCTCAGATGGAAACTGATGACCGTCAAACCAGTTCACAATGAACATATCATCAACCCAGCGCCAGCCACGTTTGCAAGGATCTAGCTCCAGAATTGACTGTTTGTCTGCATGCTTCCAAATATGTGCCACGTGGTTAGCTCGCTTGTTCTTCTGTTTAAGCACAGGTCTACAAGGCGGTAGAACACTGGCATCAGCACCGTTTATCTTTAATGGAATATCTTGGCTTGTCGGGGCATACTTGATCCTGATGATGCATATTTTGTTTCCCAAAAAGTGTGCAGACATAAGTTTCTAGCAAGTCCTGGTAGCGGGTCATGAGAAAAGATGATTTACTAAGTGCAGCAATAGCACATGTAAATTGTGCAGATCGTTCCATCACTTATAAGGGACGTAATTTTCGTTTTCGTTGGAAGGCCGACGTGTAATCACAGCTTGTAAAGACATACAGACCAGGAAGAGTAATGCATATGTCTTTGTCAAGATGCTTCGACAGAGATGTCACACCAGTGTATCTTCTGGTGTTGTAACCATCAACACCTGCATCCATCCATACACTTGCTTTAATTGTATGTCCCTAGATGATACAGAAGAATGATGAACACATCTGTGTCATTGCAACGAATGACCACATCGGGCACGGACATCTTATAGATGCAGGCTAGATGCAATGCTATTCTTGTATCTGCCTCTTCGTGGTTGCAGGTTAACTCTTCGTTGGTGTTGCGGACGACGCCTCCATCCTGTGAAACTGTGACCGTGTAGCACACACCTTCTACTCCCATAACCAACCCTTTCCTCTCTAACATCTTCGCAAAACTGCCCTTCTGCCATTAGTCAGCTAGAAACTGAATGAAAGACGTGTTGAAAACACTTGACCTAAGCAGCGAGTGGAAGTCTTGTGGGCGGCTTTGGTCTGGGCCACTTACTCTGAAGTGTGGTGCTGACACAGTTCCCTGCAAGGCATGATTGGTTTGCTCTTTCTGCTCCATTAATTGGTTTCTCTGGGTATCTGTTGCTGATAAAATGCTCATCATCACCTACTTTACACAGCTTTCTCAGAATGACTTTGGCAATCCCTCCAAATGTCTCTGGCACATCCACCAATCCTTGGAGAGGAAACATCGTATCTTGGATATATACATATTGATCTTTCCTCCTAGCCATATAACATGTGCAAAAGGGTGAATTCGCTTGCACCGATTAAAATGTTTCCTAGAAAGGAAACCATTCAGTGACCCCTCAGCCAGAACACAATTATCGACAAGAATGTGAAGGCCTCCAGGCTCGGCGAGAATCCGACCAATAGCACCAAAGAAAGCCAGTTCGATGCGAAGGTGGCCAAAACAGATGAATACATTGTTAAACTTCGGTGACTCCTGGTACTGGATTTGCATTGCTAGTCTAGCAAAATCATAGTTAACAACAACATATTTGTCATTGCATTCATCTGCAACTCGTTGAGAAATTCGAAGTATCTCACCTAATCTAGTTGGTCGTAGGCTCAAATTCTCCATGTAAGCTATATGTTGCTGTGGTAAGGAATCAATCATCATCCTGAAATTCCAACGTACCCACATTAGTGTGCCACTGAACTGATAGCATAAGTACGACTTGATCGCCTAGCTGCAAGAAAACCACCGGTTCTGGCAGCATACTCAAAGCCACCGATTCTTGGCTTCTTCCTGTACGATGTCTCTGTATCTGCTACATCAAACCTTCGTTTTCGAGCCCTCTTTCTGACATGTTCACCTTTATCTGCTGTGGATAAGTTATTACCCATCATTAACAATTCCCTGGATTGTTCACCAGCATCCGCTAGGTGTTGGTAGCATATGCCTACGGTGTCATCCAATGCCCCACTGCCTGACAATGTATCGGTATTCTCATCGTAATTGTCCCAGGCTTGACCAGTACCTAATCCAGCCTTTCTCAGAACGCCATCCGGAAGTGGTGTGTCCTTTTCATTGCCTGGCATACCAATTTCTGTCTCGAGACTTTCAGCGGTATGGTAGCTTATAGAATGACCAGAACGGTTCAAAACCTCTATAGTTCGCCTACTACCCACGAGGCTTTTCAATCCTAGTCCAATCAATAAGTCTTTCGCGGCATAGACTGCATCATCAGCAGAAGAGCTGATGTATCACCGAACTCTGTTGGGAATGTCCGTAGTGCCAGGTCTTCCAGTATACAACACACGGGAAACTGATTTAAGCTATCTGGAACCCTTGCCTGTCCACGATTTGCAACTTCAGCATTGAATGGATGAGGTAAATCTTTGGGATCCCTCTGCATGTCGAGAATTAGCTTTCGCAAGTGTAAAGCAACATTCTTTGACTTTAGCATCCAAAGACATATCATTTTGAAAGGCGACGTCAACTGCATCATCACTGTTGAGGCTATCGCAGTAAAGGATGTTTCCTCCCTTTTTGCTTTGTTTTCCACTTCTTAGGAGTCCCTGAAAGTGGTTTAATAGTTTTCTTCTAGTTTTTGTGCAGCAAAAGAAGAATCAATGATACTATGGGCTGCAAGACTGGCACGGTAGCGCTGATGAACAGATATCAAAATTTCCGGTTGTCATCCATCAATGATGAATGACTGAACGTAATCTGCAATCTGAGAAAATACCGTGTTATGAATTGTGCGAGAAGAGTCTTCAGCTGCTATGGACGTGGTTGGAACAGATGAAATTGCATTCGCTTTCTTCAGATAGACTGGTCTACAGCTGTGGTGATACTTAACTTCCTTGGCAACCAAATCTATGTCACCTATTTGTGTCAACAGTTTCCAGTCATTTAGTCTTCTTGCAGCAGTGTGTATGCTATTAGCAGCATCTATACTTTCACAAAGTCCGAGGGATTCCGGTTTAGTACCTTTTTTCTCTTTTTCACAAAACAGGCATTTATTTGGAAATATCGCCGAATATCCACTTGTCATTGCTTCCACTTCAGACTGTAACAGTGATTCGACAAATGCTTGCTCAGTATCCACGTGCTTGTCTGCATCACTAGAAATAGGGGTAAAGGTGTAGTAACATTTTGGATGAACCCAATCATGATCTGAATAATCACTAGGAAGATTGCCACATACACATTTATACTTTGATGATTTCCATTTGAACAGTCTTTTTTCCGAAGCATTTTTTTTTTTACAGATTGCCAATACTCATCAGTGAATGGCACGAACTCGATCAGAAGGTTTGCCCCCAACATGCAGACTGCACTTGAGTCGCTTTTCTTGCTGTTGCGCCATTTATGACTGGACCTCTACATCTGAAAAAGAAAACTACTTTAGAGAAACTGTTTAGTTACAATATACAATGCATTAAAATTATATAATGACTGGAATTAAACATTTTTTTATTTAGAACGTAAACTGATTTAAGAAAACATTTACTTTGAATAACATTTTCGAAAATTACCCTCACCCCGTCTGTTAGTTAAAATAATTTACACATCCCAACAAACTTGGATTTTTTGCTTGGTGTCAGGTCAAAGAGGCCTTCATTACCTTTAATATGATGGGTCTTGGGTAAGGCTGGGTGTATAAATAAGAGAGGGATATGACTTTGAATTTCCACATCCCCTAAATTGTCAGGTACGTCAAATATCAAGGTACCTTTGAAATCATCCAATTTAAAGAAAATCGGAGTATGTTCAGCAACTAAGCATACTCATTCCAGATACTACACATTGAGCAATCTAAAACAGCATCAGGTTGTTTGGCCTCTTTCGGGTGATTAAACACCCCAGTAGCTCTTGGACTAATAGACACGTCTAGCTACGGAGAGCACATGACCAAGAACAATTACATTAGTTCATGGCTAGGTCAGAATCTGGAGCACACGCACTATCTATCCAACCAGAAAAATGCATCTTCGTTAGTCCAATCGTTTTGACTCTCCTTGCAATGCGGAGATGTTGCGACAGTATTAGATCGAAGACGCCTCCTTCATATAGCAGTCGGTAGATAGCCCTCATCATGTGTCTCCGAAGAGATTTGGCGCGTGGTGGAAGTTAGTAAGCCTCAATCTGCCGCCACCCCACCCCCGCTTTGAAAAGACGTAGGTGTAGTTCTTACTGCATATAGACAATATGTGACTATTTCCAGATTAGGGCACAAATCAAGGTATAACTACCGTTCGCTGAAAACTCGATTTTATTGCTTAACCTCATTTTAGGAGTTCAAATTTAGTAATTTTCTTACGTCCGGGAAATATGTTGTCACTGTCACTGTCACCTCCATTACCAGCATGTATAGCAAGAATTGTATCACATACATACTTTACGAGAGGTTCACCAATCTTGTCCACATCTAACCGCCTCACAGTCTCTTGTGTGCCACTCTTGATATAAACTGAGGCCAATGTTTTGCCTGAATGCTAAGCATAGGAGGAATAGGCCTACATTATCAGAAACTATCGCAACGCATGTGAGGTCTTTTGATGCTGCATGTGTTGTGTGTATCAGCATCCCGGTAGCGGTAGTCAGTCACCTCCTCTTTTGACTGCATACCCGGTCAACAGTGCAACCGCTTTCAGCAATTCGAGAACGCATGCGTGTTGCATATATAGTCTTCCCTGTGCTTTCTGGTAGAATTATTGCCTTGCTGATGAATTTAATGCTGGTTTATTTGAATAAAGGAACCCATTTTAGCTATGCCCCGCCCATTTCTACGTAAGCTCCACCCACGATTTGTCCGTGTTGGGATCTATCTATCAAACTCTGCATCTCAATTTCCAGAAAGCTATACAGGTAAGCTGTTGAATATTTCCAAACTAATTTAACCGTGTGCGGTTGCTGCCTAGGGCAGCAACAGCTCCCGGTCAAATTACTTCCAAATATTCAAGATATACTTGGCTCATAGCGGGCCGATACTGAAAGTTTCGGCATAGTATCGGCCCAGCATCGGCCTCACAAGTTGCGTTATCTGGATATAGTCATCACCTCCGACTTTTCACTAAGCTCCACACGCCCCGGGTTTGTCTGATTATTATACTTGACGTATCAGAATCCCATTTTCAAGGTAATTATGCAGGTAAGTTGATTAATATTTTGAAAGTGATTTTGCTGTCTATAGCAGCAACAACGCCCAAAAAAATTGTTTCAGAATGTTTATTAAATAGTAAATCCATCACAATGAAATGCGGGTGCGGGTGGGTGGCGGTTGGTTGGGGGGGGGGTAGGGGGGGGGGGGGAATCCAACATATCACGAAACATTCCACTATATGTTTCATATGTTCTACAGTGAGGTAATATCGAGACAAAATATATAGAAACCATATGTAGATCCGAAAAACCTTCACATGGTTCCCGATCCATCCTTAAGATCGGCTACCCTGCGTATGTTAAAGGTGTTTATTCACAGCAAACTGCTTGAAAATAAAATGGTTAAAATTCTATGTTTAGGCTTAAATTGACTGCCTATATGTAATGAAAATCTTAAAATATGATGCTTTTATTACGTACAAATTAATACAATTTTTATAAATTGTGAAACTGTATTAGCGTCACGAATACAAACCCACAACGAACGAAGATTATATTAATTTATACGAAATGGAATCATCATATGTTAGGATTTATTTCGTTTCATTGCATTAAGGTAGACAATTTAAAGAAGCCACTTGGCGCCTAGCCAATCTGCGGCCCATTGTGCTCTTCAACAGCATACGGAAAATCGTATCAAATGTTACTCTATGCCGCATCCAAGACAAGATCGATGACTTCACCGGAGCATGTCAAAGTGCCTTTAAACGTGGACGCAGATGCGCAGACATTGTATAGGTCCAGCGCATGCATGCGTCAGTAGTCATGTCCAAGAACTGGGGTTTCCACTAAATGAGCATTGACATGCCATGAGCCCTCGACACAATTAAACGCGCAAAGATCCTAGATGTACTACATCAGGCCAGGGGCGATGGAGATGAGCTACGGCTAGTGAGACTACTGCTTCCAGACACCAAGCTGAGAGTACGAGTCATGTCAGTGAATTCTGTAGAGTTTAAGACATCAATCGGCTCCCCACAGGGAGATGGTATAGCCACTGTGCCTTTCACCTGTTACCTTGCTGTTGAATAGAAATCCTCGCGGGAAAATTATACAAGACCATCCCCCATGCCCCCACCCCCACCCCCGCCCCGTGTCCAGCTGGAGATGGAATATGCCGGAGACGTGGACTTCGTAGACGAGGAAACGAAACCCCTCGACGAACATCTGCCAGTAGCTGCAAGCAAACAAAAAATTGAGGATCTCTTTATGAATGAATAAAAAATACAGTTCACCCGGATCAAACTAAAGAAAATGACGACCCACTTTGTAACGGCGAAACATGGAGGAAAAGTACAAACCTCGGCTCACTGTTTTGTGGTACTGCTGACATGTCCAGTCATTATGGAAGATTTGGATTCGTATGTCAAAGATGCCCTTGACAAAAAGACTACTGTTATACAATGCAACCTGCGTACCATTGATGCTATATAACTGTAACAACTGGGCAGCTCCAAAGGCAGATCTAGACACACTTGATGCCTACCACCGCAAACACCTCCGCACCTTCACTGGGCACCGATGGCCAGACAGCATAATATCCAGCTATGCACTATACAAGATGTGTAATACGTCGCTGCTGACGGTAAAAGTCGGCCAGCAAAGATGTCCCATATTTGGCCGTGTGCTACGGGTGCCAGGGAACAGACCAGCACAGAGTGCCTTGGAATTCGCCCTGCTGGGAGCCAGCACATACAAAGCCAGGAGAAGACGCCATTGCATAAATCTGTTAAGCATGCTACGACGTGACCTCACAAAGCAGGACTCTGTACAGTCAAATCAAGAATGGACCTGAGCAAGCGAAAAATTGTGGCTGAGGACAAGACACAGTGGGCAACAGCCATGAAGGCCTGATTGCAGCTGTCTGATGTTTCTACTACTACAGCCGCAGAATACAATAATCATGCATACACAATTTAAATCTCTGAAAGCATACAATTTTAACAATTTAATCTTCTAGCATTTTGATGTGAGTGTGCATCTTTAATCCAAAAGGAGGATAATGCACGATTCTCCATTCTCAAAAATACAATAACTGCAGCATATTGCCCAATGAGGGAATCCAGTCTTAGCTATGCCCCGCACATCTCTAGCTAAGCCCTACCCACGCTGTTCTCGTGTTTAGATCGATCGATCCATGTATTCTCTTAATTTCAATTTCCAGAAAACTATACAGGTAAGCTATTGAATATTCTGAAACTAATTAGCCTGGGGTGCTATTGCTGCCTATGGCAGCAACAATAGGCAGCAAACGGGCCCAATCAAATTAGTTCCAAAATATTAAATTGAATATTTATTAAATAGTTAAAGCCATACAATTCGTACAACAACGCTTAGCCCGCCATTAAGTAAGCATTAGTGATAAACCTACCTACGTCATTCATAACGTAATTGATTATGACGTCATCATAGACGTTACGTATTTGATTATGACGTCATATGTTTGATGGATAAACCGGAATCCTCCAGTGCTGATTTTGAATTGCGTTCTTATACGTATTTGCTGATAGCGTACTTAACTCTTTAACCCTTAAATTTGTTCAAGAGAATTTAAGTTTTCTCATAGAAAATGCCCATTTGCAGACCACGAGAAGACTATTTTTGAAAATCTACCACTGGAATGACTGCTCTCGGTTATCGAGCCAGTCATTCCAGTGGTAAATTTAAAAAAAGTCTTCTTTTGCTCGGCAAATGGATATTTCCCAAGACCACTGCAGAAGCCGTTTTTGGCTGACATCGGTTAAAGGTGTTTGCTAATGAATCACAATGAAAAACTCTAAAGACTTCAAGACATTAATATATTTGGCCAACATGCTCTGCGCGGTGATACAGCCTTCTCGCAAATGACTCTTTCCACGACAAACGTATGCATGCTTCAAACAGGTATTTCTGCGTTTGCGCAGCAGTTCAGTTATATGGATGATGACGTACATAGAGTTCCTACATTATTTTCAGGTACAAACTCCTAACCGTTGCAACCACAAGCCCAGAGCAAGTAGCGAGGCTAAGGTCATTGGAACGGAATGGCACCTTTCAGGTAACTCAATCTGTAACTATGGTATCTGATGTCATAATCAATCACTCCACTAATTAGCTGACAATCAAAATGGCATAGCTCCGTCATCAACCTCGAAAGACGTCGCGAGAGTGCGTGAATTGCATTATGATTTTACAATTTAATAAACATTCAGCAACAGCCCCCAAGTCAAATTGGTTTCAAAATATTCAACATCTTACCCGTATAGCTACCTTGAAATTTAGATACTGGGAATTTAGATTTCAAAGATTTAACACGATTCAAACATGCGCATGATATGAGCTTGACATCGGCGTGTCAATAGCCAGAAATGGTCCCTTTTTTCCCTTGCCATAGTAAGGGGCAGATGGTATACCATTCGGGTTTGTTAGTTTGTTTATTTATTTGCCCATGATCCGGATAAAAAAGCTCGGATCCAGATTAGAACACATTCTGCATCTATGGATATCTTGGGAATTTCTTGTCTGGTTTAGTTCAAATTTTAACACAAGAAATGTGTGGCCGTTGTCTAAGGCCGTGTTCTCACTACAGAGTTAATCGGGAATAACTCCATGCCTCACTATGGCGGTACGCCGGTTACGTCTCTAGTGAGAACACGGCCTTAGGCCGTGTTCTCACTAGAGTGTTAATCAGGAATAATGCCACACCTCAGTATGGTGTTACGCCGCCTTAGGCCGTGTTCTTCTACAGCCACTATTTCGATAAATACCATGTATATTGGCTAACGTTCTCAGAGGACTGGGTCTTGTACCGGAATAAATAGGTCATTTATTTCGTAATTTAATCCTACAAGATCGGCTGTTTATCTTCCGAGATATCGCATTGTTTCCCTATGTGAACGGAACCTATTCCCGCAAAGTTTGCCCGGTAGCGTTACAGTCGGAATTTTCTCCAACTGTCTGCCAGATAGTGCTACGTTCATCATTTTATCTCGCCCTCCACACAGTATCACCACTGTGCGGTCCAGGACTATCTACAAGAGCCAGACCCTCAAGGAGACCAAAGGGGACTTTATCACAGGTGTACAGAGGGCAGCTGAGTTGTAACGCTTCATCTTCAGCAACAAGGAGACAGGTGAGCTGTCACACTTCAAGCCATCTCTGGAAACGGTGCAGAAATTCACCTACAAGCTGAATCCAGCCAGGAAACTAGTCTGCTCTACGCGTCATCGCTGACAGACTGTCGCAGCTGCAGCAACCTTTTTCCTTCATCAGAAGGCTGCGCGGTCTCAGCTACTTCGTCCGCGGTCTCTGCTACTTCGTAAGATGCTTGAGGAACTTCGTTAGAAGCTTGAGGAACTTCGTCAGAAGCTTGAGGAACTTGGTCAGTTTCATCAGAAGCCTGTCACTTAAACTCTACCCACTGAGGGTCAGAGTCTAGGGCTCTCTTCTGCTGGAACTTCTCATGGAAGATCCACTTTGTCCATGCGCGACGAGCATCTGACTTGCGAGCGGATTTGATGAGGTAGTCCTGGTAGTTATCTGGGAATTTCAAAAATGCTGCCAGATCACTGGCCAATCTCCTGTGCCCTTCTTCGTTGAAGATGTGCTCAACAGCCTCCTTGCGGCCAACAGTGAACCCCTCCTGAGTAGCTTCTGCATGAATGGTGTCATGGCTCTCCACTACAGCGGCACTGACCTGCTCCCTGAAGTAGTTATTTGCTCCAGACTGGAGGCTATCCAGCATATCTTGCTCTTCCTGGCTATGGAGGCTAAGACGGCATCCCACTTCCCGACCGTTAGTAGATCTTTGGGGTCGACCCTCGCATTTTGAAGAGCTAGAATAACAGGACTGTTGGTTTGGGCACCAGGGGGTAGGTCGAGTGTCCTGCCCTGGGTGATGTCAAACTTCCGGTAGAGTATCCGAGTCAGGAGTTCTTTTGTACTACGAGATAGCGCTCCTTCCTCTATGGCGGCCAGTATTTCCGCATCAGACGGAGGTGTGACCTTGGCTCACTCGTGGATAATGCTGATGTCACGAAGCAGTCATCGGACCCTGTCACAGTGGGACAGTGCACGCCGTGGCTGTCATGCCGACTTGTCCTGCTGCCTATAGACAATCTTCTGGAGAACATTACCAAACATGGCAGTCGTTTAACCCAGACCTTAAACATGCTGAAGTATGTGCAACATCCAGATGAGGGCAATTGAACCATTGACATCGCACCGCACTGATCCTCAGAAGGACTGCCTGACAGTCATTCGATCCACTATACACGATGAGAACCCGTTGTCTGCTGCTGGGAAATACATTGACTTTGCAATCTCAGCACAGATCCACGAGATCAAGAGCATGGCACTCGAGTTCAAGTTTCAGAGCACAATAGAACAGACGGTAGAGCTCTCGCAGGTTCTGAACAGGTGGGAGATCGTGCAGAGCAACAGCACCATGGACACCACCTATGTGAACGACGAGTACCGAGTCCTAGGTCTGCTGGCTCGTGGCCCAACCTTCTATGCGAAGGGAAATGGGTACTACGCTGTGGGGTGCAATGAGGGGTTTACAGAATTCGAACGACGGGCAGGTGTCGAGAAGCCCGTGGCAGTTCCACTCTTAACCCTCTTCGAGAACACACACGTGAATCCGGCTGCCATGCAGGATATGCCGTTCCTCCGGGTGTACACTGAGCAGCTCGCAGTTGTGACGATGAATGCTCCAAGACTTCATGTCTGGCATGACGAGAATGACTAGGGGCTGAAGCAAACGGGTTCCAAACAGCGGATTGTGCATGTGGAGCGAGAACACCAGCAGGTCCAAGCCACAGCTAACCAACGGGTAGAGCTGACATTGCATCGTGGTGCATCAGACTATGTCGCTGTTGCGGTCTTTGTTTCGAAGGGAGTAACCATCCAGCAGGTGGATAAGCTAGACGACTTCAAGCTTGTGGTGTTCTTGGTGAGGTACGCGACCTGGCTGATTGCCAACTCTACAGACAGAAAACTAAGTCATATGCACTTCTGCGCCTAACCAGTGGAAGCAACGACCTCGAGTTGGCACTCGAGGGCCGTCACCATCTCGGGGGCAGGGACAACCCACCTAATCAGGGCAACCAGTTCAGCTTCAACATCAGAAACCTCATATCTGGGACTCACTCATTAGGTGTGACGATACGTTACTTTGGCGATGCTAAGTTATGCATGTCGAACACATCAGGTATTCAGCTTGAGCGTTCATAGAGCATGACTCCTGTCGTTAGAGCTGCCGCTGCCACCACTACTATAAGCTCTGCTGTCTTCTGACCTGTCGATACTTCATAGTCGAGCATTGGCTCAGATACCGCCTCGTAGTACTCATCGAGACTCTCATCTGCCTTTTTGAGGTTCTGGTTGGCCTGAGCTTGGAGTTGTCGTCGGCGTGCCTCCCTCTGGCGCATATGCTCGAGGGCTTTGCAGTGCTCAAACTTCTCCTTAGACAGCTTCTCCATCGCCTGATTATGACGCTCACGCTCGACCTCTTCTGCCTTCTTGTCAGCGAACCTGAGTCCCCAGTTTGCTAAGGCAAACACGCCCGCATTCAAGATTGCGGATGCCATGCTATAGACTACAGTTTAAAGCTACTATATAGCTCTCCCCAAGCGACGGATCCCCAGGGCGATGTATGAACCAGAGGCTGATCCAGTCAAGGATATAGATGACGAGGACTATGAGGAGGATTATGATGAGGAGGATGATGCAGACGACTACGATGTTCCGGAGACTGTGGATGAGTATGATGATGTAGAGCCTGAATCCTGCAAGCTAGTACACAGAGTGAAATGAATCTATCGGATTTACGTAAAAGGTTCTATCGGTCCGCTAACAGCAGTTGGGGCCCCGATCGCTCTGTACACAACGAAGGCTGGCGAGACGGCCCGCAAGATCGCCAACAATGCTCTCCATGGGGTGGAGAAGATTTCTGAAGCCATACCAGCCATCGCCTCAGGAGTAGGTACGTTCTTCGGAGTCGCAGGCCCTTGGCTACTGTACCTTGCCATAGTGCTCACGGCCATCTGGTCCACCGAACATTTAAGCCGTACTATATAAGGATGGCGTCTCTGCACAACTTTGTCAAGTCCCTTAACTTCCGAGGGTTGGTCGATAAACTACTGTTCAGCGAGGATCCAACAGAGATTAGACGCCAGTGTACACAGGTGTTTGAGGAGGTCTTCAGTGATGGTCAAATGAATGACGGCCATCTGTTGATCTGTTTAGAATGCACCCAGGCCATGCGTGACAGGACGGGAGTGGACATCAGTGATGAAATCCGGGAGTTTATCAACCATTTTTCTTGAGGAACTCTACTAACAGCCTGGGGGATATTACCGTGAGCCCCCTTAACTACTGGAGGCTGCACGTCGCAAGGGCCACAACTTCACATTGGAGACACTTAGCCAGTAGCTTAGCCACCAGGCGATGTGGCAGATATACAAACCTCGCCCATGGCACATCAGGCATGCTCATTTCGAGGAAACTGTCCCAAACAGAGTTCACCAGGCAGATGTTCTATTCCTTCCACATGACTCGGTTCGTCATAAGACCTACAAGTATTCCCTCACCATCGTCGATGTCGCCAGCAGGTACACGGCGGCAGTACCGCTCACTGACAAGTCAGCTGGCCAGGTGGCCCAGGCATCCCAAGGTATCTACGAGGCTTCGGAAATCCCATCCAGTGGCCGGAATTGTTGCAGGTGGATGAGGGTAAGGTGTTCAGAGGGGAGACTGCAGCCCTCATGTGGAAACACGGTGTGGCAGTTAGGCGAGGGGAGGTAGGGCATCACCGTGCCCAGGCTATCGTTGAGCGGTGGAATCGGACACTGGCAGAGAGACTGTTCCCGCACCAATACGCCCAGGAAATGGCTGCGCCAAGTGAACATTCTAGAGTATGGGTGAGAGGGCTGCCTGCTGTGGTGGAGAGATCCAATGCCGAGGTTACTGGGCTAATCGGGAAGAAGCCGGTAGAGGCTATCAGACACTTTGCTGGTCACAGCTGTAGAGGACCGAACAAGGGAGAGGAGTGCCCACACCCTGATGCTCTGGTTCGGTACCTGTATGAGCCTGGTGATCTGGAAGGTGGTCGATGGTGTGCAACAGATCCTAACTGGTCGATAGATGTTCACAGGCTTGACAGGTATGTGGAGTAGGAGGGGCAGCCTACACTGTACTACCTGGCATGCCAGCACGGAGTGCCTAGGCGACTATTTGTCGTAGAAGAGCTTCAGCTAGTCCCTGAAGATACACAGCTACCACCCCCTAGGGTGCTAACAGGATACTCGATGGGCTTGGTATGGACCCCATCTGGCAGCACATGGTGCTTATCATAGTAAGCGGAGAGTTCGAGTTTTTCCTGCGCATACGTCACCATACCATGGTTGCGCATGCGTAGGCCTCGATTTGTGGCTCTGTCCACCCAATTATGGAGGGTGCTGTAGAACCTCTGCCAGGAGATGTCATTCTGCCGTTTAGACATTTCCTTGGTCGAGCATTTCACTTGCAAGTTTTTTGCTGTTCCAGTGGTCTGTATTCTCCACGTAGTAGCACTTGGAGCAGAGAGCAATACCATGAGTGCCTTCGAACTCGAGCTTGAGCGATCCCGGAGTGCGGTTAGACCATTTATCCCATGCCAACCAGTCCCGTTTGCAGGCCTCATACTCCGTTGGCATCTCTGGACGTATCACCTCATCGAGGTTGGCGCCTGCTATGGTGATATAGGCAGAATCGGTGTCCATCTGCAGGTAGTCGAAGCTGTCACGAGCTACGTAGCAGTTGAGGAAGTCATAGTAGAACTCCAGCATTCATAGCTTCGCCAGCTCGTATACTGCTATACCCACCTGGAAGGGGTGACGAATGGTGATTTTAGCCTTACGGCTCTGCAATTCATAGGAATCACCGATCTCCTCTGTTGGTATGACGATCTAATGCCTCGATCAGCTTCCCATATGCACTGTTGCCGAGGAGTTTGAAGAGATCAGCCAACAAGGCTTTACTTTTGTCAACATCCCCGGTATGACGTGCCTCAGTAACAGAGTCTACAAACCATTCAAAAGGTTTCTATGAGGTGTAGTCTATAGTGCGATAGATAGCAGTAATCTCTAACCTGTGGGCAATGTACCACTTGAGAGTTGGTGCATACAATACCCTCTTCTTACCAGAGAGTGCACCAACGAGCTTGCTAGTTGTAAACTTTTGTCGACCTGTTTTATCAAGGTATGCAAGCATCTCCGAAGGTATAGCCTCTTCTGGGATCTCATGAGTATAGAATATGGGAGACATCTCCTCGAACTTTGGCCATAGCACTTTAGGTACCTCAATGTCAACCTCAGGACACCCGAACTAACGATCTGCTAGCAGATCCTGCTTAAAGCGTTCAATATCACTGCTTACACGCCCACCCCATCATCGTACAGTTTCTTTACCACACGGCATTGCTTGGGCCATGGTTGACCAATACAGAGCTTTTGCATCATAGCCAATGAGACGTTGACATACTCGCTTACCTTGGCGAATTCGGGTAACCCCAGACCCGTGATATCTCGTGAACACAATGCTCGCCCCCCCCCCCACACCAGCACCCTTTAACATCTCGTAAGCTTCCTTGCCTGGAGAGTAAAGGCTAATATCCGGCTCATGTTCAGCAGTACCACCAAGTAAGTACTGAAGTGACACACCAGGAAGTGACACCGCATCCTTCAGAATGCCAATACCTCGTTCTGTGTAGAATTCTCACATTTTCTCTACGGCTTCAATAAACAGGCTAACATCCAAGTTGTTGTAATATCGCAATCAGTCAGCAAACGTCTTCATCCCCAGATCTCTGAAGGTTTGCTTACAAGCCTTCCACTCTGACAACTCCAGAAGGTAACCACCTTTGAGCTTGGACCACCATGCAGGATAATCTGGTAGTCCAGGATAGTCAAGCTTTTCAGGTGGGTCGAACCATTCATAAGGTAACCAGCTCTTCTGTTGCGTGCAACCGTAGGCCTTGAACCATTTCTCATAAGGAACCCCTGGGCCGAGGTTGATTACATCGAGACACCTTTGTTCAGGCGTAATGAGGAACATTGTCTGGCTAGCCTTCTTGGCGACTTTCACCATCCCTTTAAACGAAGTAGTAAGTTCATCCACGAAGTACTTCTTGATGAGGTTCAGGTCGTACCGCCCAGAGTTGAACCCGACCACAGGCACCTAGTCACACCACTCATTGATAAGTCGCTGCTGTCGTTTTGGTAACTTGTCCAACACTGCGGGTAGATACTGTGACCGAACCCTTGCACGGATCGTGGAGGCTCGTAGTTGGATCACCTGCATGAACTCTGAGATCAGCACTTTGGATTTAGCATTGCAGAGGTGAGTTGGCGAGCTCACGCTACCATCTAAGGAGCAGCCGACTGAGACCGAGAGTCGTATGTTGGCACTCTCGGTCGTGAGACTCTCTGTAGGGTGGGTCTTGATCCCATCTAGAAGGGCTTCAAAGTCATAGACAATAACGTGTGGGTATGGTACTGTATGCACAGGGGTATGGACGCTTTGACAGCGTATTATACAGCACTCCCACTGTACCACAAGCGTGTGTCCAGATGCTCTCAGTTTCTCGACCATCTTGCGGTATCTTTGATCAGCATCCTCACCTCGCTGGTGTTGTGAACATCCATGCCAGTGACAGCCATGAAACCGGTATACTGTGTCTGTTGTCGGATCATAAGCATCTACAGGAGTCCCCTTGATCCAATCTCACCACCGTGACCACACTTTGCGTATATGAATTTCACGGTTTCTCGACTCATATTCAATCCAACGAGTAGCTGCGGAACGGGCCGGTTGGTATGGATAGAAGGCCTTCTCGTATGGTGACTGCGGTACTACTACCTTCTCCCCAGGGCAATGGATGGCCGTTTTTCGCCATGTACAGTGGTCAGCATGGCGATGGAGACTACATGCTTGGGTGAACTGCTGTTAACAGTGCCCACAGCTGAAAGTCTGGACCAGCTTGGAGATATCCTTGATGAAGAAGGCGTGGTGGTAATATACTCCAATGGACATGATGCTGGGATAGAGAGCAGGTTTCTTGGTCAGATGCCAGATGCCCTCTTCAGTGGACTCATAAACACGTATCCCTGTCTTCGCAAATAACTCTACCTTGTCCAGCTGGTCTAGGGACGTCTTTGGTCCGTCAGCCACAGGCCTGTTCAGGCCATATAACTGTTTAACAAGCTCTCGTGCAGGAGCTGTACTTCTATCAGTGCTTGCAGCCCGCTGAACTGCTAGACATCTCCAGAGGCACATGTTGTCTTTGTAGGTATCGAGTGCCACCATTCCCTTCCTCCATCGGAGCCAGACCAGGAGGGGGGGGGGGCTGTCCCTAGCAGAGGCTGGCGGTCGATGACAACCTATACTTCAACGCTGATTGATCTGATGAAGGCCCACGCGGTATTGGGCCAATCGATATTGTCTGGGTTGAGGCGGGCGCACTCTCTGCCCTCCACCCAAGGCTGGGTCTCTCCTACTGTATTCATCCAGGACTTCCTGAAGCATTCTTGTGGAAGAGCATTAACCTACCATCCTCGATGTGGCGGATTCGATAGATGTGGGTATACCGAAGGTAGAAGGCGTTCTGACCAGTCCGCAGCTTCTCCATGATCAGACATGTATTGTCTCCTTCTAGCCCGCTTAAGAATGTCCAGCATACTGTTCGCCGTCCTCTCTCCTCTGTCTCCCTCTCACTGAGACGCTCATTGAGAATCTGCTGACCTTCTCGCCTCATACTCCGGGCTAGGGTTTCAGATCTCGGTCCCCTCATTAATCGTCTTCTGATTCGGTGTAGAAGAGGTAGGCGTTCTTGTGGATGGCTTGTCATCCGAGTAGCTACAGCTTTAGCCCATAAGCTGACATTCGCCTCCTCATACAACTGACGACTCTCACAGAGCAGCTGTGCTTTCTTGTGAGGGTTCCATGGATCCTCAGAGGTGAGCGCCGGAAACATCCCTGTCTGTTTTGCTTGGGAAAGTTGCTTTAGCCACTCCTCGGCAAGGGCGGGCAGTAGGTTTCGCCACTCCTCAGCATTGGCGTGTGCAGTCATCTGGAGCAGGTCGGCTTTGGGGGCCTTAGAATAGCCTCTAAGACCGAATTGCTTTGCCATCACTCGAAACTCTGTTACAGTAACCATGATGCAAGGTCTATATTTTAGATCATACACATTTCGGACCATCTTCGAGGGTGTTACAGTAACCATGATGCAGGGTCTATATATTAAATCTTAAACATTTCTGACGATCTTCGAGGGTGCTACAGTAAGTGGTGATCAGTACCTGTGGGTGGTGTATATCCCTGTGGATGCCTGTCTCTAAAGTGGCGTTCAGACCCTATTATGTGTGGCGATCAGTACCTGTGGGTGGTGTATATCCCTGTGGACGCCTGTCTCTAAATGGGCGTTCAGACCCTATTATGTGTGGCGATCAGTACCTGTGGGTGGTGTATATTCCTGTGCATTGCTGTCTTTAAATGCATGGCATGACGCGTTTCAGTTCTTCCATAACCAAACTGAACTTTCTCGTGGCACATACCTTCTTGTAGTTCATTCTGTTGGAATGTTTACGCCCCCCCCCACCCCCCACCCCCGTATGCGTTACATAGTCCACAGTCTGTATAAATACATGACACGCATCCTCTGCACGGCTTCGGCTTAACAGCAGCCTTCTGAAACTGAGCATTGTGTGTCCCACAATATTCTCCAACACAGTTCCTTAAGCATCGAAAAGGCTTACCTCGCAAACGCCATTTGCATGTATTATAATACATGTTTGATAAAGTCTATATCAAGATCTTAAACCTTGGGCTGATGGGTGTAGTTCAGTAGGGCCTGGGTATCTTGTATGTATTTGTGTGGCCCATGATCCTATGCCTCAGAAATTTAGAGGGCAGTGGGAGCCGTGGGTCACGGAACGGCTGCCTGTGGGGATGTGGTATTGTTCTACTACCGGCTATACTACTAGTGGCATTAATTTCCATTAAATCACAAAGTGTGTAAATCCAGAAAAGTCCTGGCGTTGCCATGGGGTGGGGGCATGCTACCTCAATGTGGGTTGGGTCGGTCGGGGGGGGGGGGCACGACCTTAGATAAAACCCTGATATATATTGCTGCCTTATGATCCAAGCAAATAATTTACTTGAAAAACTCTGCAACTTTCCTGTGTTAGGCCAGACCAATTTAATGTTTTGTTCGACTTTTCTCATGGACGGCTTGACCATTAAAGTGTTAACAAAACTACAGAGAACAGAGTTATAGAAAATTCTTAGGAATTTCGAGTGATTAGGACTTAGCTGGCAAAAATTGTTAGATGGAAAGAATGTTAAAAATAATACCTTAAAATTCCAGGTTTATTTTTGTCTAGATTTATAGGAAAAAACGAAGTTAGGAGGGTTTGTAAAACAAAATAATAAATTGGTGGGTTTTGCATTGAAATGGAAGATGTCAAATACATGGATTCCTGAATAGTACACTAATATTGTGGCAAATACTGATGATATCCACATTCAGTCCAGTGTATGCCATATTTGAGAATGGGTGTAGTAGCCTACCAACATATTGTCAAATATTTATCAACATCCGATGGCCTCCTGGTATATATTATTAACATATTTTTACTCAATATATTTATTTAATCTTATAATTAATTAATTATAACATTTAAAATTAACACAACACGGCAGGTTTATACACAGTGGTCATTATTTTTTCTTCATCCTTTCAATGTACTTTACCAGCCCCATTCAGCCACTATAACACCCAGGAACTGGTTGTCAAAATGGCAGAAGAAGGGTTAACATTTGATACATTGGCCTAGGTAATTTAGACATTTGCCATTTTATCCAAGGTTGTGCTTATATTTATAAATATGGCATCAACCGACACACTTTCCAACAATTTCATAGATACTTTATAGGTTTCAAAGACTTTCCTGGGGATGGTTACCTCACACAAGGAAGTCAAATTGGAGAGCACCCCCCCCCCCCACCCACCCACCCACCCCCACCCCCTCTCCAACTCCATACAAAAAATAAAGGAGAGCGAGGGCATTAACATGTATTCAATAAAATGTGGTCATGTATTTTTCTAAATCTATATATAGAAATAATCTAGATTTTAGAATTATATGCAATTATAGGCGTTTTATTATAATATTATCATTATTAAGCAGACTAAATTTAATCATCATCATCATCATCATCATCATCATCATCATCATTTACGACTTTATCATTGGCTTGTTATTGCCTAAGTGTTTTAGTTTTAGTATGGCTTGCTCACTCCAGTTCAAAAGTTCTTTCTTGGATATTTAGTTTGTTCATGAATGATTTGACTGTTGTTGATTATTTAAGTCTCCTCGAAACCATTAGATTTAAGAGTTTAACTCTTATCACTCCAATGTCAATATTCTATCTTTTGCTGTGTAAATAACAAAGAAGCCGGTGTACATTTCTCAACAGTTTGGTTGATGATGTTGATGTCTATGACAGCAACATCATCCACCAAATTTACCGAAAAATTAACTTCAGATCATCTTTTAATTTAATATGAAAATTTAAAATCTTAAATTTTGATGTACTGTGAGAAGCAACTTTTCACAAGCTGTCTAATTTTCTGACAGCCACCCCACACACACACCCACACCACACACACACCCCGCCAACAATTCTAGAATCTCTCCTGGGAGTGGGAGTGACTGACCCTGAAAGTGAAACACCACCCTGCTTAGTTCAATTCTATTTATCAAAAGTAAATATCACATAGTAATAATCAATTGTGATGCGACGGGGTGAGAGCGGACAAATTAAAGCTTTAGACGGTAACTCAGAAAAAATAAATAAACAACATTTATCAATGATCGCGTCATCGCATGGCTGTCAAGGTCACTACAAAACAGCCAGCAGATCGCCTAGCTGCGTTATTGATTACATCCGATTATCAAGCACTTGCCACTGGTATCTGAGGCATTTTATATTATTTCACGAAAACAGTGTTATATTATATGTATACTACCTAAATATACTCGAATCTCACGAATTGTTCTCAAATATTACCTCTTGCTATTCTCGGTAGGCTTACGCATCCATCACTCTATGTATTTACACTGATACAAGAGGCGTGGCTTTTTGCCGAGAAGTCGATCATATCGCCGAAATATAGAGAGAACGACGATTTTGATTGGGTCGCTCAATTTAGTAACTACGCACGTTGATTGGCTAAAAACGATGTGCAGCAAACATGCACGCCGTGATTTTGACTAATTATGTGGCAGAGGGTCTGTCTGGAGTTACGTCATGGAGGATTAACCCTCTGCCGGCGGGAGAATGAATCTCTGCAGGTGTACTTACCAATGCCCCTTCTCTCTGTCTTCACTGGTTGGAGCAGCCGGGCGTCAGATGAGACCCATATAAAAAAACAGACGTGTATACATTGTGTTCTGGAATTGGAGTCATAGTAAGCTTCTCAAGCAGCTTTTCTGGACATACTTTATGGCGCCATTAACATTGAAGATAGAAAGGCACTCGGCTATAACACGATGGTGCATCTGCAAGCTTTGGTGTACCATCTTTTTCAACAAGCTCGGGAACAGATGCCATGGATTTAGATTCCATTTCCCCGGTCTTACCCTTCAAGATCTCACGATCAGCTTTCTTCAGTTCTTGAGTTGCAAATGTTTGACCCTTGCTACGGGGACACGGTTCTTGAAAGATTTGGTGTTGGAATACACTCTCTTTTTCAAGAACTCAAAATCTTTATTTATATTATCATCCTTTCCAGATTTCAAGCCACCAGCAAGTACTACTGAAGCCGGGATTCCTAACTCAAGAAATCGAAATATCATGTTGGTATGGTCAAATGGATCGCACTTGAAATCATTGAAACATGCTTTTATGTCCTAAATGGGTTGCTTGTCCTTCTTCATTTTACCCGCTGAGGACTCAGCATGCTTTTCATTAACCCATTTCTAGGTATCCGCATGGTGATGGATGCTTGCCCTCGCCTGATTGACCTTAATCATGCTGCGAACGTTTGAGAGGAGCTGCTTTTCATTGTTGGGAATGCCCAACCAACCAGACCCTAGCTTGGATCCTGTATTCGTTTTAGTCTCTAGCCAGAGGTCGAGGGCGACACATGCGTACATATGGCTTGTCTGTCATCGACTGTGCAAACAGACCACTCTCTGCGAATACAGCCTGGTTGGCAGGAAGGGTGTCAACTAATGTGATGAAATCGGGGAGATACAGACCATACCTGTCATTATCACAGACTTGCATCAAAGAAACCATGAGTTTGAGTGATGGCTTGAACGCGGTCCAGTTTCTTGTTCTAATAGCATGGCTATTTTGGTCAGACCCCGCCCCCCCCCCCACTCCACCATCTCCATGAGCGACATTCAGTATTCTGCCTGTGGGATGGCTCTGTACTTCTTGACAAGTGTCAACAACATCCTTCAGCTATATGTTGCTGTCTAGCTTTGTAGATGCTTCTGCAAGTTCCTAATCCTGTGCACTGCTCTGCTCTCTGAACCTGCCAAGGGAGGTCTGGACTTCCTAGGACAGATGGGTGCCATGCGACTGTTTGTCTAGAGCATGCTGGATCAGTATCTCGTAGAAAACCTTCAGACAACGTACCCCATGTTTGCTGAGTTTTCCATGGAATGCCTGATCTACTGACTCATCCGCGAATAACACCCACTGCCATCAACACATCTGAGATACCAGGACTGACTTTTTTGCCTACTTCATCATGGGTGTCCCTCCGCACTTCACTGGCTTGCATGGTTTGATTTTCAGCATTTTACTTCCAAGGCCTTTGAGACAGGCAGGAGAGCGTGCATGCGTGTGCGAGAGAGAGAGAGAGAGAGAGAGAGAGAGAGAGAGAGAGAGCGAGAGAGAGAGAGAGAGAGAGAGAGAGAGAGAGCGAGCGAGCGAGCGAGAGAGAGAGAGAGAGAGAGGGAGAGAGAGATTGAATTACACCTCCTCCCACCCAATTCCTCTCTTTGTGCCAACAGTGCCTCAAAGCACTACAATACTACTTATATCAATTAATGGTTTTAATGGGCAATATGTTTCAGGCAATTTTAATTTTAGAAGACTATTTTTTAAATAAATTTAACACTGAGTAAATATTCAAAATACTCTTCTCTTGGCCTGCATATAGACATGCCTCAACACGACTAGGTAGATGATTTTGGTTAGTTTAAAAGGTTTGAAGTTTGAGGGGTCAAGTTGACACAAGATGGGTTAATGTAGTTCTAACTAAGCAGATGTGGATTCCTCACGTTTCTGTCACATAATGACAAGTATGTCTGTGTTTCTCTGTATGTAGTTAAGGACAGGTGTACATTTGTGTCTCATGTTATGTTCAGTGAAATTATCTAAGAATAAAACTGGTGAACAGATTGCGAAATACCACTGTACTATCATCAAGATGGCCTCTACTAGGCTAGACAAGAAATTAACTATTGCATTGGGGTTTGCATACCGATTTTAGTGAGAGAAGACACACTACAAACTAACAATTCCAGCAGATTTGTTATGCTAAAATGAGTGGCAAAATATACCTTATTTGTTCTTCTGGCCCATCTGGTGCTTCAGGTAGTAAGATCAATCATATAAAAGGTAGGAACAAAATGCTCATAGATTCCATGGAAATGCCCATACTAATATAAGACATATGACGAAATTATCGCAGAAGCCTTTGTTATGCAGCTGAGCCTCTTGTCAATCTCTGAAATCTATATTACAAGGTAGAGTACATGTATCGAAGATCAATACCTACATAACATTGTTATTTATGTTTTCAGCTTGACTTTTGGAGCGAATCTCATATATTCTCCAATACAGATATCCTAGTGCCTCCACAACACTACGCCCAAGTGGTGTCACTATTACGTGGGTGGGGCATCAATGTCACAACATCCCAGGATAACATACAAAGGTAAGAGTATAGGAAGCCAAGTCTCGCTCATTTCTAGTTAAGACCCACTCATTTCTAGCTAAGCCTTGCGCATTTCTAGCTAAGCATTTGCTCGCATTGCATGAGTATTTGTATCAATTTATACACTTGGATCCCTCAATTTCCAGAACTACATTTAAAGGTAACTATACCAGTAAGCTATTTCATATTTAATATTGTGAAACTAATTTCACTGGAGCTGTTGCAACTTATGGTAGTGACAGCTTCCAGTTAAATTAGTTTCACAATATTCTCCAGAACGTTTATTTATTTTGAAATTCGCTATAAGACATACAATTAGTACACTTTACTAGCCTCTTTCTAATTTCATTATGGTTTGATTTTACCGTCAGTTTACTTCTAACATATTTAAAAATGACGCCAATTAATTCAGTGACAGTTCGGATCTCTCTATTGCATATACTATTATCCATGCATCAAATGACGTCATGTGTCGGAGTTTTGTTGTAGACATGTACTTGTACGATTTCTATTAAATTATTATGTTCATATTCGTAATAGGATGGCACAATTTTCGATAGTGTGACATATCGCGAATCTATTAATATCCCTATTTGAGGAAGCAAATTCAAAAAAGGGAAAATTGTGAAGAATTTAAAGCAACATGTTGAATATTTTGAAAGTACATTGACTGGAAACTATCGCTGCCAGTAGCAGCGATAGCTTCCAGTCAAGTTAATTTCAAAATATTCAAAAGCTCGACACTGGATTTGATTGATAGTATTATCAATTTGTATATGTGTAGTAGGTTCTCCATTCACGATTTCGTTCAATATTGGGACAGACGATATATTGATATATAATGATTTATTATAGGACTACATTCTTAATATCACAATACTGTAATATTGCCCACTGCTAATTCGTAAACTAAAGTCATTTTCTCAATAGAGACTTAACCAGTGCAATGCAATACGGAGGTATCGCATTATTCCAGATTAACACTCCAGTGAGAACATGGCTTTAGTAGACCAGTCATTAGTATGGTGGCACACAGATTGTCATATAGAATTTATTTCAAATTGCAGAATAATTTGTACTTAAAGGTGCATATTCACACCTGAATACGTGAAAATAAAATTGTTGAAACTGTATGCTTTTAGAGACTTATGCCGTGTTCTCAGTGGGGATTTAATCAGGAATAAGGCAATACCTCAGTATTGCATTACGCTGGCTAAGTCTCTAGCGAGAGCATGGCTTTAGGCCATGGACTCACTAGAGACTTAATCCAGAATAATGTGATACTGAAGTATGGCGTTATTCCTGATTAATTTGCAAGTGAGAACACGGCTTTAGGCCGTTTTCTCATACAGCTACTATTTCAGTAAATACCAGATATATTGGAAAACGTTTTCATTGGACTGCCTCTTGCCCCGGAATAAATACGTCACTTATTTCTGAAACTTAATTCCACAAAATCCTCAGCTTATCTTACGATATATTGGTATTGCTGCCCTATGTCAACGCAAACCTATTCCACCAAAATTTGTCAGGTAGTGTTACCGTCAGCATTTTCTCTCACTCTCCGCCAGCTAATACTAGGGTTCTCAATTTTTCTCATTCTCCAGCAGGTAGCAGTACCATGGAATTGAGGGTTATCTTCCACTAATGTGAATGCAAACAGATATATTGGCTATATATTACCCTACATATTGCACGAAATAGTTAAATAGGATTAAGTAATGAGAAAGAGGCCTAAGGCTGTGTGACTAGACGTAAAGAAACGAAATAAATCTTAGCATATGATGATTTCATTATGTATAAATTAATATAATTCTTTTTAAGTTGTGAAATTATATTAAAGACACAACATCGGGCCCTATTTTATTGTCACTATAAAATGCTATTAATTTATACGGAATAAAATCGTCATTTGTCAAGATTCATTTCCTTTCATTACATTGAGGTATACAAATTAAGCTTCTAAATGTATACGATCTAAATAATTTTAGAGCATTCTGGTTTGAATATGCACCTTTAATTTTTTTTTTTTTTTTTTCATTCCATTTTAATTTTGATTTGTTAAATTAGACATTTAAATTTATTTTGTTTATATTTCATTTCATGGAAAAACGTTTAATTTGATTTTTGCTAATTTTTTTTGTTTCATTATATTTTCACTTTACAGTTTTCATATTAATTTTAAAATTTTGAATCTCATATTTCAAAACTCACGAAACCAGCCTACGTGACTCAAATCTTTCACACAATTTGGTGAAACCTGAGCAGTGAACTTCTTTCTACCCAGCTCAATGGGTCGATTTATTTCCAGCTATGCTTCGCCAGTAGAGGCGGGACGATATGGCCACTTGTTCACACTTTATTCCTTTGTTCTTTCCTTTGTTCTCTCCTTTGTTATTTTGACACATTTTTGTCCTTTGATCTCTGCCATGTATTGTGTCGCTTTTTCCTTTGAAGTGCCAATATCCCCACCATTATGATTGTATGTTAGATGTAGAGGGTGTTTATAAGCCCCTCACCCTCATTAAATCACGTAACACCTGTCATCCAATCAGCTGAGCTTAAGGGTAATTAGCGTAATGATGATTGACAGGGTTAATGCATTGTGTAAGAATGATTGACAGGTTACATGTCCGGACTCGTCTTCTCTGGACTCTGGCAACTCATTCAATCATGAAGCCCAGTCCACTAATTAAATTATGTGACCCCCTGGAATTATGTCATGAATGACGCGAGATATTCCATTATAATCGCTTAATAGGCCATAAAGTTGTACGAATTGTATGTCTTTACTATTTAATAAATGTTATGTTGAATATTTTGAAATTAATTTGACTCGGCATTGTTGCTGCCATAAGCAGTAACATCATCGAGTCAAATTAGTTTCAAAATATTCAGCAGTTTACCCGTATAGTTTTCTGGAAATTGCTAGTCAGGGAGTTCAGAGATTGATCGATCCCAACATGATCGAGGTGTTGGTGGAGCTTAGATAGAGATGACCGGAGCATAGCTAAAATGGAAAGGATCATGTCTATTCCTAACATTAATGGCTTTCCTGTTTGCATACCCAGAAATTGTGATAAGGCGATTTTGTCCATGAACGGGTCTACACCAGTATTTTATATCTCAAACTTCTACATACTTCATCTGCCTATCGTCTCTCTCTCTCTCTCTCTCTCTCTCTCTCTCTCTCTCGCTCTCTCTCTCTATCTCTCTCTCTCTCTCTCTCCCTCTCTCTCTCTCTCTCTCTCTCTCTCTCTATCTCTCTCTCTCTCTCATGCACACATGCATGACCGCACATATGCACGCATGCACGCACACACTATGATGAAACGTCTAATGCGTTGCATAATGCATGACCATAACAGCTAGTAAATCTGTGATAAGGTTTCACACAGATTATTTCAAATTGTAACATATTGCTCTTATCTTTACACTTTTTCACTCGGATTTTTATATACATAGTTAGATTTTGTTATGGAGAGCATCTGCGGACCGTGAGAGGATTAGTTTGGGGAATTGCCACTGTAATGACTGGTTAGGTTATCTAGCAAGTCATTTCACAGTTAAAAGTATGTGGCTGGTCTTCTCTTGGTCTGAAAACGGCTATGTCTCCTGACCACTGTAGAAGCACTTGCTTCTTGATGGTTTAATTGTTACAGGGTTAAAATGTATTAATTATTCTACACATTGCACCACTGTATTATATTGTATGATATGTTTATGTGTATGGAAGACATGGTTATAAGACACATATCTTATCGTGCTCCCATTAGAACAAAAAGTAAAATCTGTTTAAACCAACATCGACCAGTCAAATTAGTTTCAAAATATTCGACAGTTTAGCCATATAGTTGACTGTAAATTGCTAGTCAGGGAGTTCAGAGATTGATCAATCACAAAACGCTAGAGGCATGGGTGGAGCTTAGTTAGTGAAGGGAAGGGTCTAGATAAATATTGAAATGTCCATTAGCATGCCGCTGGCAATCAGATATTCTGTTTAATAAATAGTATGTAGAATACTTTGAAAGTAAACTAGCTGGGCGTTGTTGCCGCCATAAGTAGTAACATCGCCCAGTCAAATTAGTTTCAAAATATTCACCAGCTTACATGTATAATTTTCCAGAAATTGCTCAACACATGTATTACAGATATTAAAAATTGGTATATTCGCTACCACAGTTTCAACAAATTTCAAGTTTATTGAAGTGGCTAGACCTACTCCCGGGTCACTATAACAATGTGCACATTCCAATCATGAAAAAACCCATAATGACGAGAGGCATACACGAGCTTAACACACAAGGTAATATTTGTAACAGCTGGCCACGCCAGCCATTGCTATGGTTATCAATCATACAGCCTGCTCAGATTGGAGTGCCGTATTCAGCGCTATCGATTTTCTTACCGACCTTTAATTTGGGATAGGGCATTAGCAAGATGTGTCATTGGTTAATTCATTAACCTTTTCCATAACATTACCTATATACAGTACAGCTCATGGGTAAGATAACATGGCTATACACATGAACAGAAACATGTTAGTAAGAACTGTTCTCGTGTGCATTTTGGACATAATTTGATTTGAAGACATTTGCTGCCTTAGGCAGCAATGTCTTTGAATCCAGTTATGTTTAAAATATTCGACAGTACATTTTATTTTGTTTTGTAAACATTTTACGTTATTTTTTTGTGCTGGACTGTACTCGAAATTGATTCCTAAGCCAGACAAAACATGCATTTCTCTATTTGCTAATGCACTCCACCCCACCCCAACCATTGTTATCAATAGCACTCATGTAGCCCACTCAGACCGGTGTGTCGTATTCAGAGTTATCGATTTTTCTTAAAGACCTTTAATTTTGGTGGGGTCATTAGCTAAGTGGGTTGTGTATACTGCTCGAGGCTACACCTATTCAATTCAAGTGTATTTCGGTAACTTCTTTGAAGTACACGAATATATAAATTAATGTATAAATGGTAAACTTACTCCGTTACAGATACACATATTATTATAATTGAATTGAATTTTAACATCTGTAGGCTGTTCAGAGGTGTGGGGCAGGGTGGACCGGGTTATAGTTAATCAAGCTAAAAAACACAGATTTGATGTGAATAAGCATTATTGCAAATTCCCCACACCATACAGCTGTAAGTCTATGATCTAATAATGTATTGGCTAAGCTTTTGACTATACATTGGTATGCACGTACTTTCGTGCGCATGCGTGTTCGTGCATGTGCTTGTGTTTGCGCATGTGCGTGTGTGCGTGTGTGTGCGTGCGTGCGTGCGTGCCTGTGTGTCCGTGCGTGTGTGTGTGCATGTGTGTGTGCATACGTGCGTACGTGCGTGCATTTGTGCATGTATGTGTGTGTTTGTGTGTTAATAGTCTGTGGTGACGTGACGATCGCCGTCAATGCTTATAATGTTATTGAATTCAGCATATTACATGGGATAAACATATAGTTTTTGTTACTAGCATAAACAAATAGTCAATGATCTGGAGATCCATGCGTCTATGGGTAGACTGATACCTTGTGCATCAGTCATATCAATACTTTTCAGCATCAGATCCATCATCATCACCACCAGAATCATCATCATCTTCATCATCAACGTTGGCATCTCGGTTGTTGCTTACATACTCCGCAATCAGAAACTGTCTATTGCAAAATGCTCAGAGGACTGCTTCGTCAAATGCATACCCCTCCGTGATAAAATCTCGAGTTTCACGATGAATTATTTTAATGAGCATAGAGTTCTGTAATCTTGTCCACTGGAGCATTATAGCAGTACACTTCGCAACTAAAGCATCAGCATATATGGCTCGCATCACCAACCTCAACTTCCACACCTGATTGTTTAGCGTCTAAGTCCTGCTTAATAGTTTGGAATATGGTGAAAAGTTCCTGCCTATGACTTCTTTTTCATCTTCACCTTCACCACCACTCTCAGACTCTGTTGAGTCATTGCCTATGACGGCACCTTTATCATCGCTTTCAGATTCTGTTGACCCATCAGCGGTTTCACTCTCCGACTCCATTGGCTCATTACCTTCACTCTTCATCTCTGTTATTTCTTCATCTTCACTGGCTAGTTTTCCGCTATCTTCATTGCTATGGAATCAGCTCTTTTGTTTCTCCAGGTCATGCAACCTAGCAAAAGTTGAATCACATTCAACACATTTATGTCTTGGCATACTGATTATAGGATAAACCTATTATTTTGAACCTGAATTTAATTGCTGAAGGGTTTTTTCAGGTTGTAGTTGGAGAAATTTTCTTACTGCCTAAGGCTTCCCTAACTACTATGTAGTTTAATACACATCCGACCCGTTGGACTGTTTAAACTGCAGTAAAAAAGGGATTGCATTTTGGGACATTTTATAAGACTGGATGCACGCTTGAACACAACACTTGGTCGCATGTATAAATGTGCAGCAACAGGTGCAGCCGCCGCCAATCCATGCGGCCACAAATCCGTGTGGCTGCAAATCCATGGCGCCACATGGCGGATATATGTTTGTATGTATGCACGACCACCACACCCAGATGCATCTATGAATGGGTGGCCGCATGTTCGGCTGCACGAGCATCGCAAATCTGCATGCGCGCTCGCATGGCAACAACTTGAAGCAGTCATTGATGATCATTTTGAAAATAATATTGCCGGAGCTTGTTTATGCTAAAGACAGCAACAGTTCTCAACAGCACAGATTTGAAAATGTTTTTCCTCAGCTAGATCTCTATATCTGACTATTATGTGTAAAGTTTCATTGTTAATTAGCATTATGTCTTATATTTCGCAAGTGTTCAAAACCATTTTAGGATCTAATCCTTCGATTTCATGTTTTCTCTAAAAACGGGGTTTTATGCTCTCTGATTAACCTTTTCATGATGAAGCCAGCTAACACTCTATAGTGGTCTTGTGGAATCAACATTTTCAGACCAAGAGAAGGCTATTTTTAAGATTTACCACTGGAATGACTGCCTAGACATCCGGGCCAGTCATTCCAGTAAATATTTTAATTTAAAAAAAAAAAAATTAGTTATTAAAAGGTTAAATAAAGTGTGTATTATTATGTTGCTGAAAGATGTTACAGTGTAGCTAAGAAATAACTTTAAATGTTTACAAGAATGGCGTTACACTGCAACCCTTATTATCAGCTCATTGCGGAGAGTTCTGTCTATCTTATCTCTATCATCGAGTGCGTGGAGTGGCCATAATTTCAATTATAGAGTCATTACCTGATTTAAACAAAGAATGGTAGAATTGTCAATAGCTTAGCCAATACGTTATTAGACCATAGCCTTATAGCAATTCAGTGTGGAGCATTGTAATAAAAAACAATGCTTCACGTAAAGAAATTTGTCTGCAGCTGTTTTAGCAATGTGATTTTTAGATTGTATTTTTACATATGTAGGTTACAAATAGCTATCAAAGGCACTTTCTGCTTTTCCTAGATCTATAATTTTGACATAGTCTCTAGAGTTATACTGATACCTGGCACACCTGGCTGATGACCCATCCCAAATTAAATGTCTGAATCAAAGGCGAGTCTGAGTGGGGGTATGATCGCCATTCATAACACTGCCTGGGGTGGAGGCTGGGGTGCAGGTGGGGGATGCGGGGTGCGGGGTTGTTAGCGAATAAATAAACATGGTTTAGACTACTCATATATCCAGTTTAATGGCTGTAATACAAATGAAATTTGATCGAGATAAACATGAATTCAACAGTTCTAGGGTATAATTTAAGATATTATTCGTGCAGTTTATAAACAGCGCTTAGTACATCGTTTAGCCAATCAACCTTACAGGTGTTGTATAGTTCATAGACATTCCAATATAAAGTTTGGTCAGGAGACAATGCATGAGAGAAATCAATTTTAGACACATTTCCTAATGCTTTAAGTAATGTAATTCTACATTGTCGATAGCTCTTAAGAAATAATAGATGCCCATGCACTGGTGTTCGCGCTAAGATGGTCTGTCATGTTGACACCCGAGTCATTCGCTAACAGCTAGTCTACGGATTGCTAAATTCATTAAGTTCGCGAAAATAACGGTAGCATTGTCTCTGGTAGATTTGGGAATGTTTTAGAGCCAAAACTCATATATTCATGTTCATTTATCTCTTGATGGAATGTATCAAGCATATACGGTGTAGCGTTTGGTTGGGTGTAAATTTCAACATTGCTGGGTGAGTCTGGGGATGTAAAATACATGTCTTCATAAACCGGTAGATCATTAGAACTCAATGTATCTGGCAGTGGTTCGAATCCTGATGGAATTTCTTAATATTCTTCTTCTACATCCATAGACCCCGGTTGAATAGAGAAATCTAACGCATCGACGTCCTCTGCAGATACGTGATTGATAAGATTCTGAATGGCTCTGTCAATTTCAGAATCAGCTAACGTGAAGTCATCGGCGTTGTCTGGTTCCGTAGATGTTAATCACTGTAATCGAGCCATACAGTTTCTCGAGAATATATAATCTTTAGTCTTTAGAGTGTCATCGACTAAAACTGTAGTTAGTTTAAGTTCTTCAAAGGTAATAATAATGTATAGCCCATCAGATATTAACTTTGAGCTAACGTTTGCGCAGCTGTTTAGAGGTCTGACTATTTCAAACTGTTAACTTTAAGCTGACTATAGAGCTGGAGAGTAGAAGCATGTTACTACATAACCCTATTAGTCTCTGCCCATTATCCGAACGACGCGAATTAGCCATTAATCTAATACTTAATAGCTGATCTCTTGAATCTTTCGAGATTATAGCTTCAACCATCTCGAGTTTTATCCATATATTGACGATTAGCTGTAGATTTTCTCAATATTGCATGACCATTTGAGGCACGTTAAAACCATAATCGGTAGTCATTAACCTAACTCGATTGAAAATTGGTTCGATGAACTTTCTATGACTCTGATGATTGTTACACGCAGTCGGAGTTGTTTCAAATTGCAACTAGGTAATTTCAATCAGCCAATTGTCCTTGTGCAATATATTGACCCTTGTCCATTGTAACAGCTAAAATGATCTGAGTTCCCAGAGCCCAGAAAACTGAGTCCAGACATGCACCAGGTCAATTTTCATTACACAATACATTAACCCTTTGTCTTTTTGTCTTGGCTCCAAGAGACCGGCGCTTAATTACCCTCATTAACCCTTGTCAAGTGTCACTACGCTATAGGGCGCTAGGAGTTACATGATTTAACGAGGGGTAGGGCTTCTGGATTGAATGCGTTCCTAGAGTCCGAAAAAGAGTAATCCAGACATGTAACCTGTTGATCATCCTTACACAATGCATTAACCCTTGTCAATCAGCATCACGCTAATTACCGTTAAGCTCACCTGATTGGATGACAGGAGTCGCGTGACTTAATGAAGGGGGAGGGGCTTATGACCACCCTCTATATCTAACATCCAATCGGAATGACGGAGATATGGAAAACACGACACAAAAGGCGGCAGAGGTAAAAGGAAAAATGGTGTCAAAATAACGATGGAGAGAGCGAAGGAAAGAATAAAAGTAAAAGGTGTGAAAAAGTGGCCATATCTTCCCACCTCTACTCCCGCCAAGTTTGTTACGTTTGTTTGTCGTCGTCGTTATTATTATTATTATTATTATTATTATTATTATTATTCAGATTAATTGACCAAGAATATGGCGCAGTAAATCCAGATATAGAGACAGGGCCTTCAGAGATCGTACCGGATGGACAGAGAGCACCACTGTTCCGTTCGGTTTTACCGGCTCCTACGGTCTCTCCGGTATCTGCGACTCCTCCTGCGGCGATTGGACGATACCTTAAATATAATGAGGTTTGATTGTTCGTGATGATAAACGTGTGACGCTATTAACCCTTTAATGACCAAATTTCGTCAAGAAAATCTAAATATTTGTTTATTAAATATCCATTTGCAGACCAAGAGAAGACTATCTTTGACTATTTACCACTGGAATGACTGGATCGATTACCGAACTAGTTATTCCAGTCGTAAACTTAAAAAATATTCTTCTATCACCCTCAAGAATACTGCAGAGGTCAGTTTTGGGATCTTCGTCATAAGTGTTAAAGGTCAACATTTTCACTCTACAGTGGCCTTGTCCATTTGCAGAACAAGAGAAGACTACTTTTTGAATATTTACCACTGGAATTACTGGCTCGGTAACCCAGCCAGCCATTCCAGTAGCAAATTTTCATAAATAGCCTTCGCTTGACCCGCAAATGGACATTCTATAAGAAAATATTTGGATTTTCTTGAAGAATTTGGTCATCAAAGGGTTAATGACAGTCCATGTATTGCGCATAAGAAATTTAGATGACATTTTCTACTTCATAAGATATGTCTGCTTCCTTTACAGATTTTATCCTGGCTAAGTGAGCTGCAAACGTCATATCCTAGGTTAGTGAGGCTACAGGACATCGGTACTACGCACGAAAACCGGACAATCAAAATGATCAAGGTACATTTTGTCGTAATATAGCCTCTTTAACTACACCTGTGCATGCTCATTCATCACATAACAACGCCAATATTCCATTTAATCCTTTGAGCCTGAAATGCAAAATACGAAACATAGATTGGCACAGCACGACGACGTATTGTGACATTTTAAAGCTAACGTGGCTGGTTGGTAGGTGTTGTTGCGCATTCTTGTGAAATTGCCTTCAAAATATTCAACAGCTGAACTCGATACTTACCTTCAATTTGTGGTTTTGGGACTTCAGGTTCAAATCGTTAATTATTGTAATGAATGAACGATTTGTATTTTGATTGTTACCACGAAAATTTAAACCATCTTACAGTGTCCAGAATACATAATAGCGGGTGAAATGAGAGTAAGCTGATAAATCCTTCTCTGTGTAATATATTCACAGTTAGACTTAAATACTTTTGACTCACCCCTAGATATGAAAGCTGTTTTCAATCTTGCCAATGGATATGTCCCTACAACCAATCATCATTCGTCATTCGTCATCATCATCATCATCATCATCATCATCATCATCAGCAATCAACCACCACCATCATCATCATCATCATCATCATTATCTTCTTTATTCGTCATCATCATCATCATCATCATCATCATCATCATCATCATTATTCATCATCATCATCATCATCATCATCAGCAGCAGCAGCAGCAATCAATCACCATCATTCATCATCTTCATCATAAATCATCATCATCATCATCATCATCATCATCATCATCATCATCATCACCAATCATCATCATCATCATCATCATCCATCATCAATCACTATCATCATCATCATTAACAATCATCATCATCATCATCATCATCATCATCATCATCATCATCATCATAAATCATCAATCATCAATCATCAATCATCATCATCATCATCAGTCATCATCAATCATCATCATCATCATCGTGATCAATCATCATCCTCATCAATCATCACCATCATCACCATCACCATCACCATCACCATCATCATAATCATCATCATCATCATCAGCATCAGCAGCAGCATCATTGTTCATCATCATCATCAGCATCATCATCATCATCATCACCAATATGCCCACGATCATTGTTTCTTAACAATTTAAACCGACATTCAAGAATTTCTATTTAAAGACAACCAAACAGGTGGTGATCTGTTGACTATTTAAAACTAATTAGAGCAGGAGCCTGATGTTGCCATAGCTCCAGGGAAATTAGCTTCAAACCCTAATACGTCTTACCTTGCATATGATTATATGTATTAGGTCAGTAAGATTGAAGTGGTTAATGTGAAATCCTTACCTGTATATCAGTCATAGCATCATCATCATCATCATCATCATCATCATCATTATTATTATTTATTATTATTATTTTTTAGATCGGGAAGCCATTAAGGTGCAGATATTTTCGATTTTGGTGGTTGTTTCGTCATCATCCGTTCCTTGTCTTACCTAAGCCTGTCATATTTATTGAAGCGGGAATTCACGGTCGTGAATGGATCGCACCTGCAGTATCTCTCTACATCATTAACCACGTGCGTACTACGTCATCACTTTATATTACGTCATAGCGCTGGAAAGAGAAATACAAATGTCTATTTTCTTGCTCTCGCAAAGTGTATGGGTATAATAATATAGGTTTATGAATAGTTCCTTTGCTTTAACAAACTTTCTAACACTGTTGTGAAAAGGGTTTGCCAGAATGTTTGATGTACAGGAATTTAAATTCTGTTAAATTAGAAAATTCATCAAGTCTGTTTGGAATCCTGAGTTAAAAGAGCCGTACAATAGTGAACAACTAACAATGATATTTTGATTGATGAAGCAACAACAATCAAGGTACATTTAAAATAGTCGACATTTGATTTTTCACACGTGTGGATGTGTAACACACCTCACACCACCTAACACCAACCAGCACTTCTACAAACATTACGCCATATGATATATGGATTTATCTCGATACTGCCTAGAACGATATTGAGCGCGCATGCATATTATGTCTGTAGAGATATTAGAGGCTGCATGCACCCCGCGCTCAAATGATCTAACAGGGATATATATATATATATATATATATATATATATATATATATATATATATATATATATATATATATATATATATACAATTGAGTTTATATGAGTGTATGCATCTCTATCTAAGCTCCATCCACACCTCGCTCGTGCTGGGATCGATCGATCTCTGAACTCCAGGACTAACAATTTCCACAAAACAATACAGGTAAGCAGCTATTGACTATTTGGAAACTATTTTGAGCAACATCGCCCAGTCAAATTAGTTTCAAAATATTCAACAGCATGTTTCTTAATTAGCAAAACCATACAATTCGTACAACGTGTTGGACTATTAAGCGTTAAAGATGGGCTTAATCGAATCATGTATGACGTCATGATTATGACGTCAGCGTACACGTCACGTATTTGATTATGACGTTATGTGATTGAATGGGGAAATGGATTCATGAATTATGAAGAAAATTTGATTTTGGCAGCAACAACACCCAGTCAAATTAGTTACAAAATAGTCAACAGCTTACCTGTATATCTTTCAGGAAATTGATAGTTAGGGCATTCGGGGATCGATCAGTCCCAACGCGGTGAAGTGTGGGTGGAGCGGAGCTTAGCTAGAGGTGGGCGGAGCATAGCTAAAACCAGAACGATCCATTATGAGGAAACACAGATTTTGCCATCGTTCTAATATTCTCTTGCACACGCGATCAACCAAGAAAATGCTACCGGAATTCTCCGTACCTTGTGCTATGCGCATTCTGTCAAAAGCACTCAACTCAGATGCTGGACATGTTAGGGCGTTGTCACCGACCTATATATTAAATCTTTAATCCATCTCGTGCCAACTTAACCATTTAACGGTAAAACTGGCCAAAGCAGACTGTTCAGCGGTGTTGAGGAATGTCCATTTGCAGGCCAAGTGAAGACGTTTTTGAAAATTTACCACTGGAATGACTGGCTCGGTTACCGAGCCAGTTATTCCAGTGATACATTTTCAAAGATAGTCTCCTTTTGGCCTGCGAATGGATACTGATTATGCACAAATTTGAATTTTCTTGACCATATAATGTTCAAACAGCCTTCATTTACAGGACAACTAAGTTATTTTTGTAAATTCCATTTGAAAATTTTTTTTAAATTGTCTTCTCTTGACCTACAAATGGGTTGCATTTAATGAGCAACATTTTCTTCATTTTTACAAATCTTGATCGTTAAATGGTTAATTAATAGGCCTATATAAGGGGTATATTGAGCGCTTTGCGGCGCCGTTGAAACGAGAGGGGTTAAATATGTGACGAGCGTAGCGGGATCGCCATGCCTACTCCAGTTATGACGTCAACATTGACCGTACATAGGCTAATATTTATCTTATTTCCCATTTGAATTCACTATCAAAATTTTACTATTATAATAATATATTTATAATTACGTTTACAATAATTACATTTCGATTTCTTTTATCGTTAACAGCTGCTGACTAATTATAATAAGGACCGCACGGTGAGATCATTACTGAAGCGATACGATTGGTACATACTGCCGGTAGCAAACCCCGATGGATATGTGTATTCTCATACTACGGTATGTGTGTTATATTCCATAGATTTGGTTTATCCCATCAATGGATAAACCAGGTGAAAATATTAAAATATTTGCTATTTTTGAAATTTTACTATTGGAATAACTGACTCTGTTATCGGTGGGGGTGTGGGTGGGTGGGGTGGAGGATGGGGGTCGGCGGGGTGGGGTGGGGTGTGGGTGTGTGTGGGGTGGGGGGGGTGGGGCTGGCAGTGGTTGCGCAAAAAGGCGCGTCTTATATAATAAGGATATCGGGCCTATTTTTATCTGGAAGCGTAGCAAAGGGGAGGAAACTCTTCTAGGCCGTTCTCCTTGTCCAAATGCAACCAATAACCTCCCATTTCGTGTACAAATACGTCGCTCAAAGCGCGCCTTTCATAATGAACCACATTTGTTC
>CM067365.1:44297093-44387093 GCA_034401795.1 Chaetoderma sp. LZ-2023a
ACTTGCCACCTCGCCGTGGCACGATCCTCTGTTCGATACATAGGCATTGGAAGAGGCATGGACAGGAGGCACGCCACAACCACAAATCCTGCTTATACTCATATCCCCGCAATATTTATTCTTCCATAAAACGGTAATTTTTTCAAAGTGGTCTAAGATCTTTTATCCTAGAGAAATGTTTGATATGCCATCTAAGAACACATAGATTTCCGCATTATTTTGTGGGACATCCACGGAACCCACATTCGCGGGAGGGGAACAACCTTCCGGGCCCACCACAAGGTCTCCTCAAAACATCATTTCATTCCACCACCACTGAATCAAGAACAGTGTACAAGACCAAACCCTCCAATCTCAATGATAGGTATGTCACTAGAGATGGAGTATGAAGATGATGTTGAGTTTATCTATGAGGAAAACGGTCCTCTTGATACATTATTTCCAATAGCTGCAGAACAGCTCAAGGCTGCACACCTTGGCGACAAAACCGAGTTCACTCACGCATACCTCTCAGATACCATGCAGCTATGAATTATGATGGCACCCACCCACCCATCCCCTTATCGGGGTTGGGTTGGGGGCACTGAGAAGTGAAGGTAAAGCAGGTACTCTTCTCCGCAGCCCTACCGACATTCTAACTTGCTGGGTAACATGAGATATCCTCTTTTCAGTCATTCTAGTTCAAGTTATGGATCCATGGCTCTAAAATCCCAATGAAAGTCAAGATGCAACTCTATGATCCTACATATGTTTCCATACTGATATTCGATCGCAACAGCTTGGCAGTTCCAAACGCCCTCTTGAACAAACCTGATGCATGCCACCGCCAATATCTGTAAGCAAATTCAAATCATCGCTAACCACGCAGTCTAATATCAAATGGAGCACTCTACTAACTGTGCAACACAGAGCATCACCATCATCATCATCATAATCAACATCATCATCATCATAATCATCATCATCATCACCATTAGTCTAGTGCTGGTACAGTGTCCTACGTTATCAGGGTAGATAATAGCCGGTGTCTCCGTTGGTGACAGTTGCTTTTCTAGCAGCTGAAATGTTCTCGGTTTTTTCTTTCAGGACCAAATAGTGGCCACCACCCTTGTAGCTCCGATTTCGCGGGTGCGTCAGCTTTCTCCGAGAAAGAAAGCCAGTCCATTCGGGATGTTATCAAGTGTGTGTACACTCGCCTCTACTTCGACCTGCACGCGTACTCTCAATTCATCTTACTGCCATGGACTTACACAGAGCAGAAACCATACGATTACGTTGACCTGGTGAGATACTGATTTGTTAAGCTCATTATGTCTCGAAAAAGAATTGAATTTAGGACTGTGAAGGTCCATTAAAACGGGTTGATGAATAGCCACCAATGGAGGATTACGAGAAGTCAAATTAGTTTCAAAATAGTCAACAGGTGACCTACACCATTACCTTGACATTTAGATTCTGGTTATTCATATTTGAAAGTTTTAACTCGATTCCAACTAGTGTAAATGTGCGAGTAACATACATACACATTCACCTTTCCAGAGTACCCACCCATCATATGACGTCATAATGAACTGTGTGATGTGTAGAATGACATCATAATGAATGACGTCATGAATGACGTCGATAATTACGTCACGAACGCATATTTGAAGACGGTCTAAGCATTGTTGTACAAATTGTTTGCGTTTATTATTTAATAAATATTCTGTTGAATATTTTGAAACTAATTTGACTGGGCGCTGTTGCTGCCATAGGCAGCAACAGCACCCAGTCAAATTAGTTACAAAATATTCAACAGCTTCCCTGTATAGTTGTCTGGAAATTGATGGCTAGGGCATTTGCGGGTCGATCAATCCAACACGGCGAGGTGTGGGTGGAGCTTAGCTAGTGATGGGCGGGGCATAGCTGAAAATGGAAAGGTCCATTGGCGGGTCATAGCTAGATATGGAGCGTTTTATTAAAGCTTTGATCAAGCATGTTTCTGCACCAGAAGAGGCGATACCTGTTAAAATAAGGAGACCAATAGCTTTGGGAAGGGTGGCATTCGGGATTAGTGCAGACATACCAATTGGCGAGACTAGGCACTTACTCGGGTAGCTACTCGAATGCATGTACTTGAGCTAATCTCATACCACCATAGGTTAACTATGGCATGTAGCCAGATCGTACACATGTTGTGTTGTCAGTACTCTAATGACTCGAGTACCTAGATAACTAGTCAACCTAATACAATGTGTAATCCCTCAAAAATGAGCAAACAACTCTTATCAACTCCATAGCAATAAGGAATACGACACTGGTTCTGCGTTGTAGCTCTGTAAATTTAATGGTCAGAGTGAATGATATCAAGGGTGTATACTTACCATGGATGAGCCACTAGCTAGCTGGACTAGTGATCACCAGGGATTCTCATAAGGGTGCTTTCAAGGGTATATCCTCCCAAAATGCAGCCTGGAACGCCCAAAAAGTGGTGACAGTCGGTGTGACTGTTATATACTATGTTGTTGTATAGGTATTGCACAAAAATACCTACAAAATCTAGCATGAATTCATAGTTGTGAGTCCATTATACAATCTAATCCTAACACGGATGTGAAATAATTTAGATGCTATGAGAAATATTGGTGATCACTAGAATCTACTAACCATATTGAGTATTTACTAGCCATTACTTGGCAGATATGGCGATTACTGTTAGCGCTTATACTTCAGAAATTTAGTCTTTTACCATTGTTTGTTGTCCAGTTCTGTTTTATATGGGATCACGATAGATGCCGTTTTGGTCAGCTTTACCATTGACTAATTAAGATATATCAAATTGCTACAACTCCACAATCCGGCTTTAAAATGACAGTACATTAAAAATGTGTCCTTCACATATTATAAAAAGATAGTCGAGTGGATCCCACAACAGCTGCAGTTACACGAGTTCTCTTTTCCTTTGGTTCAAGATGAACACAATCATATACGCCATCAGTGAAATTGATCTTATTATGTCATTCAGATTCTTCTGCCAGATGTTTGGGCTTTAGGTAAGTGCTTCAGTTGTCGATGGAAAATAAGATGGTTTAGTGTTGGTAAGATTCTCTGGGACTCCATTCACACCGACTCTTGCAATTCGCCCTTCACTTCAATTATTTGACATAGGATCTAAGACTGCGTGGTATGGCATAATATCAAACTGGCGACGATGTCAATTTTCAAACCGGTTTGAACCGTATATCGGTTTTATGCGGTGGGTGGGGCGAAGACGGAATTGGTACAATTATTGTATGCAATATCTTTTTATAAACGGGTAGCGAATATACATGTGTTTTTTGGGAACGGTTAAATCAATATACACGCTCACGACTTTTCATTTCTATATCTAAGCATTATGAATAAGGTATAGGCTATAACATTCATTTCGGCTTACGCAGTAGACCAAATTGTTAAAACTTAGACGCTTGCAGACTAACAAATCAATAATATGTGTTCCATTTGCATTCGATTAATTAATATTCAATCATCTAATTTATCGTGTGTTTGTTAATTATGCATTGAACAACGGGATGTATACCTTTGATAACAAGTTAAATAATGTGGTACTATTTTGACACTGCTTGGTGAAAACTATGTCTGCCACCGACAGCAACAACGTTCAATCAATTAGCCTCATTTTAAAAGTCATAAAACAAGTGGTAATTGAGTGGTATTGTTCGCATTGGATACGAGAAAATTCCATTACTGTTCATTTTGGCCTATTACAAAAGAGTGAGTGCATCAGTAACAGTGCACGGGCGTGGTTGGAGAGTATAGTCCTATCGAAATAAGCCTGTTATATAATGCGAACTGACCACCCTGGTAAAGGTGGTCGTTAACTTGTGATTTTAACATTAACTTCTTATCTAAGCGTGAGGCAGATTACTTAGCTGTATATACCTCCCGCACACTGAAGTAAAACAACAATAAATATGTTTATTTTATAACTTAGTTGTGATGATTTAAGATCACTCGCCATGTGGACTACCCATTTCGACTAGCAGGTAGTTAAATCATGGTTTCACCCAGATAACAATACTATGTTGGCCCAACGTATGTTGTAGCATTTGCCCAATGTTGGCTGTCTACAAGATTGACAAATTCTTATGGTGGTTGTCACATTACATATTGAAATTATATTACAGGATAGCAGTATTTGGAGGGGAGATAATATTTAGAGCACTTAATTTCTTTCAGATGAAGAACTGCTTACTAAAGAATAAGTTCCATCGCGTTATTCCTACATACACCTAACTTAATCTATTAAATAATTGGCTATCAAGTTGCTGAGTTACCTCCCTTGAAATGAAGATTTTGTTTAAATGCTATCATCCAAATTAATTAGCAAATAGGGCTAAATTGGTTTACAGATCTTAGTTACAAACAATAGGCCAGTAGCCTAAGCATTGCCCTAATGTGTATGCACATTATTAAATACGTTGACTTTAAGGTGTTGGGCCAACGTTGGTCCAACAACTCTAAGGCAACTGCCATTTTGCCATTCATATCCCGACGTTGGTCCAATGTTGCCCCACGGCATGTGCATATCATTTATAATATACATCGGCTATAAGTGATTGGGCCAACCTTGGCCCAACAACTCTAACCCAACTGTAAATTGGGACCAATGCATGTATATCACATTTGTTATAACTGGTTAAGCCAACGTTAGCATAAAAACTCCAACTCAACTGTTATTTTGCTGCTGTTATGCCAATGGTGGCCCAATGCATATGTATATCAACCTGAGCCCAACAACTCTAACCCAACTGTAATTTTTCCATTGTTATGCCAACTTGGGCCCAATGCATGTATATAACATATACAATATACATTTGCTATAACTGGTTGGGCCATCGTTGGCCCAACAACTCTAAGCTGCTGTTATGCCAACGTTGGTCCAATGCATATGTATATCATCATTAAATACATTGGCAGCATTTATAATATGCATTGGCTATAAGTGGTTGGGCCAACATTGGCCCACCCACTGTAACCCAACTGTAATTTTGCCACTGTTATGCCAACATTGGCTCAACACTTTGTTGCCAATGGTGACGGTGTCAACCAATTGCCAACATTGGTCCAATACCCAATAGCCAATGGCCAGAATGCCAACCAAACATTGGCCCAACGTAGTAATGTTATCTGGGCCAAAATTAGTTTTAGATGGAGGTAATCATGTGTTTTAACAAAATAGAGCATTTACAAATGTTATTGTGTATGGTAAATATTGCGAAACTAATTTCACCGGGTTTTGTTTCTGCATACAACAGCAGCTTATTACAATCACATTAGTATGCAAGTTTTGGAAAGTGTACAGACAAAGTACCATTCATTATAAGCAATTTAGTGGGAATAGAAAATTCAAAAAATGGGTCAGTGTTTTAACCAGTTAATGGACAAATTAAATAAATAATATTATAACGTTGTCATGGAAAATATTGAGTTGCACACTGAGGAAGATTAGTCTTGTAAATTTACCACTGGAATGACTGGTTTCGTTATTGAACCAGTCATTCCAGTTGTTAAATTTAAAAAATACTCTTCTCTTGGTCTGCAAATTGAGTGTTCTCAAGACCAAGGCAGACACCGCTATTTGCCGACTTGGCATCAATATGTATGACACAATTATAATTAAGCATTATTGGCTAAGCCGAAAATTTAATTAAACTCGATTTTTCGGTTGAGCATGATAATGGTGGTTTGCAAAGTGTCACCATATTGAACCGGTTTGCGATGTGAGATCGTGCAGCTCTACCAGGATCCGGTTGCTTCTGATATCAGTACTCAATGTAGTTGCCATAAGTAGGGTTCGTCTGGAGGTTTTACAGAGATTTAGGATCTGGTGGTTATTAGACCTGGACATTTTTGCAGAGGGGAGGAGCTGAAACGAGGTACGGAGAGGTACCCTATCCCAGCATAATATATATTGCTCTGGAGGTTCTGTGAATAGGGACTCTTTGTGATAAGTAGTTAACAGAGATTTGCCCTAACTCTACTAGTTTACCATACAATTAACCCTGCCGAAGAAAAATGTGTTAAGCTCCAGTTGAGCTGAACTCCCGATGTTAGTATACCCAAACTATTCCAAGTGATACAGGCTGTAGAGCAAGACCAGATGTCACACAACAGGAGTAAATTTTAGGAAACCTCATAGAGATTAACCGTGGATGTGCATCCAAGCCAATCCCATCAGACAGCTTCCATAGAGTTGTGTGCTTGTTGGTCTATGTGTCGTCAGCTCCGGAGTCCATCGGAGTGAACCGCGAGATTAAACAGAGGTACAATGCAATAAAATCAGGTGGTAACTCCGCTGCAGGATCCGAAAGTGAAAAGCTGAGGCAGAGCAAGCAGCTCGGAAACGAAAATAATGGACTGCACAAAGAAAGTGCTTGAAAAAACAGCGTTTGTTTTATAGCAGAGCTGTGGGTAATTTGAGACCATCCAGAGTGTAAGTAGTGGCAGTGGGGAAACTACACTATTCTGCAGTACCAGAGATGACCATCTCAAAATGTCCATTGTTCATGCCAGCTCGTAACGAAAGTTATGCTTCAATTACCTAAAGGTGGCTATGTGCTTACCTGAGCTTAATCAAGGTTTAAGTGTTGATGTTTATTGTCTAAGCAATGTATGAGTAACATAAGAGAACATATAATTAGGTTTGCTTCCAATATTGCAGCTAATTCTTAATAGAGAGAGTAATATTAATAGTGCATGCTATCACGGAGGAAGTGTGTGCATCACGGGATGAGTAAATCCTCCATTAGCCCAAATGGCTCGCAAAGGCGAAAACGACTACTGTGGGATGGTTATAACTTCAATGTTGAATGGGAAGAAATAGTCTGAATATTAGCGAGAAAAAACGAGGCCAACTGTCTAATAAACTATACAATAATACTGATATTTTGTTTTGATAATGGAGACATCTGCTCTCAAGAACTTCCTCAGAAAATACCTAACGTAACTGAAAATGCGTTTGGAACTGTTGGAAGTTCTCTAAATCCGCCTATATGACCTGGCGGAATAAGGTCTAAGCTCCTATTTTCATATTGCGTGTTTTAAGAAGTATTAGTGTGCGGTTTAATGAGTCTTATACTTATACGAATATCTGCTGCAGAAGTTACAATATAACAATAATAGGTAAGTTCTATGAAGAACTAAAACAATATAACACGTCTATACTAAGATCTGAAGATTTATGAACCGGAGATTTAAATGCTGAAGCACGTACTAGATATAATGAGCTCATGTCTGGAGCTTGATACATAGGAGAAGCACGATCTAAGTTGTGTCCTATCGGGATGCTAATCACATCTCAAGTGTTGTATTGCATCAATAGATTATGGTTTATAGATTGCATATCATTCATATTCTGTTGCATTCCCTTATCTGTATCACAATTATATGCTTTATAATATTGCACACATGTTGAACAGTGTTCTCACCATTTTTCCTCTGCTAACGATAGTGTGTGATGTTATGTAAGTGTTAATTCATTACATTCTTTATCATACAATAATTATCCTGTTGAATATTTTGGATCTAAGGCAGCAACAACTTCCAGTCAAATTACTCTCAAAATAGTTTACCTGTATTGCTGCTTTTATACCACATTATTAAGCTGTAGATGACACCTCTATGACAGTGCATATACCGAGGCAGAGACGCTAAGGTTGTTTTTTATTGGTTGAAAAGTATATCATGACAACCATTTTAAGCGGTAGAAATGTATCAATATTTAGCCACTAAAGCCTGAATATCCTTCTTTGATAGGATGATAAAAAGCTTAAAATTCCATGCGTAGTTTATGAGTGGCCTATTAGATCATCTGTATAGATATATCATGAGAGGAGGTTAGTTATCCTTTAAACTAGCGCTTGATTCTGCCGTTCAGCTATGAGTTACTTGCGAAGATATGACGATATAACAGCAGAAATGACGAAGACGATAATAATATTGATCAGCAGTCAGTATTGTGGAGGTCTGAAGTAGTCTAGGATTAGCCATCAGTTCCGAAGTCGACCTTTTACATAATTACTCATTAAACCAATATTACAGTAAAACGGCATCTATAACAGACACTTGCGACAATACATCTTAATGAACTGTCATCGTGTGGCCCCAAACGTATGTGTCCGGTTATAGACACGTTTGACTTATAATGGCATTATAACAAAATCACTCTTAGAAAGCACCGTGACGATTATTTGAAAATACAAAAGCCGCAAATCTGATTAACTCGCATACTCTAACAACGTGCATACTAACATACACCATTCATTTCCATTTATTTTAATTTTCCTCAGAAGATACAGTTGTTGAACTCTGTACATTTTGATAATGATGGAGGTCAAGGAATGTTGAATGATACTGTTCAGGTATTGCCCCAGAGTTGCACAGAGAAATTAGGTCCTTATATTTATCATGTGTGATCAAAGGCCCATTTTGACGCAGTTATGTTACCATTATAGAAGCTGTATCAAGGGCCTTTGCTTTTTGTCTGGGTTTCCTTGAAGTCATCGAAATTCATTTCTCGAACATGAAACTGTTGTTTTTTTCATGCCAATCTCACACGAGTATACCACTGCTGCGGAGTATATATTGGTACACCTATAGATGCCCATTCAATGGTCGAATGAATTGAGTCATTTTCATTCTGTGTATGACCCTTTTCAAGAACTGAATGTTTTATACTAGATATGTCAAATTTATTCAATGTATACCGGTACACAGTAACAACGAAACGGTTTCGGTTTTGCCCTGCACAGTTGTCAGAGAAAACCCTAAAGCACTTTACCATATTTTCTATTTGTGTCTTCATATACAAAGATAGACATGAAGCTACCTCACAAGAGCCTCGCATTGCAATTGTCTCTGGCCACATATAACAATATCCGTCACCATTTTGCAAGTTTTGCTCTTTAAATGATCCTCATATTTCTCTAATATTTGCTGTTTCCTTTCCTTGCATGCGTGTATTCTGCACACAACTCGCATTGGTCTTTTTAGGATGAAAAAGCCTAAATTAAATTTGGTATGGAAAACACGTTCATAAATTTTCTTGTGAGCCATGGTCCTCCCAGCTTCTCTATACTGCTCAACATACAGGTCGTACATTTTGGAAAGTGACAACTGAGATTGCAGATATTTGCAGTAATGTGATTCTACAGTAGGAAAGCTAGAAATATGTTCTCTAATGGCATTAAGCGCAGTTTGTGATGTTTTTCTTTGATGTCCATGGTGCCCCCTTTTGTCACTTTCTGTAACTCCAAGGTCATCTTGTTTCTTAAGGCTGCTGGGTACAACTTTGTCTGTGATATTTAATGTGTGTAGAAAGAATACGTTGCACACCTTTACTTTATTTGCATTGGATTTAAGTAATGTATATATTAAACTTTTATTTCTACGTGATTTAGTTTTCCTGTACTTAGATTCAATTGATGTAACATGAGAATTGATGAAATCTCGTTGTCTATTTATTTCGCATAACTTCCAAAGTCTATTAAATATTTCCTGACGATCACCTAATGTTAGTGTTTCATGGCATTTTGAACGACATTTTTAACCACAGCTAGGTCCAACAATTCTAGCCCTTTTCGGTACCCCACGCGCACTAGTATAAGCTAATCCAAGATTTCGTTTTTGTTTTCTTATATTACGCACCCATGTAGCTTCATTACGAACACGCTTTCGACCTCTCGATGAAACATTTGTATTTTCTTTGAATTCAGTTCCATCTGTAAAATATTCCTTAATTTCTATTTGATTATCGGTACTTATATTATTGGATAATTCTCGATTTGTACTCGCGGATGGAAATGCAGCATCTGCAGAACTTGTGCTTACACCTGAAGGATTATTAGCCAATTCAAGAATAATGCAACTATGTTTATTTAATGTACTAGAAACTTCTCGAGGCAACACGTTTCTGCTTTTGTACTGGATAAGGTGTAAGTCATCTGCACTGTGAGAACTACTTACTTCACCGTCGCTGCTTTCATTGTTTGCATCACTAAAGGTATTACGATATCCATCAGCTGTGTCACTCACACATGAATTCTTTTTGGCAATGCTACCTGCAGCTGTATCTACACTATGCTTAAGAAGACCTTGCACATTTCTTATACTGCCACCTAGTAGATTATGCTCAAGGGACCTTGGTGCATCTATAGCTACTCCATGAGCAGTACTTTTAACTGGCACTGTTAAACCAATGTTCATATCATTCTCACTATAATAGAAGAGATCGTCAGCAGGAATGGTCATATTGAAGGGTCGAGTAACTTCTCCAAATTCCATATTATGATCATTAATGAATAAGTTATTCGCAATAATTGCTGATAAGATAGAATATCCGATCTCTCTAACATCCACATCATTCATATTAGGAAAATCAGAAGCATTCACATATTCATTATTATTAGTAATCATTGTACATGTATACGTGTTATCTGGATTATCACTAGCATTATTATTAGCATCTGGAACATGATTATGAATTATTGTACAGTTATCATTACAATTATCATTGGCACGAATGGAAGCATCTGGAACATGATTAGGAATTATTGTACAGTTATCATTACAATTATCATTGGCACGAATGGACGCGTCTGGAACATCATTAGGAATTATTGTACAGTTATCATTACAATTATCATTGGCACGAATGGAAGCATCTGGAACATGATTAGGAATTATTGTACAGTTATCATTACAATTATCATTGGCACGAATGGACGCGTCTGGAACATCATTAGGAATCATTGTACCGTTATCATGACAATTCTCATTGGCACGAATGGAAGCATCTGGAACATGATTAGGAATTATTGTACAGTTATCATTACAATTATCATTGGCACGAATGGTAGCATCTGGAACATCATTAGGAATCATTGTACACTTATCATTACAATTATCATTGGCACGAATGGAAGCGTCTGGAACATCATTAGGAATCATTGTACACTTATCATTACAATTATCATTGGCACGAATGGAAGAATCTGGAACATCATTAGGAATTATTGTACAGTTATCATTACAATTATCATTGGCACGAATGATAGCATCTGGAACATCATTAGGAATCATTGTACACTTATCATTACAATTATCATTGGCACGAATGGAAGCGTCTGGAACATCATTAGGAATCAGTGTACACTTATCATTACAATTATCATTGGCACGAATGGAAGAATCTGGAAAATCATTAGGAATTATTGTATCATTACAATTATCATTGGCACGAATGGAAGAATCTGGAACATCATTAGGAATCATTGTACAGTTATCATTACAATTATCATTGGCACGAATGGAAGCATCTGGAACATCATTAGGAATCATTGTACAGTTATCATAAAAATTATCATTGGCATGAATGGACGCGTCTGGAACATCATTAGGAATCATTGTACACTTATCATTACAATTATCATTGGCACGAATGGAAGCATCTGGAACATCATTAGGAATCATTGTACAGTTATCATTACAATTATCATTGGCACGAATGGAAGCATCTGGAACATCATTAGGAATCATTGTACAGTTATCATTACAATTACCATTGGCACGAATGGAAGCGTCTGGAACATCATTAGGAATTATTGTACAGTTATCATTACAATTATCATTGGCACGAATGGAAGCGTCTGGAACATCATTAGGAATCATTGTATAGCTATCATTACAATATTCATTGGCATCGGAATGACGTTGTCTTTCTTCACATAAGCATTTTGTTAAGGTGTCTAATGGTTCCATGGGCTGGTAGCTGTACTTATAGCTGGTCTTCCTCTTTCTCTTACCCATTCTGCACTCCAAACAAGATCAGATGATATTTATATTGATAATTAAATGTGCATATTCACAGCGGAATGGTTGAAAATAAAATTGTTAAAATTATATCCTTTTAGAGGCTTAAACTGTGTCGCTCGATGGAATGAAACGAAATAAAGCTGAACATATGATGATTTCAATCTATATAAATAAATATTGTATTTTCAGTTGTAAATTTGAATGAGGGACTCGTGCCACTAATTCAATTTGACAACTCAAAAAAGTATAAAAATGTATACGTAAAGAGATCATCATATGCTAAGATTTATTTCGTTTCATTACATCTAGGCACACAATTCAAGCCTCAAAAAGTATACAATTTTAACAATTTTATTTTCCACCATTCTGCTGTGAATATGCACCTTTAATCACAATATCTTAATTGATTCGCTAGGACCGACAACGTTATTTACAATAGTAAATTCATAAGACCATACTCAGGGGATATCACTAAAATCACCCAAATCTCGCATCTACCAGCTGATTTAAATCCAGCCTCATCCTTGCAATAAATATATAAATTGAAACGGCACCGCCATTATTATCTTTAAGGCACACCTCATTGCTGTTAAACAGTTTTATTATGATGAAGAAAATTCTTAATGATAATTGTTGTTATAATTATAAACACGTGTATATTGCCATACGTCTGTATGGCACTATGGTATGCCAAAGATTAATTTAGGAAATATATAAAACAACAAAGCCATATGCGCACATACGTCTGTATTGCATTCCGACAAAAAAGACTAATTTGCATCGGATATACAGCAACAAGGCTCTAAATACATATAAATGTGTATTGCATTCTCAATATGAAGCTAAAATTATACAACTAATACTAAAACATTAGAAATACAATACGACCCTTTTACATGGTCTGTGAAAAGGTGTATACAATCATTTTCTGGGGGAAAAACATAATTTGAAAATGTGGACATACGCCCCTATTGTATTCCAGTGACGATGGGTCTATAGCTTTTGTGATATTTTGCTTTGTTAACTTTATAGCTTTCACTGAGGAACATTGGACCATACCAATTTATTCGCTTGTTTTACAAACCGTTCTAAATTAATTTTTCCATAAATAAATAAATAATAATGCTGCAATCGTAAGGCGATGCTAATCTCATTTCAAATGTTGTATTGCACCGATAGAATATGGTTTATAGATTCCATATCATTCATATCCTTTCACATTCCCTGATCTGTATCACAATTATCTGTTTTGTAATATCGAGTAAATGTTGAACGACGCCATTTTGTCTCCTCAAGCTATTGCGTGTGATGTCACGTAAGCTCCAATGCATCACATTATTTATTATGTGATGCTCATCCCATTAAATATTTTGAAACTGATTTGACTGGAAGTTGTTTCTGCCTATGGCAGCAACAACTTCCAATCAAATTGGTTTCAAAATTTGCAACAGATTACCTGTAGGATTGCTTTTATACCACATTGCCAAACTATAGCTGGCGCCTCTATGACTGAGCGTATATAACGAGGCAGACACACTAGGGTTTTTCTGATTGGTTGAAAAGTAAGTCATGACAGCCATCACAGGGTGTAGAAATGTACCAACATTTAACTACTAAATCCTGAATAACTTTCCTTAGCGGCGTGATAAAAAGCTTAACATTACCTGGATAGTTTATGACCGGCGTGTTAGATCACCCGAATAGCTATCAAGAGATGGGATTAGTTATCCTTTAAGGCATTATTTTCAACATTGTTTCCATCTAGCAATTGTTCGCAGCCAAATTCTTATCACTTGGAATTCCGCAGAATTTGTCGTCACTATTTTTACTCTCTCTGGTTTTGTTAGCCGTTTAATGACCATGCCGCTCAAAGGGGTTTTGCAATCGTCATAAGAAATGTCCATTTGCTCGCAAAGAGAAAACATTTCTTGAAAATTTACCACTGGATCCTAACGATCCATTACCTAGCCAGTCATTCCAGTGGTAAATTTTCAAAAATGTCCTGTTCTTGTCCTGCAAATGGTCATTCACTGAGAAACGTTTTGGACTTTCTTGATCAACCTTGACAATTAACATGATGAAAGTAGTCATACTGTAATAACTTAAAACTTTTGAATTTGAATTTGTGAATTATTTTAATTTTTTCCCCGCATCTCCGATCTTGTGTTTTGGTGGGAATTGAGAAAGCAACATTACCGGTATCAAAATCCAACATGGCTGACATTTCTTATATATAAGTTTTTGTTATATAACCGAGCCAATTATTCCAGTGGTGAATTTTCAAAAATACTCTTCTCTTGGCCTTCGAATGGATACTGGCTAACAACAACTTAAATTATCTTTAACGTTACCCTTTTTATGGTCAAGCCGACCTAAATTCCACTGGTAAATTTATAAAAATCGATTTTCTAAACTTAAAATTACTAGGAAAAATGGTGACCATTAAAACGATTAATTGATATAAATAGTATTTTGAGCGCTTTGAGGCGCTGCTGACACAAGTACGGTTAAAGAGAACACGACAGAAGAAAAAATTGTGTATAGTTTGTGGTCAACATCGTAATAATTGCTGACATATAATTTTCTTATTCAGCGTGACGTCGCCATGATGGGGAGAGACGCGCTATATGCTGTTCACAATACAAGCTACACAGTGGGGACTTCCGGTGATATTTTATGTAAGTTGAAATGCCGTAACCCCTCTTGAGGCAACTTAACCGTATACTTGTCATATGCCTGCCAACACGTTCTCTGCACTGGTTTTGAGGAATGTCCATTTGCAGCCCAGGAGAATGGTATTTTGGAAATTTACCACTGGAATGACTGGGTCGGTAACCGAGCCAGTCATCCCAATGGTAAATTGTCAACAATACCCTTCTCGTGTATTGCACTGTCTAAGCAAAAACCTGGAATTTCTTGACCAGTATACTTTTCAAAGACAAGCCGAGCAGAAATCTGTAGTGGTCTTGAGGAATATTCATTTGTAGGGCAACCGACAGCTATTTTTGCATATTTATGTGCGAAAATCTTAACTTTCTTGAACATTATCGATCATGACGCTGTTAATTCATATGTGTAGTGTTCTGAGCGCATTAAGGCACTGTTAATTCATATGTGTAGTGTTCTGAGGGCATTAAGGCACTGTTAATTCATATGTGTAGTGTTCTGAGCGCATTAAGCCGCTGTTAATTCATATGTGTAGTGTTCTGAGCGCATTAAGGCGCTGTTAATTCATATGTGTAGTGTTCTGAGCGCATTAAGGCACTGTTAATTCATATGTGTAGTGTTCTGAGCGCATTAAGGCACTGTTAATTCATATGTGTAGTGTTCTGAGCGCATTAAGGCACTGTTAATTCATATGTGTAGTGCTCTGAGCGCATTAAGCCGCTGTTAATTCATATGTGTAGTGTTCTGAGCGCATTAAGGCACTGTTAATTCATATGTGTATTGTTCTGAGCGCATTAAGGCATTGTTAATTCATATGTGTAGTGTTCTGAGCGCATTAAGGCACTGTTAATTCATATGTGTAGTGTTCTGAACGCATTAAGGCACTGTTAATTCATATGTGTAGTGTTCTGAGCGCATTAAGGCACTGTTAATTCATATGTGTAGTGTTATGAGCGCATTACGGCACTGTTAATTCATATGTGTAGTGTTCTGAGCGCATTAAGCCACTGTTAATTCATATGTGTAGTGTTCTGAGCACTTTAAGGCACTGTTAATTCATATGTGTAGTGTTCTGAGCACTTTAAGCCACTGTTAATTCATATGTGTAGTGTTCTGAGCACTTTAAGGCACTGTTAACACAAGAGGGGATAATGATACTTGTGCTAACCTGGCCCTTTAATGGTCAAGCCGGCCACAGATGTCACCTTAAGCTTTTGATGGTCAAGCCGGCCAAAGATGTCACCTTAAGCTTTTGATGGTCAAGCCGGCCAAAGATGTCACCTTAAGCTTTTAATGGTCAAGCCGGCCAAGGACGTCACCTTAAGCTTTTGATGGTCAAGCCGGCCAAGGACGTCACCTTAAGCTTTTAATGGTCAAGCCGGTCAAGGACGTCACCTTAAGCTTTTGATGGTCAAGCCGGCCAAGGACGTCACCTTAAGCTTTTGATGGTCAAGCCGGCCAAAGACGTCACCTTAAGCTTTTGATGGTCAAGGCGGCCAAAGACGTCACCTTAAGCTTTTGATGGTCAAGCCGGCCAAAGACGTCACCTTAAGCTTTTGAGGGCCAAGCCGGCCAAAGACGTCACCTTAAGCTTTTAATGGTCAAGCCGGCCAAGGACGTCACCTTAAGCTTTTAATGGTCAAGCCGGCCAAGGACGTCACCTTAAGCTTTTAATGGTCAAGCCGGTCAAGGACGTCACCTTAAGCTTTTGATGGTCAAGCCGGCCAAGGACGTCACCTTAAGCTTTTGATGGTCAAGCCGGCCAAAGACGTCACCTTAAGCTTTTGGGGGTCAAGCCGGCCAAAGACGTCACCTTAAGCTTTTAATGGTCAAGCCGGCCAAGGACGTCACCTTAAGCTTTTAATGGTTAAACTGGCCAAAGACGTTACCTTAAGCTTGTAATTGTCAAGCTGGCCAAAGACATCACCTTAAGCTTTTAATGGTCAAGCTGGCCAAAGACGTCACCTTAAGTTTTTAATGGTCAATCTGGCCAAAGACGTCACCTTAAGCTTTTAATGGTCAAGCCGGCCAAAGACGTCACCGTAAGCTTTTAATGGTCAAGCTGGCCAAAGACATCACCTTAAGCTTTTAATGGTCAAACCGGTCAAAGACGTCACCTTAAGCTTTTAATGGTCAAGCTGGCCAAAGACATCACCTTAAGCTTTTAAGTGTCAAGCCGGCCAAAGACGTCACCTTAAGCTTTTAATGGTCAAGCCGGCCAAAGACGTCACCTTAAGCTTTTGATGGTCAAGCCGGCCAAAGACGTCACCTTAAGCTTTTAATGGTCAAGCTGGCCAAAGACGTCACCTTAAGCTTTTAATGGTCAAGCTGGCCAAAGACGTCACCTTAAGCTTTTGATGGTCAAGCTGGCCAAAGACGTCACCTTAAGCTTTTGATGGTCAAGCCAGCCAAAGACGTCACCTTAACCTTTTAAGTGTCAAGCCGGCCAAAGACGTCACCTTAAGCTTTTAATGGTCAATCTGGCCAAAGACGTCACCTTAAGCTTTTAATGGTCAAGCCGGCCAAGGACGTCACCTTAAGCTTTTAATGGTCAAGCTGGCCAAAGACGTCACCTTAACCTTTTAAGTGTCAAGCCGGCCAAAGACGTCACCTTAAGCTTTTGATGGTCAAGCCAGCCAAAGACATCACCTTAACCTTTTAAGTGTCAAGCCGGCCAAAGACGTCACCTTAAGCTTTTAATGGTCAATCTGGCCAAAGACGTCACCTTAAGCTTTTAATGGTCAAGCCGGCCAAAGACGTCACCTTAAGCTTTTAATGGTCAAGCTGGCCAAAGACGTCACCTTAAGCTTTTAAGTGTCAAGCCGGCCAAAGACGTCACCTTAAGCTTTTGATGGTCAAGCCGGCCAAAGACGTCACCTTAAGCTTTTAATGGTCAAGCCGGCCAAAGACGTCACCTTAACCTTTTAAGTGTCAAGCCGGCCAAAGACGTCACCTTAAGCTTTTGATGGTCAAGCCGGCCAAAGACGTCACCTTAAGCTTTTGATGGTCAAGCCGGCCAAGGACGTCACCTTAAGCTTTTAATGGTCAAGCCGGCCAAGGACGTCACCTTAAGCTTTTAATGGTCAAGCCGGTCAAGGACGTCACCTTAAGCTTTTGATGGTCAAGCCGGCCAAGGACGTCACCTTAAGATTTTGATGGTCAAGCCGGCCAAAGACATCACCTTAACCTTTTAAGTGTCAAGCCGGCCAAAGACATCACCTTAACCTTTTAAGTGTCAAGCTGGCCAAAGACGTCACCTTAAGCTTTTAATGGTCAAGCTGGCCAAAGACGTCACCTTAAGCTTTTAATGGTCAAGCTGGCCAAAGACGTCACCTTAAGCTTTTAATGGTCAAGCCGGCCAAAGACATCACCTTAAGCTTTTAATGGTCAAGCTGGCCAAAGACGTCACCTTAAGCTTTTAATGGTCAAGCTGGCCAAAGACGTCACCTTAAGCTTTTAATGGTCAAGCTGGCCAAAGACGTCACCTTAAGCTTTTAATGGTCAAGCTGGCCAAAGACATCACCTTAAGTTTTTAAGTGTCAAGCTGGCCAAAGACGTCACCTTAAGCTTTTGATGGTCAAGCTGGCCAAAGACGTCACCTTAAGCTTTTAATGGTCAAGCTGGCCAAAGACATCACCTTAAGCTTTTAATGGTCAAGCTGGCCAAAGACGTCACCTTAAGCTTTTGATGGTCAAGCCGGCCAAAGACATCACCTTAAGTTTTTAAGTGTCAAGCCGGCCAAAGACGTCACCTTAAGTTTTTAATGGTCAAGCTGGCCAAAGACGTCACCTTAACCGTTTAATGGTCAAGCCGGCCAAAGACGTCACCTTAACCGTTTAATGGTCAAGCCGGCCAAAGACATCACCTTAACCGTTTAATGGTCAAGCCGGCCAAAGACGTCACCTTAACCGTTTAATGGTCAAGCCGGCCAAAGACATCACCTTAACCGTTTAATGGTCAAGCCGGCCAAAGACGTCACCTTAACCGTTTAATGGTCAAGCCGGCCAAAGACATCACCTTAACCGTTTAATGGTCAAGCTGGCCAAAGACATCACCTTAACCTTTTAAGTGTCAAGCCGGCCAAAGACGTCACCTTAACCTTTTAAGTGTCAAGCCGGCCAAAGACATCACCTTAACCGTTTAATGGTCAAGCCGGCCAAAGACATCACCTTAACCGTTTAATGGTCAAGCCGGCCAAAGACGTCACCTTAACCGTTTAATGGTCAAGCCGGCCAAAGACATCACCTTAACCGTTTAATGGTCAAGCCGGCCAAAGACGTCACCTTAACCGTTTAATGGTCAAGCCGGCCAAAGACATCACCTTAAGCTTTTAATGGTCAAGCTGGCCAAAGACATCACCTTAACCGTTTAATGGTCAAGCCGGCCAAAGACATCACCTTAACCGTTTAATGGTCAAGCCGGCCAAAGACGTCACCTTAACCGTTTAATGGTCAAGCCGGCCAAAGACGTCATCTGCAGTGATCTTGAGGCCAAAAGAGCAGTTCGTGTATTTAGTCGTTCGATAATCGATCTGTTATTCCTCAGGTAATTTAGAAAAAGTCTTTCCTTCGCTTGAAAAAGCAAAAAAAGAAATGTTTTTTGTCTATTAAGTTGTTTAATGACCGAGCCGGCCAAGAACGGCATCTATAGTGATAACAAGAAATATTTATTTGCACAAGTACAGAAAGCTATTTTTGTAATTATCACTGTTAAATTTATGAAATTTGTCTTTCTTGACCAGCAAATGGACATTCACTGAGCAAAAATGGCGATTTTCTTTAAAATTCTGACAATTAAATCGTTAATTGATATATTGAACTCTTTGAGCAATTTAAGGCACTGTTGACACACGAGGGGTTAATTCAGGCAAACCTGATCATTACGACCACATATTTATGACCATATGCTTTCAAGTACAGTAATTGTGTTAGATATGATAGCGACTACGATGACAAAGAGAATGACAACAGTAGTTTAGACTAGGAACAGCAATGATAGTAAGCAACAATAACGACAAGACGACGAAGATGGCGATGAAGGCGACGATAGCAGCAACACCAACAATGACAACACCGTGATGTCATTGTTGGTGTTGCTGCTATCGGTTAACACCAACGATACAAAGCATTATACGAGATGAATACCAACAACATGAGCGACACCAACAAGAACACCACCAACAAGAACACCAACAACACGAACAAGATCAACGATAACAACATCTACAACAACAACAACAACTACTACTACTACTACTACTACTACTACTACTACGACTACTACTACTACTACTACTACTACTGCTGCTGCTGCTGCTGCTGCTGCTGCTGCTACTACTACTACTACTACTACTACTCCTACTGCAATAACAACAACGCCAACAAAAAACAACGGCAACAGCAACGACGACGACAACGACAACGACAAACAACAAGAACAAGAATAACAATAACAAGAACAACAACAACAACAACAACAACAAGGCAGCAGCAGCAGTAGCAACAGCAATATCGAGACATCTATATGTGTATATTGTATTCGACAATAAATATTGTAGATATAATGTATACTAGCTACTACTCCATGTAAATACTATGTATATATCCCCCATATACCATGGAACGTGGTCTGGGGTGTAAATAAATCATTTCATTTCATGACATTCAAGTCTATATACTTGAGCGTGTTTTGCCTGCCCGCCAGCCCGCTGTCTCTCCGCATGCCCACCGGTGGTCTGCCGGCCCAGGTGTCTGCCTGCCTGCCTGCCTGCCTGCCCTCCCGCTCGCCCGTCCGTCCGTCCATCTAACCATCTATTCGTCCGTCCGTCCATCAGTCCATCCGTCCATAGTGCCATCTTTCCGTCTGTCCGTCCGTCTGTCTGTGCGGCTCGGTTGTATCTTGAAGCTACCTGAGTGGATTATCGTAGATTTTGCCACATGAATAAATGTTCAGTATAACCTATACATCTACAACATTGTACATGATAATAAAAAATATGACAAACACAAGAATCGTGCACCCACACATCGTCAGAAACATAGCTGACAGCGCGCTACCATTTATTTGTTTTGCTTAAATTTCCTCCAGATTTAGCCGATGGAACCTCACGAGATTGGGCCAAGCTGCGCTTAGGAGTGAAGTGGGCATTTGGCTTTGAATTGCGCCCAACTGAGGGATCGTATGGCTTTCTGCTGCCTCAGGATCAAATCATCCCCAGCGGAGAGGAAACATGGGCTGCAATTAAGGCAATGGTGATAGATTCTGAAAGCGCCTGGCGACGTCGTTATCCTTAAGTTGTGTAACCCCACTTGCGTCACCTGCGTCACCTGCGTCACCTGCGTCTAGAGGCGCTCAAAATACTACTTATATAAATTAATCGTTTTAATGGTCAACACTTTTCAATTAATTTTAATTTTAGAAGACTGTTTTTATAAATTTACAACTGGAATTTTGGCCGACTTGGCCAATAAAAACTATAACGTTTTTAAATTTAAGTTTTTGGTTAGCCAGTGCCCATTTTAATGCGAAGGGTAAAGTATTTAAAAAAAATGTATCACTGCTGACTGGCTCGGTTACCGTTGTAAGTGGTATATATGAAAAAAATACCCTTCTCTGGGCCTGCAAATAGACATGCCTCAAGACCACTACATAGCTGTTTAGTTGGTTTGAACCAGAAGCTTTGAAGTTGTTAAGTTGACACAAGAGGGGTTACCAGGATCAATGATCGACGTTATTTTGACCTTTGATCTTTGTTCGTTTTGTGTTATAGTTTTTAGTTACATATTTTCGTTAATCTTATGTTTATTCTCCTTCTTCTTCTTTTTCTTCTTCTTCTTCTTCTTCGTCTTCTCCTCCTCCTCCTCCTCCTACTTCTTCTTCCCCTTCGTTTGCCGAATAGGCGATGTTGCATTATAAACATAGTGTGGTCATATAGGTATTTTAATTTGTACTATTAAAATGATTTAATTACTTATAAATGAATACAATATTTTAGCATGTTGCCGCGTTCTTTTGTTCAACAAATCGATAATTGCAGAAACGCCAGGTGATTAAACGCACTGCGAGAATCGATTCTATAAGACTTTTCTGTTTTCTTTGATATAGACATTACGAATAGAGAGTGAGAATGACTGTTATATAGGCTATGCATTGTCGATATGTCCATCATATCAAACATCGCTATTTGCATGTAAAATAAACATTCTCTTGGGGAAAAAACCTAAGTTGACATGAATGGAAATGATACGTGCTCAATGTGGGAATCCATTTTCTCAGACAATCATTTGAGGTCATAATCAAGTACGTGCCGCGTATGATGACGTCATAATCAACTGCGTCATGATTGATGTAGATAAGTTCGTCACGAACGCGTACGTGATGACGGACTAGCTGAGCATTGTTGTACCAATTGTGTGTCCTTACTATTTAAAACACATTCTATTGAATATTTTGAAATGAAATGGCAGCAACAACACCCAGTCAAATCAATTTCAAAATATTCAATAGCTTACCTGTATAGTTTTCTGGAAATATATGGCCCGCCTTTAAATCTTAATAGTCCGTCACGTTGCACGAATTGTATGTCTCTACTATTTAATAAAGATGCTGTTGAATATTTTGAAACTAATTTGGCTGGACGCTGTTGCTGCAGCAACAGCATGAGCTCTAATTAGTTCCAAAATATTCAACAGCTTACCTGTATAGTTTTCTGGAAATTGATAGTCAGGGAGTTCAGAGATCGATCTATCCCAACACGAGCGAGGTGTGGTTGGAACATAGCTGATTATGACGTTGAATGACATCATTACTCTGGAAAGGTCGATTGATTGTGAGCATATGCTTAGTAGTATTGTGGTTTGCAAGACATTCAATGCACGTCAGAGGTCACGACCCTTCCATTCGCAGATATGGATTATTAGACACGTGGCATTTGGCCATCAATTAAAATTGGCTATTGCGCTAGTCCACAAGAGTGTGTCTAATTTCATATTATCATTTATACCCATGGAGCAAAGTCAGATAACCACAAATAGGCTGCAAGCCAATTTATCAACTCCATGCATATTGTCAATTACTGCTATTCAGTTCTTCAAGTCTTAACTTGCCACGACTTTATCAACTCTAACTGTGGTATTTTGTATTTAAATCTTGTACATATTCAACTTGACCCCAAATAAAGTACATTTATGTGAGAAAATTCGTCAAAATACAGTTAGTCTTAAGAAGTACTACCTTTGAATCTTGTTAATATGATATCATGGGTTGCAATTTGTTTGCAATTTTGAAGTTTCTTACTATATTACCAACATCCATTTTATAGGAAAATACGTAAATTTGGACTTTTTAGGCAGTGGTAATTCGTCGTTAACCTCTATGGTCACTCGAGGTAAATGTCTTCCCTTCTATTGCCATTTACGGCTGCACAGGCTTACATGATTTCAAGATGATTTCACAGCATTGTTTCATACCATTTAAACATATATACACCCTGAATCAGAATGACTCCTTCAACAGAACACGTATTTCTTCGAATAATTATCCTAGGTAGAATTATATCAAACTGGGTGATGATGGACGCTTCATTTGCGCTGACAATGGGCAGCTGCGGCAATCATGTAATCCGTCAAAGGTCAGTGCACCGTAGAGATAATCAACCATTACCTCGTTTGACAGCCAGATAAGACTTCTGCAAACCCCAATAAAAGAAGCCAGAAGATAAAGCAATGGCCACCATAAACCATGTCCTGGTGTGCGGGCCAGTGGAGGATTCCATTTTATCTATCAATCATATGATGTCATAATCAACTACGTGACGTGTAGGATGACTATTATATTTCTTTAATTGCGAAAGTGAATTTCGGACTCGTGCCTCTAATTCAATTTCACAACTTGAAAAAATATATTAATTTATACATCATGAAATCATTATATATTAACATTTGTTTCGTTTCATTGCATCTGGGCCAACAATTTAAGCCTCTAAAAACTATACAATTTAAGCAATCTTATTTTAAAACATTTCGCTGTGACTGCACCTTTAAGCAGCTTACCTATTTAGTTTTCTTGAAAATGAGATTCAGAGAGTGCAGCAAGTGATCGGTCTAAACATGAGCGAAGCGTGGTTGAAGCCTAGTTAGAGATGGGCGGGGAATAGCTAAAACTCGATTTCTCCATTAGCACAACCAACGAAGCCTTCAAGCATACAGATAATTCAGTCTCCGCACCCATCATAGCAATCATCAAGTCTGCCTTTCACCAACACATTCAAAAGATGGGAATTTACATGCCGCGTGTATTTGATACCATCAACAACCACAGATCATTCAATGGGCCTTTCCATCTTTAGCCATGCCCCGCCCATCACTAGCTAAGCTCCACCCACACCTCGCCGTGTTGGGATTGATCGATCCCCGAATGCCCTAGCTATCAATTTCCTGAAAGCTATGCAGGGAAGCTGTTGAATATTTTGTAACTAATTTGACTGGGTGCTGATGCTGCCTATGGCAGCAACAGTGCCCAGTCAAATTAGTTTCAAAATATTCAACAGAATATTTATTAAATAGTAAAAGTAAACAATTTTTACAACAACGCATAGACCGTCTTCAAATATGCGTTCGTGACGTACTTATCAACGTCATTCATGACGTCATTCAGTATGATGTCATTGTAGCCTACACATCAAGCAGTTCATTATGACGTCATATGATGGGTGGGTACACTGGAAAGGTGAATTACCCCAGCAAGCTGATCTTCATGATGACGAACTACTCCCGGTGAGACGCCTTCTAACAAACACAAAATTAACCTTTTCTAATCAACTCTTTCTACTAAATTCAACGCATCAACCGGATGACAGCACGGAGATGGCTTATCACCAGAGCTCTTCAGACCTCGTAACTGCTCTCAACGAGCTGCTTCCAACAGTTTGAAAATCAATTCAAAGCCGCAAAACTCTTTATGAATAAAGCCAAACACGCCTTTATACGTGGATATCTGTCAGATACAAAGCTGACGAATGATGACAGATGCTTTACTTAGGGGCGGGGTGGGGTGGGGTGGGTGGGGGCAAAGTGTAACATGAAACATTGCTTTCTAGTCCTTCTGGAAGATGTAGATTTGCACATGCACATGAAAGGCAGATGCATCTATGTGTCTCGCCGTATGTGTCTCGCCGTGTGTCTCACTAATGCTACGCAACTGTGGACGGTTGCCCAGCTCCAGATGCCCTCTTGAAGAAACTGCATGGGTGGCATCGCAAACACTTACAAGCTACCACGAATCACATCTGCATACACAGCGTAATCTCAAACTCAGAGGACTTTATAAACTGTACAGTACCATTCCACTCTCTGCGAGGGTCGTTGAATGGCACAGGAAACAACGATAGTATTAGAGGTTTCGGTGCTGGGTACCAACAATTGACCTTTCCAGTTGTAGTTATGCTCCCCGCCCATCACTAGCTAAGCTCCACCCACACTTCGCCGCGTTGAGAGCGATCGATCCCCGAAAGCCCTGACTAACAATTTCCTGAAAACTATGCAGTTAAAGGGAAATTCCAGTGAAAATCGGGAATAAGTCAACTAAAAATATACTATAATCCGAAATAGGTGCCGCAAAAAAATAAAAAATACACTGTTCCATTGCCGAGAAATAATAAAATGAATATGCCCAAAACGGTCGAAAACGTGACTCCTCGAGCGCATCCATTTTCTCGCAACGAGAGCGAGAAACAGCGAGATTATGACGTCAACGACACACCAGCAAAATATCGCCAGCGCTTTTAGATTTACCTGTTTACTTCGCGTTATGAAAGCCGACTATTAATTAACCATTTAATGACCAAATTCTGTCAGGAAAATCAGAATATTTCCTTATTGAATGTCGTTTGCAGGCCAAGCGAAGACTATTTTTGAAAGTTGACCAATGGATTGGCTGGTTCGGTTACTGAGATAAACGTTTTAGTTGTAAATTAAAAAAAATAGCCTTCTCTTGACCTGCGTCCTCAACTTAACGATTGCCGAGGCCAGTTCTGGCATGAGATAGTTAAATCATGTCAAGCATGGGCTTGTAGTAATAGAAACAATCATGGAAAGGGTATGGCAATTCACATTTTCAGATACTGGATCCACAGAAGCATCCGCAAAAAAGGGGTTAAATGGCAGATGGCTTCATAACATCGGCGCTGGATGGATATCTTCCACATTTAGATTTGAAAGACACAAGTTTAGAACATAATATATAATTTTAAAATAATGTGTCATGCATTTCAAAACAAAAGGCACGGTACTTAATTTTAATATAACAAAATCAAGCTTGACAATTAACGTCAGTATTTGCTTGCATAAATTGCAAAATGGGATTTGCAAACCAAAATGAAACGATGTCACTGATTGTCCGGTCGGTCAATTATAGGCAATTGCTTAGTGGCTTACTTCGTAGACGATAGTAGGTGACAGCTAGTAAATAATGACAAGTGTACGCTAGACATAATTAGTAGTTTAGTGCTTTCACACTATTGAAATCCTGCGTTATTAATCATTTACAACGTTTACTCCCAATTTTAAAATAACTATGCAGAGTGTTGAATATTCTGAATTAAATTTGCCTGGAATTATGTAGTAGCTTCCAAACTAATTAGTTTCACACAATAGGCCTATGCAGGGTAAATTTTAAGCTTTCTGCTTTTCTGTCCTTGAAAGAGTTAACTAACTGATCCCAATTTTTTAAATGTTGACCCATATTTACTGCCTGTTGAATATTTTGAAACTGGACTTTGACTGGAAGCAGTAGTTGCAATAGCAACAGCTTGCAAAGAAATTACTTTCAACATTTATTTAACTAACATATTTTTCAAGAATTTGTTGTAGCTGGTTGATTGCAAACATGCTCCTGGCATAAACCTTCAATGCGTTTTTAAATGGAAATTGCCCATAAGAAGAAAATGTTTGACAATTTAGCACTACAATGACTGGCGCGATCATCGGGACACTAATTGCACTTTAATTTCCTCCAAATACTGTGGCAAAGTGTTAGTTGTTTAGCCAATACGCTAATGATCCACGATTTGCAAGATTTACCTCCCCTGGTTATGGCTATCCTCGATCAGGCAAAGAGAGTAGGTGTTTCGGTGACGTCAGCCGCTTGTCCAAAATGGCGACCAGTCCAATTAGTTTCATATTCAACAGGATCTTTATTAAATAGTTAATACATACAATTCGTACAACAACGCATAGTCCGGCTTCAAGAATGCGTTCATGACGTACTTATCTACGTCATTCATGACGTCATAGTGACGCCATTGATTGTGATGCCATTCTATACGTCACGTAGATGATTATAACGCCATATGATGGATGGATACGGTGGAAAGGTCCATTATTAGGCAGGCATATGACGCCATAACATTTACTTGTTAAGTTTATTTGCGAAGAACTTTTCACTCCTTCCAGCGGCAGACAGCAGGTCTCAGAACATGAGCCCCAAAGTGCAGTTGCGATTGAAGAAATTTCTCGGATTCGATGTCCTGAGAAGCCATTTCTTGCATTCTGAGTAATAACTGAGGAGTCTCTGTAATACGACTAATAAGATAATGGGGATATAAGCTGAAAAAATTAGGTCATTCCCCAAATTAGCACTGGTGAGTAGTTTGCAACTGCTAGAGGGATTTGGGCCTTTTTATAAATTAATTTCTACTTATAGCATGTTGTAGAAACTAACAGCTGTAACGGCGATGTGTCTTGGAAGAAGGCCCTTATATTTGTGTCAGTCAGTACATCAGTATGCGTTGTCATCGCTAACTTATTGTCCATTTGGAGAATCTTAATGAAACCTCACATGTGTCAATCATGGCGATAGAGGGATCCAGATTTAGCTACGCCCCGCCCCTTTTTGCTATGCTCAACCGACTTTTTATGCGAGTTTTAAATGATTAGAAAATTCGAAAGCTGAACTTCCAGACTCTAAATTCTATCAGTTAACATATGACGTATTTGATTGTGACGTCAGACATTTGAGTGGCAGATCCTGTTCCTCCCCCGTTTGGGAGAATCCATGAAATATGGGTCCTATTGCAAGATTATCAAAGGTACCATCAAGCACACGACGTTTTTGGTTGATTTCAGCAGAATTTGTCGAAGTGACGACCTTCCCTTTGGAACACAAATTTTGGAACCAAAGAAATGTGTTAACTTAAGCGTTTAATGTTCAAACAGACCAAAAAACTCAACTTTGCAATGGTCCTTAGACATGCCTATTTGAAAGACCTAGAGAAGAGTATTTTTTAACATTTACCACTAGAATGACTGCCTCGTTAACCGAGCCAGTCATTCTAGTGGTAAATTTTCTAAAATACTATTCTCTCGGCCTACAGATAGACACTTAATAACTTTTCGTTGCCATTACCCCTTTAATGATCAAGCCGGCGAAAGAAAATTCAGTGGTAAATTTACAAAAATAGTCATCCAAAATTAAAATATCTTGAACAATGTTGAACATGGCAAAATGTCTAATTGATATATCAAGTAGTATTTTGAGTGCTTTGGGGCGCTGTTGACACAAGAGGGGTTAAAGACAGGTGGTCTGGACGACGAGGGCTGCGACTGCGTCGGCGGTGGAGGTGGCGTGAAGGTTGTGATGGTGGGATGATGATGATGATGATGATGATGATGATGATGATGACGACAAATTCGATGGTGTCTTGTTGCATCGGGTTAGAACCGATTGCAAGGGCGTGGTACCTCGAACCAAAGTAGAAAAATCATTAATAATATTTATTCTTTAACTGAATGATCATCGTTAATATACATTTACAAAACGGTTACATTCAAGACGTCTCTTAAATATGCCTTCTGTATTGTAATATTATTCACAGACTATTACAGTATACATGTGTGTGCGTGTGTGCGTGCGTGTGTGTGTGTGTGTGTGTGTGTGTGTGTGTGTGTGTGTGTGTGTGTGTGTGTGTGCGCGCGCGCGCGTACGTGCCTACATGCGTGCGTGTGTGCGTGAGTGCGTGCGTGCATGGGGCGTGTAAAATGCTGTCACAATTGGATTTTTCATATTATGCCTAGTAAACTTATAATGCTGACATGTATATCATTATGCAATATACAAAAAACTATTACACACAAATAAATAAATAAACAAATATTTAAATAAACATATAAAATACATATATATCTTTGATTTGCACAAATATTAAACAAAAATGTTCTCGTTGATGGCGCAGAGGCTGTTGGTGTATAGTTAGAGTTCATTATATTCCATTTCGTTAGTCTGTCTGATACACACTCCAATCTGCTTTGCAATCATTCAGATAGCGTAGGGTCTACTCATCTGAAATATGCCCTGATAACGCAGGTTACCTGGAAGGCACTGGGCCAATATCAGGACAATAGGGCCCGGGAGTGGCCCAGTACCGGGTCACTAGCGTGTGTAACGGGGTGGAATCCCGTTTCTCAGTGTCTACGTAGATTAAAATGTCGACCATTTTGAAGATGGCCAGCACCATGTTCCTGTCAAATTCAATTCAAAATATTCGTGTGGACTAAATGATTTATCGTATTTTCGGGGATTGGGTTCAAATAGTTATGCTTCCTTCCTCTGCTGTTCCATGCATGCCATCTGAGAAGAATCGCTCGAAATCTCATTGGTCAATCATTACCATTGCGCAATCAAACTCTCTCCCTCTCTCTCTCTCACTCGCCCTCTCTCTCTCTCTCTCCCCACCCCTCTCTGTCCCTTTCTATCTCTATCTCTCTCTCTCTCTCTCTCTCTCCCTCCCTCCCTCCCCTCCCCTCTCCCTCCCTCCCTCCCTCACCCATCCCTCTCCCTCTGCCCCCCCCTCCCTCTCCTCTCTCTCTCTCTCTCTCTCTCTCTCTCCCTTCCCCTTATCTCCATACAACATTGCTCAAACATAAATGTATCAACAAAACTGCACATGATTACCCTAATGCGGTGTTTTGTCTCACTTCCTTTTCAATCTCATATTCATTTTCACAACAACATGACGATAACTGTATAATACAGTGGCACCTTTTATCACCAGCATTTTTGCCGTAATACTGTAAATGGCAGGCGAGGCGCATTTTTTGTGCGAAAGCTTCATGAAACACAAGACAGTTATTCTTAAAAGATATCATGTAACTAATACTACCAATCTAACTCGACTACAACAAATATTAATCACAATTTTCAGGTTACAGTCACAGGCGTTTAACCGCCTGACTGCCGAGTTGTTGCAGACGACATATTCTAAGGGTTCATATCTCTGAACCTGCTAAATATATTGAAACAAATTTGACTGAAAGTTGTTGGTGGCTAAACCACCAACAACTTTCATTCAAATTGATTTCAAAATAGTCAGCAACTCAAAAGTTTTGGCTTATTGAAATTATCGTCTCCTGGCTAAATAATTTCTACAGTTTCTTTGCTTGATTTGTTGGTCTGATGTCTATGTTTAAGGGTCACTACAACGGATTTCTCTGCAATTGCAGCTTTGGCTTCTTCAAAGATCTTTTCAATTTTCTCTACAGGTGTGCAGCCGACTCGGCAAAAAGTAATCTCTCCTGAAAGAGAACGAAACACTTCTATAATTTTTATAATAATTGTTATAATAATTGTTGTAATAATTTCAGGCCTGCCGCCAAGACGTTTTGTGGCGGAGTCCCCAAAAGAGATATCCGGTGTGCCGCTCACGTATTTGACATCATAAGCATGGCTGAATCCAATCTGCCACACATTTGTTTGACGTCATAATGAACTACGTCTTATGTAGGCTGACGTCCCAATCAAAATGGTGAATGAATAACGTAGCTAATTTCGTCATAAACTTTTAAAAGTCAACCAGTTGTGCGAATTGAGTGTCTTTACTATTTAAAACGCATTCTGTGGAATACTTTAAAACTAATTTGGCTTGACGAAACAACCTAACAAGTGACGTATTTGATAATGAGGTCATATATTTTAGTGTCAGATCAGCTCCTTGAATTATCTCGCAATCTCTGTTGAGACAACCAGATACCGAATTCGTCTTATATGTTGTGAAAATATTGTGTTTCCAAAAAGGTGTTGGTGCATCAGTGTCAGATACAATAATTTTCGAAACTAACTTGGTACCCCCACTTACTGGAAGAATGTCCCAACATTAAATAGCAGTCTGCACTTTAAACAGTCATGTTAGCCTCGCCCATGAGGTTTACTAGTCCGTCATACTACGCAATAAATTATTCACAGAACTCGTCGTTCCATGGTGACGAATCTTTCCAGTTTTAGCTATGTCCCGATCGATCCCTGAACTCATTGCCTATTAATTTTCAGAAAACTATATAGCTAAGCTCTTGATTATTTTGAAACTAATTTGACTGGCTGATGTTGCTGCCTAGATATTCAATGGCATGTTTATTAATTAGTAAAGGCATAGAATTCGTACAATAACCAATTTATGCGTTCTCGACGTACTTATCCACGTCATTGATTATGACGTCATTGATTATAATGACGTCGTTGATTATGACGGCATCATACACGTCACGTAGTTGATTATGACGTCATATGATGGATGCATAAACTTGAACGGGCCATTATGCACGTGGGCATACCGCTTAGATATAGAGGATCTTAAACGAGTTATCATTTCGTATGAAATTACTGAGCTCGTGCAATACATTTGATACGAAATGAGAGCGTGGTTGGGATTCTATTTCTTTTTAAGAGCTTGGAAAGTTGAGCCTTATATAGAATTAAGTAGTTAAATAGTATATACACGTCACAGTCACAGTAAGATCGTAAATCGATTAACATGTTGGCTAGTACTATTTTGAGTCATAGGCAGCAATGGTTTTGAACCAAATTAAGTACAAAACATTCACCAGAACATTTTATTTTGTGTCGGAAACATGTTAAGTTATTTCTGAGCTTTACTGTTGACGATGTTTGATGATGGTACACATAGGCCTACCTTCGTCAATTTTGAGACAGCTAACCACTGTGGAAGCAACAACTTCATTTGACTCGCCATCACAAAGAACGCCGTCTAACTTCTCACCTGTAACATATTATTATTATTATTATTATTATTATTATTATTAATTATTATTTATTATTATTATTATTATTATTATTGTTATTATTATTTTTATTATTATTATTATTATTATTATTATTATTATTATTAAAGCTTCGCGTGAATCACTTCAAAAATTGTTCTGATTATTCATTTCTTATGCTGTCTAATTTTCCTTCATCAATAACATTTGTGATTCAGTTTAGGCAACACGTGATTTTAGAATACACGAAACTGGCATCTAATACAGTTGCAAAACTGGACATCAGCTCAGATTCAAGCTCTAACTAGATTAGCAAACGCGAGTATTTCGTGTGTATGTATGATTACCGCATTCTACGTACTTTGATTAGAAGATATTTATGCCTAAGGTAGTAGCAGAAACATCATACAGCAGCAAGCAGTCATTAACTTTTGACCACTGTTCCTCAGCCAAAGTCTTTTGCTTCCTCAGGTCCATTCGTGATTTGGCTGTACCTGGTCCTGATTTCTAGAGCTCATCCTGCAGCACGTTTAACATATTTATGCAATGACGTCCTTTCCTGGCTTTATATTTGCTGATTCCCAGTAGGGCGAATTCCAAGACTCTCCGTGTGGGTGTGTCTTCTGTCATCCTTGGCACATGACGGCCAAACATGGATCATCTTTGCTGGGCTACTTTTACAGACAGCAGCGATGCAGTACACACTTTGTAAATGCATCATTGGACATTATGCTGTTCGATTATCGGTACCACGTGATGGTGAGGATGTGTTTGTCTAGAGTTGTCTCTGGAGCTGTCCAGCTGGTACAGTTACACAGTCTCAAGGGCATCTCTGATCTACGAATCCATGGCTTCCAAAACGACTAGAAAGAGTTGTCCCCCCTGACGCGATATGGAGCAATGTCAGCGGTATATCCAGCAGAGCGGTGAGCCCAGGATTGTACTTTTCCCCATGGTTCGTCGCCACGAATTGGGTCGTCATTGTCTTTAGTTGTGTTTCGCAGTATAGTATTCCGTTTACATCTCATTAATATTAAGTGACTTGGGGGTATGACATTTTGAAGCAAAGCGACGAAGTTTCTTAACCGTTTAATACTCCTATCAGCCAAAAACGGCTGCTGTAGTGGTCTTGAAAAATGTCCATTTGCAGACCAACAGAAGCCTATTTTTGAAAATGTACCACTCGAACGACTGGCGCGATAACAGAGCCAGCCATTCCAGTCGTAACAGTTAAATAATAGTCTTCTCTTGGTCTGCAAATGGTCATTTTCTATTAGAAAATTGGAATTTTTAAAAACATATTCAAGGGTTAAATGGTTAGAGACAAGTGGGCTTTCAACCACCTGTCCCAGAAAACCACCATCTTTGGCATTGTTTGATTGAATGTCACGGAATCAGGATTTCTTACCTAACGACTGAAGTACCATATCATGGTGCGTGCTGTCCGCTCCACCGCTGGGGTTAGCTGATGTGAGCGCCACAGGCCCTGTCAAACTGATCAGATATGCTAGCACCGCGGAGTCTGGTACACGAATACAAACACTGCCCTTTGTTCCTATGTACTCAACGGCGTCCTCCAAGCCAAGGTTTCTCAGCCACGGACCCTGGATAAATGAGAAATTGTGATGTAATCTGTAGCCATCTGAACTTAAAAGGTCACGTAAAAAGTATCGTTTCTGATGACTGAAGTATTCTTTAGATATTCTTAAACTAACACGATTTGTAGCTATGGCAACCACTGCTTCCTGTCTCTGGAAGACAAGGGTTCAATTGCGTAATATAAATCTGTGACGTACACTAGTAGATTACTACTCTGATAACGCTTGTTACTGGGCCGGTATTGGTCCAGTAGCGCCCCAGTAACATGTATTATCATAATGGATAGTTGCCCCTCCCCACCCACCCCAATCCAACGATCTCATTAGGCTGGCGAAATACATGGCAATAGCTATACAGTGGTGAAAATCTGCCAGTTTACTTTAATTCTGGTGAAATAAATCATCTTTAGCACAAATCTCCAGAAAGTAGATCATATTGATCTGGATTGTATATATGTAGTAGCCTCCAATGAAAGACGCTGGATCTTTATAACACGAAATGTGTCAGGCAGCTAACGGGCGCACAGTTTATAATGAGACAGTGTACCATGACCTATATTCTATCGAATATTACCGAATAAGTCATTGTTCACATTGACATATTATTATATAGGCTTCTAGCAAAGGCCAAAAATACTTCCACCCCCTTTGATTATGTTTCTAACGAGTCACGCGTATTGAATTGCGCTGATGAAGGTTTCGATTGGGAACCTCTATTCAACATACATTGTTTTAGAAACTGGGTCTTACACGGGCGGATGCCCAACCGCAGCTATCAACAACCTCTGGCAACTTGCACCAACATCATTTTGTCTGCAAGGAATTATACATTGGTGATACATGGGCTTTGATAGCATAGTCATACTCTAAGACCAGATTATTGTGTTATTGTAATCATACCATAATCAAATATAATTACCTTGGGCACTACACAGCTTATTCCGCCGGGATAGCATCTTCTCATAAACTCCCACAGCAGGTCGCTAAATGGGGCGCCACATCCCATAAGCTGATCGACATCAGAAAGACACAGGCAGATAGGTTTCTCCGCCGGGCGACCCTGAAATTAACAACATTTTTCTAGTGATTATTCAGTGCCACGTGTTAAATGATTTGAACAGTTTCCAGTCATATTAGTTTCAAATTAAAGAATATAACATATTATATAACATTGAGGGACATACGAGGACGTCACCAGCTTCTGTATATCTTTGAGGCGTGTTCACTTTAACCTCTGTTTGTCTCGACGTGAGCCTTTTATGGTCAATGCAGCTAAAGGTTACATCTGCAGTGAGCCGGAATAATGTGCATTTGCAGGTCAAGAGAAGACCATTTTGAAAATTCTTTCTTGATAATCAACCCTTTAATGGCAAAAAAAGGAGAAAAAGGCCTCTGTAGTCGTCACAAGAAAACGTATTTTTGTAAATTCCAGTAGTAAATTTCCAAAGACAGTTTTTTCTGTGCCTGCAAATGGACAATCACTGAGCAAAACATTCGATTTTCTTGAAAAAACGTGACCATTAACTCGTTAACGAGTACATTTTTTATCAAAAAAATCTAAACATTTGCTTATTGAATGCCTATTTTCAGGTCAAGAGAAGACTATTTTTAAAATCTTACCACTAGAATGACTGGCTCGCTTATCGAGCCAGTCATTCTAGCGGTAAGTTTTCAAAGATAGTCTTCTCTTGGCCTACAAATGGACATCCCTAAAAACCACAACAGAACCGGTTTTGGCATGAAAGGGTTAACGTGTTACTTATTTAAATAGCCTTTTGAGCGTTTTGAGGCGATGTTGACACACAATGGGGTTAACTTGTAAATAAGTCATTCATCACTTGTGATGTGACACGAAGGAATCCAAGCTATGTTTGTAGATTGAACAGTCTACCACCCACACAGGTACATACCCCAGCACTATTTAAATACCTACCTTCTCAAAAATACATTATTACACTTCAGCATAGAAATAACTGATAATGTTTCCAAACCAAAAAAAATGAAACATGTTAGTCAGCGCACTTTAGAACACAATGTAAGAAAAGCTTTGGTCAATATTTTGAACATAATTGGATTAGAAAACATTGCTCCCTTGGGCATCAATGCTTTCCAATCCAATTCTATTCAAAATAATCAACAGTACATTCTTATTTTGTTTGGAAATATTCTATGTAATTTCTGTGCCCTACTGTACACACATATCCAGTTCTCACAAACCTTGATATGGTATATTTTGCTTATGGACTGCGGATGTTTACAGGAGGCGGCCAGAGCGTACACCGTATCTGTCGGTACCCCGCATACTCCGCCATTATCCAAGAGGGCGGCAATTGCATAGGCACTTGTTGTGCGGCGGGATGGAAACGTTGGGCACGCGTTGTGGAACAGCTGGGCAGCGACCATCTCCTCACTTACACCTTCCTACGTGGTTCAGAAACAAAAGATTGAATTTATTTACTAGCAGGGTACATATTACGTATTACAGAATAATTAAGAAACACACGTGCGTGCGTCTAGCGACGGGCCTACGCGTGTGTTATACTATTTGATGAGGAAGCCGTCTAAAACTGGCCTCTGCAGTCATCTTTATGAATGTTTATTTCTATGACAAGAAAAACTATTTTTTGAAAATTTATGACTTCTAGTCATTCCAGTGGTGACATTAAAAAAAATAGTCGTCTTTTTGGCCTAAAATTAGACATCCAATAAGCAACAATATTTATTTTCGTGACCAAATTTAGTTATTACTGGTTTAAGTAACATTGTTTTGACATTGCTGCTCTCTCTCTCTCTCTCTCAATCTCTCTCTCTCTCTCTCTCTCTCAATCTCTCTCTCTCTCTCTTTCTCTCTCTCTCTCTCTCTCTCTCTCTGTCTGCGGCCTCTCCCCATCTCTCCCCCTCTCTCTCTCCGACCTCTCTCGCTCCCCCTCTCCCCCTCTCCCTCCCGACCCCCTCTCTCTCTCTTTCTCTCTCTCTCTCTCTCTATCTCTCTCTCTCTCTCGGATTTCTCGGAGTTATTCGAATGTTTTTATCAATGCCAAAGATAGGAAATCGTACATTAGATTCGTTCTCGTGCAAAAATAACAGTAAAATCTGGATCTATCCTTTCTGTGAAACAGCCCGGACTGGATCGGACTGTTTCACAAAATGGATTGATCAGGATTAGACTAATGACAAAGAGTCAACACGTTGCTTACTCCTCCTTTCATGGTGGCCTTGAGGATATCCGAGCCAGTCATTCCAGTGGCAAACTTTCAAAAGTGTATCCAATTTTAGCAAATAGTTTTATTTTCTTGGCCAAATTTGGTCATAAACGGTTAATGGAAGGGCGTGTGAAAGACGATAAATAGGACCACATAACTTACCTTCATTAAGGGATTCCCCAGTGGAAGAACATGACATCGCACAGTGACGTTGATAATGATTGCACAGCATGCGTATAACGCGACAATCCCTGTAGAATATAAAATAATTCACTGCATCATGGTATGCTATGATAAAGCAACAAATCCGAATAGCGATTTTTAAATATAAAAATTTACCAACCGCTGACCAACCAACAGACAGAGCTGACTGATATACCAATATAGGCTGAGTAAATGATAGGGTTAGTGTGCGGTGAACTTTGTTAACATGTTTCACACAGGCCATTTTATAATCTGTATAATCCAGACACAAGGGTCTATAATGAACACTGCGTTGCAAATTAGGCTTTAACGCTTAAGCCAGACAAAACGTCTTCTGCAGTTACCTTGAGAAATGTCCATTTCCAGATCAAGAGAAGACTATTTTTGAAGATTTATCACAGGGATGACTGGCTCGATAACCGAGCCAGATATTCCAGTTGTAAAAATTATCTTCTCTTGGTATGCAAGTGGACATTTTCTATAAGAAAATTGAAGTTTATTTTCTTGAAAGGATTGTAGGGTTAACTGAAATCTCACTGGATCTTATACTAACTATTCAGGTGATAGAATTTGCCACACATAATCCATCCATGACATTCTAGCTGTTTATCATTATTCAACAACGAAAGATAGCCATGCTTTAGTAGCGAAATGTTGATACATGATGGCTGTCATGGTTTACTTTTCAACCAATAAGAAAACCCCTACATGCAATCCTACAGGTAAACTGTTGAATAATCTGACACAGGCAGCAACAACTTCTATTCAAATTAATTTCAAAATATTCAACGAGATGTGTATTACATAATACCAATTGGGCTAACATATATATTTGCTATGCATGCATACGTCATTCAGATCAAAATATCTGATAGATTTGTACCACCGGTTGGCAGTTTACAATCCGCTCCCGAGTGCTACAAATGGAGAGAGAAATGCTTGTATGCCTAATTATATCATTAACTTACCTGTGATTATCGTTGTGGTGAGCAGCATTTCGGGCGGTAGGACATCGTAACAACGAAGCACGAGACTGATAATGTTGAGTTCCATGAACATGGTAAATGGCATCCATACTCTCTGGAATGTCACCGAGCACATAACGACGGCAGTGTGTAAGACAAGAACAACAATGGCACAACCGCACAGTGACGCGGCGACGGAAGCTAAAGACAGATGGATGAACAAATACATATATTTTTTTTACAGATTAAACTTTTACCACGATTAACTAAATACAAACAAATAGTTCCGCCTACATGTTACGCATGATGGAAATCGATTAAAAACTTTAAAACTCACGTGATCGGAATTTCAAGGTAACTATACAGGTAAGCTGGTGAATATTTTAAAACTAATTTGACCGAAACTACTGTCGCCTATACAAGCATCAGCTCCCAGTAAAATTAGATTTCAAAAATTCAACAGAATATTGATTAAATCGGAGTTATACGTCATTCGGATTGTGACGTCAGCTAAATGTGGCGATTTTATTATGACGTCAAATAATTTAGTGCGATCCCGGATCACTCCATAGAGGGTGGGGGTGGCTTTGGGGCAGCCTGTGGCAGAACCAGGATCCTGTCAATTTAGCAGTAAAATAGGCAACAAAGGAGGAATCCATTTTAGCTATGCCCCAATCCATCTTTAGCTAAGCTCCACCCACGCCTCGATTTCAATTTCCAACAAAACTATACAGGTAAATCTCGACATTCATGGCGTAATTGATTATGACGTCAGCCTACACGTCATGTAGTTTATTATGACGCCATCTTATCAGTGGATAAACTGGATTCCTCCATTGTCTTATATACAAGTAACACAATTACGATTTGTTAGATCAGTTGTGTCACTATTTAAGCTCGTGACAACACAAAAACTGGCAATGAATTAATTAGGTGTCTCTACCTGGAGGATACTAGTTCATCCACCAATCTCATGACGTCATAATCAACTATGTGACGTGTAGGACGACGTCAAAATCAATCACGTCATCAATGACTCGATTTAGTCCGTCTTAAACGCTTAATACTCTCTCAGGTTGAACGAATTGTATGTCTTTACTATTTACTAAGTATGCTGTTGACTATTTTGAAGCTAATCTGACTGGACGCTGTTGCTGCCATAGGCAGCAACAGCGCCAAGTCAAATTAGTTTCAAAATATTCAACTGCTCATCTGTAGTTTTCTGGAAATTGAGATTCAGAGAGTGCAGGGAGCGATCAAGCCCAACACGGACAAAACGTGGGTGGAGCTTAGCTATAGAGGGGCGGGGCATAGCTAAAGCTGGAATCCTCAATTAGACTTACGATTGTATAACACTACTGCCCACACCGCCCAATGCAGCGCAAATACCAGCATGCAGTAGAACTTCACCAGACTTCCCGCGGCATATGCTAATCTCCCGGCATACACCTGGATCAGAACCCCTGCGATCAGGATCCATGGCACGGCATGTTTCTGGCCAAACTGAGGAAGTCCACCTCCACACGTCAGACAGAAAGCTGCTACGCTGTTCCCAATAAAGCTAATACAGTCCACGACATATGAATCCATTTGGGTACCGTCTTCGATTGAGCGATGGATACCAAGCTCGTTTCTTCTGTTTAATGCAAGAATAATGTTCAGGTTTAACAAGAGCTGTTTGCACGTATTCCCTCTTGTGATGACTAAATCCTTTAGGGACCAAGCTGGCCAAAATGCCCATCTGCAGGCCGAGATAATACTATCTTTAGAAACTGAGCACTGGAATGACTGCCTCGATAACGAAGCCTGCCATTCCAGTGCTAAAATTGCCAAATAGTCTTCTCTTGCCGATGTACACATATACAACAGTAAGTGTTAAACTAATTTTGAGACTGCACTTTATGACTGTCTTTGTATAGTTACCTGAATATTTTGCAAATGAACTGCTTAAGCTTATCCTGATCCATCATGTCACCACCGACATAGATTACGGATTTCTCTGCAATAGTGTTCACCAATGTTGCGAAGGATACATAGAGGGTGATGACGGCCAGAATGACGCATGTCACGCCGAATGTGTAATTATACGCGGGTGCAGGAATCTGGTCCAGTGACAAAGCAAATTGCAGGAGCACGAATGCGTTATAGAAGAATGTAAGTTTGGTTTCGCATAATGAACTAACGACCAGCGCCGCTTGAATCACCAACAGCACACATTGACCATAGAAGTACATATGCCGCGTATCCACGTTCAGGAGGTTGTCAGAAATGGCGAGATCTGTTGCGGATTTGGACATCCAGAAGATGAGGTAGCATGCGAATTGGACAGCGTGCAAGAAATCGTGTCTGAGTAGTGAATAATAACTAGCAATACCATGGCAGAGAGCCGACGTGAGCAACACTGGGGAGGCTGCACGAAAGTCGGAGAAGTAACCAAGATGGTGAAAGGCCATCACTGTAGCAGGAACGATGTTCGCTAGATATCCGAGAGCCACTGGCTCCGCATACTTCGTGTTCTTCTGCTTCTCATTTTTTGATCCTTCCTTCGCTTTGGACTTGATCAGAAGGACATTGAATGGGGCGTTCCCCATGCCTGGCAGAACGTAGCGCTGGCTTATCCCTTTCAGTGTCAATACAAGAACGGCGTAGCAACCAGCTAGCGCGATGAATAGTTCAAAGGCGGCAGCAACACGTCGTCCCCAAAGATGAAACAATCCTACCCCCTCAAAGATAAGAGTCATTAGGATTCCTGCTAGCACAGGTGGCATGATGTAGTTGACGGTTATGGCGCAAACACAAAGTACCAGCGTCACTGCGCAGAACCCGACTATAGCCGGGAGAGATCCTTGTTGGATGACGGTAAGTGGAAGCTCTCGCATGAGGAGATGGCTGATGCCTTGCGTGAACCAGAGTGCCGAGAAAACGACAAAAGCCGTTGCGGTCAAGTGGTCATTGCGTCTGAAGGACAGGAATGCTGCTATTAGCTGTAGAAAGCCGCCCACTAGTAGCAAATGGATACCTGGTGATAGCAAGCAGACAACAATTCAACATGGTTTATGGATTGTAGTAAGCTGGTCTTGGGATAGATACCATAAACTTGATTAGGTCGAGGGACTACTTTTAAATTTTGAAACTGGCTGAACACATCGAGGTAGCAACAGCGTCTGGCCAAATTAGTTTTAAAATATTCGACAGAATGTTTATTAAATTGTAAATTCATCAAAGACATACCATTCGTATACTTTTCTATTTTTGTGAAGGATCTAAACGTCATTTTGATTGTGATGTCATTCTTACATATGACGTATTTGATTATGACACCAGGTATTTGAGTGACATATCACATCTTTCCATTGAGAACTGGCCTTAGTGGGATATCTAAATTTAAAATATTTAACCATTTATCCCTACCAAACCAGGAACTATAAATTATTTCTGATGTAGGGAATGTATTGTTGACTAATTTGAAAGTAATTTTGCTGGGAGATGGTGCTGCATATGTCAGCAGCAGGTTCTAGTCTAAGGCCGTGTTCTTCCTCTATAGCTGTCTTGAGATTGACACCTTGGAATTACAATGGTTACCGGGTTCAAGAACGTGGCCCCAGAATATGAAATGTCACTGTTGAACTCTATCTGACCCCACTAGCTTACAGTACAACGCATAGATATGTTATAAAGTTTCTAAAACTAAAAACGAAAACATATTTGACAGTACAATTTTGACTACAAGAAATGTGACAAATGGTCTGGAGAATATTTAGACTTAGGCCTAATTTGATTGGAAGCTATTGTTGGCTTAGGCAGCAATGTCTTCCAATCCAATGGTCCTTTCAATTTTTAGCTATGCCCCGCCCATCTGTAGATAAGATGCACCCACACCACGCTCGTGTTGGAATCGGTCGATCTCTGAACTCCATGACTATCAATTTCCAGAAAACTATACAGGAAACCTGTTGACAGCAACAGCGCCCAGTCAAATTAGTTTCAAAATATTCAACAGTATATTTCTTAAATAGCAAAAACAATCCATTCGTACAATGTGTCGGACTATTAAGCGTTAAAGACGGGCTTAATCTAATCATTCATGACGTCATAATTATGACGTCAGCATCTACCTCGCGTAGTGGATTATGACGTCATATGATTGAGTGAGGAAATGGATTCATGAATTACGGTCAAAATCTTCAATAGTACATCTTACTCTGTTTTGGAAACAAGGAAAGTTATTTCTGAGTTGAAGTGTAGTCATATCAGAAAACTTGTCACCGGCTTATGATAAATTGACCAGGTAACCCTGCTAAGGTAATATTTACCTGCGAGCAATATAGACGTACTGGTACTTGATTCCGCTAGGATGTTTTCTACGGCAACCACAAGAGCCGCAATGATATTGGCCAGCACACCCAATGCGCCAGGCTCGGCGTATAAGATGGCGGCGAATGCGTCCATGCGTCCGCTTGCTTCAGCGTTATGGTCGCGCATCGTGAACACACTGGTTAGTATGTTACAAGTTTAATGTCAGGATGGATCAGCTGTATTTAGGATACCTATCAAATAGAAAACATTCCATTGGATTACGTTATTAACTATTATCCCGTTTAAAGCGATGCTAATCTCATCTCAAATGTTGTATTGCACCGATAGAATATGGTTTATAGATTCCACATCATTCATATCCTGTCACATTCCCTGATCTGTATCGCAATTATCTGTTTTGTAATATCGAGTAAATGTTGAACAGTGATCGACACGATTTTGTCTCCTCAAGCTATTGTGTGTGATGTCATGTCATGTAAGCTCCAATGCATCACATTCTTTACTATGTAATGCTCATCCCATTGACTATTTTGAAACTAATTTGACTGGAAGTTGTTGCTGCCTATGGCAGCAACAACTTCCAATCAAATTGGTTTCAAAATAGTCAATAGCTTACTTGTACGATTGCCAAACTATAGCTGAGCTCTATGACTGAGCGTTTATACCGAGACAGACACAATAGGATTTTTCTGATTGGTTGAAAAGTAAATCATGACAGCCATTGTAGGGTGTAGAAATGTACCAACATTTAACTACTAAATCCTGAATATCTTTCCTTAGCGCCGTGATAAAAAGCTTAAAATTACCTGGATAATTTTATGATCGGCGTGTTAGATCACCTGAATAGCTATCAATAGATAGGATTATTTATCCTTTAATAGCTAAATTCAGCCAAGAAAATCTAAATATATACTGGCAGAAACAGGTTCTAGTTTAAGTCATATTATTTTCGAATATGTCCAATGTCCATTTGCAGGCCAAGAGAGGAGTATTTTTGGAAAATGTACCACTCGAATGACTGGCTGCGTTATCGAGCCAGTCATTGTAGTGGTATATTTTCAAAAATATCTTTCTCTTGGCCTGCAAATGGCCATTCCTCAAGATCACCGCCGAGGCCGGTTTTCGCTGGATTTCGTTTTGAATGGGTTACGCTTGCGTTGTAATTTAGCAATGCATCACAGTTTATATCTCACCGATAATACACACTTTACCTAGATAACCTTAATAATTCAGCTAAATCGGTTTGAAAATAACAGCGCGATTTTAGGCGTATAGTCAAATTGGCAAAAGATTGTTACTGAATTATTCCCACACCATGAGAGTCATCCAATCCAGGACCGGTTTCGCTCGTTTTGTGCTCCTCAGATAGAGCCAAGATTCTAGCCCAGAACCCTTTGTTTTTTAGTCTCCCTCGTTACCAGAGCACTGCGTTACACCTTGAAACACGTACTCATGGTGGTCTGGTAACGAGGGAAACTCGTAAACCAAGGGTCGAGGGTTCGATATCGGCCGTTCCGTGGATCAAATTATGAAAATTCCGTAATACCACACAATTACCTATAAAACTAGATGTCATATTACCGAAAGAGGCACCAACAATTGTTGATCGTCTTAAAAATGTGTCTGCCTAATTTTTAAGAAGTTTAAATACAGTTAGTCCTGTATCTGAACTTTAAAACAACATCCACTTAACTGCTTTGCTTCAATTGGTTAATATTGTAAAACGCTAAATGCTGGAGATTCACTCGTTTAACAAACACGTGATAACTGCTATCACAATTTTGTCCGATAAACAGCACAACCGATTAATTGTTATTAATTTATCATATATTGTTTAGGGAAGGTTAGTTATTATGTTTCCACAATGAAACTTCTAATGGCATGTTTAAAGATGAACGGTTGTGTAGCAATCATGCTTTTAAATCGCAAACAATAATGCAAAATCTCTATCGAATCTGCAAATAAGTTCACTTAGTGTAAACACAGGCTTATACAATTGTTTTCTCGTCTAGCCGTTCGCGGGATGCGTAAACTGGTACGAAAAACATAAATGATGAGAAATTCTTCCATTCGTGTTGATGTGTTATTTGCGTTCAGTCAATAATGATCCTCTACTTCTGGGCCCAAAAGATGGTGTTTCTTTAAGACGGGTGGTCGTAAGACCACCCGTCTTAAAGAAACAAAATCTTTCGGCCTCAAAGAAATAATTACCACAACAAATGACATTATTTAAATAACCAATTGTCTTTCTTGACCAGTTTTTTTGTGGCCCATACAGTGACCTTTATGGACAGGTCTGTATGTACTTTGTTAAAGCGGGACAGGTACAACATATCACACCTTCGAATGATCAGTTATCTTGTAGAAAATCGCTATTGCACGTACCAAAATCTAAAACAAATACCATACACGAAGGGCAAGATTTCAGGCTATTTACGAGTATAGGTACAATCTTAGTTACGAGTTAGTTCTGATAGTAAATGTAAGTCGGTGTCCATAGCAATCCGCACGCGCTGTACAGCGATGCGGAAAGGTAAGAGCGACCCCCTGTAAATTTTAATTGTTTCCGTGAATATAGATTAGCCCTATATGCAATCATCGTCGTAGTTATTAAGTATAACTGCATTGGCCGACTAAAAACAATTCAGGGTTTGTGTGGGCAAAATTGTTGTTCAAATTATTCAGAATAGACCATACAAACCTACATTATATAGACAATTCTCGTGTTTGCTGTTTTGAATTGTACATAAACTACATCAAACAGAAAACAATAAACAAACAATCGAACGACATGCAGTCCCTTGGTTAATGGAGAACGCCAACCCTGACTCCCACCACCACCTCACACCCACGCTTTAGTCTAAAGCTATTCAGGTGATAGAATATGACATGCTTAAAATGTGTGTTGTGTGTTCACGTATGATAATAACGCAGACAATGAGACAATGAAAGATATTATGTGTTTTATATACAGTAGGTCTACAGCTCATAAATAAGTTAACCTGTTTCCAAAATAAAACAATAACTGGAACATCTTAGTCAGAAATTCTCTGTTGAATAGTTTGAACATAATTGAATTGGAAGACATTGCTGCCCTAGGCAGCAATATCTTCCAATCCAATTATGTTCAAACTATTCAAAAGTATGTTTTATTTTGTTGTGGAAACTTATTTTTAAGCTGCACTCTAACTAAATGGCGATACGTTGCTGTATTCTATGAAAAGGTGCCATTTGTTTTATCTTCAACCAATCCAAAAAAAAATTCGGTTAGATTTCTCGATATATAAATATATATAGGCTGACTCGTATAGGCTCTAACTGTTTTAAAGTCTGGCCTTATAGAAGTAATTATACAGTCACCATCGTCTGTATTTCTTTCTGCTTATATATAGATGCTATGCCACTGGACAGTGGTCAAGCAGTAGTTATATTTGTCAACGTGTAGATTGTCACAGTTGCAGTGCTATGGCCGTTATACAGGTAAGAATGTGACATTAACTACTTCAATCTTACTGACCTAATAAATATAACCATGTGCAAGGTAAGACATGTTATGATTAGGGTTTTGAAGTTAATTTACCTGGGAGCTATGGCAACATCAGGTTTATGCTTTAATTAGTTTTAAAATAGTCAACAGATCACCACCTGTTTGGTTGTACTGAAATAGAAATTCTAGAATTTCAGGGTTTAAATAGTTAGAAAACAATGATCGTTGCCATATAATGATGATGATGATGATGATGATGATGGGGTGGTGGTGGTGGTTGGGGTGGTGGTGGTGGTGGTAGTGGTGCTGGTGTTGCTGGTTGTGGTGGACGTGTTGGTGGTGGTGGCGCCGGCGGTGGTGGTGGTGGTAGACGCGATGGCGCCGATGGTTGCGCTGGTGGTCGTGGTGCTGGTGCTGGTAGTAGTGGTAGTAGTGGTGCTGACAGTGGTAGTAGCGATGATGATGATGATGATGATGATGATGATGATGATGATAGTGGTGGTGGTCTTTCAGCTCTACTCAGTTTTCTTCAAACTTCTCCACTGTGTCCTGTCCTTTGCAAGAATCATAAGCTCCTATAGGTTCTTATCCGTCCTAGATCACGGTTTAGAGGTCTGACCGCAAAACAATTAACAAGTTGGTGTTATGGTGTCCTCCATGCGCGTGATACATATTGACACCTGGTGCTGATGCTTGCGATAATCGGCATCGAGGTTGCCCAAGAGGGTGTTCGAAGCTGCCCAGATACGAGAGTTGTATAGCCCTATTGCGACACATTTTCTCTGAGGGCTATTTTACTTATTTCACATAAATACGTATATTTTATACACGTTTGTACACGCGCCCAGCTCTAGTAGCGTTGTATAGGCTTAGATAGGTTGGCTTTTGTGGTAATGGTAGAGCCACAGTTCTACAGTTTCAAGAAGAACTGAATTGTTTCCTGTTTCACAATGAGTATTGCAAAATCGGTCGAATAGATGTTTTAGCTATGCCCTGCCCATCATTAGCTAAGCTCCACCAACGCTTCGTCCGTGTTGGGAGCGATCGATCCCTACACTCTATCAATCTCAATTTCTAGAAATCTATACAGTTAATCTGTTGAATAATTCGACTGAGTGCTGTTGCTGCCTACATCCCCCCATCATATCAGCTTCAAAATACTAAACAGACTGGTTATTAAATAGTAAATACACACAATTCGTACAACCTGGCGGACTATTACGTGTTTAAGAAGGACTAAATCGAGTCATTCATGACGTAATTGATTATGACGCCAGCATACGCGTCACGTAGTTGATTATGACGTCTTATGATTGATGGATGAACTGGATTCCTCCATTGCAAACTAGTGAGCCAAAGTTCATTCTCCACTTCACTTCGCCTTGAAGGAACTGAACAACCAGTGCTATGTTGATTGGCTTTATGTCGGCCTAACATATCCCGCATGTTTTGGGCCAACATAATCAATTTATTATCAAATATGGAACATAGCGCCAAAATTAAGCCACATAAATCTAAACCATACGGTCGGCCAACGTAATGCCAACGAGCACAACTACATTGGGTCAACGAATAAAGCTTATGTTTGTCCAACGAAACGATATCTTTTTGGGAATGTGCCTTTATTATACACCTCGTTGATGTAAAACAAGCATACGACGTCATCTACATGAGTGACAGATCGGATCCACCCATTATATCGCGTGCAAAAGTAGTTTTATTCAAAGCACGTGGAACAGTAAGCATATATCGTTTTCATTTTAAATGATAACTAACCTCATCTCTCGATAGCTATTCAGGTGATCGAATATGCCACTCATAAACTATGCAGGTAATTTTAAGCTTTTTACCATGCCGCCAAAGAAAGATATTCAGGCTTTAGTAGCTAAATGTTGGTACATTTCTACACCATATGATGGCTGTCATGATTAACTTTTCGACCAATCAGAAAAAAGCTAAGGTGTCCGCCCAGGCATATACGCTCGGCAATAGAGACGTCAGCTATAGTTTGACAATTTCCTATAAAAGCAAGCACACAGGTAAGCTGTTGACTATTTTGAAACTAATTTGATGGAATGTGTTGCAGCAACTTCCAGTCAAAATAGTTTCAAAATATTCACCGGAATAAGTATTACATAATAAAGAATGTAACGCATTGATACTTGCATGACATTACACACTATCGCTTGATGAGACACAACCGTGGCGATCATTATTAAACATTAGCACGCTATTACAAAGCATATACTTGTTATACAGATAAGGAAACGTGACAGGATGTGAAAGATATGGAATCTATAATCCATAATCTATCGGAAAAATACAACATCTGAGATGAGATTAGCTTCCCCTTAATGAACTAACGCCAGCTTATTTTAACTGGAACGCAGGAAAACTCGCTATATCCCAATTGTGTCACGTCTAGTGAGTGTCCCGTGGACGGACGATGGCGCGCGCAGGATCCGAGTACTACCGGGTCCGGTAAGGCGTAGAATATTTTAAAATTAATTTTACTGGACGCGGATTGCTGCTATGTCATATTTAGGAACGGAATTTGGACGTCATGCGATATTGTAAGCCTACATTTTCATCCGGGATTCGCTAGTTTGCGTTGTGTTTATTTGTTTGGAATTCTTTTATTCTCGTATTAAATGTATTTCTATTATCAAACATGTCTATAGCGGGCATTTATTTTTGGTGGCCAAAAGATAGTGGTTCTTTAAGACGGGTGGTCGTAAGAGCAGCCGTTTTAAAGGACCGTCATGTTTTGGCATAGACTGTTATTTATCATAAGCAATGAATTGTATTAAACGACCTTTACTGACAGCGGTCTAACGATCCATACAGTGTCCGTTATACACAGGTTTGTCGAATAACCATATCCGTAAAGTACAACAAATATACCGCACCTGTATAATTATGTGTGCATACAGAGCACAGGTATTTTGCGGTCGAATACCCTCGGGAATTCAGAGCTATATTCGTCCACTATTGTCCTGGGGACAAGTTATAGAGCTCAATGCCATCTCACACTCACGGATATAGTGGCTACTATATTAGTATTGTTTAAGATCCGGATCCTTTATTAATATCCCCTCCCGCACCCACCCCACCCCCAAATGGACAGTTGTGCTTCAACCTTCACATTCCGGAAATACTGTTTTCCGTGTGGTCATATTTGGAAGGGTCGGGGATGGTACTGCCACCATTACGTACCCGTAATGAAAATCGCACAGAAAAGGTGTGTGTGGCGGGAGACACGTGTACGTGCGCGTGTGTGCGCGAGGAGTTGGGGTAGGGTGAGCAGTTGGGGATGGATATACCTCTATGTAAATACATCCCACTCACATTAATAAGAAGGTGAAAGGATAAACCTTAGTTAATGCGCCAAAGAGTGAATATCCATGTGATCATGCACCCCCCCCCCCCCCATTCACTCCACCACCACCACCACCCCATGTTCCTGAAAAAAATAGACGTTCACAAAGTTATCTTGTATTTGATAAATGAATGAATATTTATTCACATTAGGCCGCTTGCCTTTGAGTAAAAACGCACTAGTAATACGATGTAAGGGATGACGCAATAGCCCTGGATCTTCAGTTGATCGTACAATTGTACACGCTTTTACAAATTGCAATCCACGGTGTGGGTGCTTGGGATTGTATATTTTTAGGGTAACGAAAGTTATGTGGGCTCTACTAACAAGGCCGGATTAAGCCAGTTTGGGGGCGCAGGGATAATTAGTTGTGGGGGTGGGGCCCTCACTGGGTGGAACAAATGTCTTATAATAATACTACTGCTGCTGCTACTGCTACTGGTAATACATCTGCTACTGTTGCTGCCACTGCTGCTACTACTACTACTACTACTACTACTACTACTACTACTACTACTACTACCACTACTGCTGCTGCTGCTGCTGCTGCTGCTGCTGCTGCTGCTACTACAACTACTACTGCTGCTGCTGCTACTGCTACTGCTACTGCTACTGCTACTGCTACTGCTACTGCTACTGCTGCTGCTGCTGCTGCTGCTACTAAATATAGGCCTAATAAATTACTTACGTATGTCCAAATGTTGTTGAATATTTTGAAACTAATTTACCTTAGGCAACACCAGCTTCTCGTGAAATTTGTTTCAAAATACTCGACAGCTTACGTATAGCATGACGGGAAAAGTGAGATACTGGGTTCATACATATTTAAATGGGTAAAATGCGATAATTGTTTTTAATTTGTGGGCGTATTCTAATCGGGGCGCCGGGGCTTAATCCGTCACTGCCTACCGATGCTGATTACAAATCCATTTATCAACATTTAACCACTCATGTTTCAACAGCGCCTGAAAGCGCTCAGAATACTACTTGATATATTAATTAAACATTTTGATGGTTAATATTTTTCAAGATAACTTAATCTAAGGCCGTGTTCTCACTAGAGAGTTAATCGGGAATAACCCCATACTTCAGTATGGCGTTATTCCGGATTAACTCTCTAGTGAGAACACGGCCTTAGAAGACTATTTTTGTAAATTTACCACTGAATTATCTTTCGCCGGTTTTACCATTAAAGGGGTAATGGTAAAGAAATTTAAAGTTTTTTACTTAGCCAGTGTCTATCTGCAGGCCGAGAGAAGATTATTTTTTAGAATTTACCACTAGAATGACTGGCTCGGTTACCGAGCCAGTCATTCTAGTGGGAAATTCTAAAAAATACTCTTCTCTAGGCCTTTCAAATATCCATATCTGAAGAACACTGCAAAGTTGTGTTTTGGCCAGTTTGACCATCAAAGGGTTAAGTTGACACAAGACCGGTTAAGAGATAGTGTATTAAGCTTAAGCTAAACGTGTCTTATTTCATCCACCGATAGCATACGGAATGGATGAATGCGATCTGCCAGTCAAGTGTATGACGTCATAGCCGAACGCGTTACATGCAGGCTGACATCAGAATCATAATTGAGAGAAATACTCCGTCATTTACCTGGAATAGTCCGTCAGTTGTACGAATTGTATATGTTTTTACCATTTAATAAAGATTATCGTGAATAAGTTGAAACTAATTTGACTGGTCGACCCCGCCCCCCCCCCCCCCCCGCCACCTGTCAAATTAGTTTCAAAATACTGAACAGGTTAGGTGTATAGTTATCATGAAATTATGATTTGGGGAATTCAGTATGCAAAGTATATAAACGGATCCCAACACGCGCAAAGCATGGGCGGAGATTAATTAGAGATGGGCGGCCAGAGCTAAAAGTGGGCGCATCCATTATATCGCTGTTTTCGTCTTATATTACAATTTCTGCTGAATTGGATGGCGGAAATTTGACTGAAATTCATTGCTTTTTTGGTTTGAATGATATACGCATTTTGAAAAATTCAGAGATAAAAGGGTTAGGGGCCTACATTCTTACGCACTTATTATTAGAAAATCTCATTAACACACGAGTGCTTACAGACGTGTATCTGCTCAAAACTTTGAAAGTAATTTGACTAAGAGCTGTGGCTCAGTCGAATTACTTTCAAAATATTCTACAACCTTCCAGTATTTGACGTCCTAATGAAATACACTACAAGTTAACTGACGTCACAATAAATATGACATAGTTCCGTCACGGAAATCGAAACGTCCGTCACAAGTGTACGAATTGTATGTTTTTGATTAATTTACAATTTACTAAACACTTTGTTGAATATTTTGAAACTAATTTGACTGGGAACAGCTCCCAGTCAAATTAGTTTCAAAATATTCTAGATTACATGTATTGTTCCTTTGATCTTTGATTCTGTGAATTCGGGTATATCAAAGTTTTAAATCGATTCCAAATCACGTAAGGAGTGGGCGGGTAACTTGAAATTGGCGGGGAATAGCAAGAAATTTGTTCCGCTTTGCAGGGTCCGTTGCAGTAATATATTACTGTAAATTAATTAAACTCACCAAAGTTACTGAGCTAATGGCGCGCGTGACGAATGCAAAGACACTCTCTTAAACTGTTGTCAAATTTGAATTCTTCTTTTAAGGCTTCTAGTTTGACTCTGAAAAAAATTCATTAGAATGGGATTATATATAGGCCTACAGTAACCAGGAGTCATGAGCGTGAAAAAAATTCATTAGAATGGGATTATATATAGGCCTACAGTAACCAGGAGTCATGAGCGCGTGAGTTGCTGTATTATATTTGTAAGTTGACAGAACCGGGAGATATTCTGCCGATGACGTCAGCTAGGCGGCCGACAACGCCGACCACGACCAAGTCAGCCGACAACTGGTATTTATTGATATACCACTAAATATCTTTGGTTTCGTATTGTTTGGGTTTTTTCTAAAATTTTTCGTCGTATCCTGATTGCTATCTGCTTCCACCAATAGTAGACCCATGTGACTGAACAGGATAAAAATACATGTGTACGTATATTTTCTTCCGGGTGCCATGGTGACAACTTCTGTTTCCGTTTACAAGAATTTGTCCTACCACACTAACGCACGTACCCACACACACACACACACACACACACACACACATACACTCACATTAAGTTTACAAGAAATATTTTCGGCACAAATTACCCATCTCGTGACTTATTGATGCTGTACAGTACAGCTCATAAATAAACTAACGTGTGTTCCAAAAACAACACCCCCCCCCCCCCCCAGAAACTTTAATTAGTATGCCTACAATGTTGAACACGATGTAAGGCACGTGCTGTTGGATATGTTGTGTTTAATTTGATTGGAAGCCATTGCTGCCTTAGGCAGCAATGGATTCCAATCAAAACTAAGTCCAAAATATGCCACAGCTTGTCTTATTTTGTTTTGGAAACCTAGTAAGTTATGTATGTGTTGTACTGCCAGTTATGCAATACCCAAAGCGTGTTTTTCTAAGTAATCGTCAGGCGATGTTTCAAATGTTATCGTCGTATCCTGATTGCTATCTGCTTCCACCAATAGTAGACCCATGTGACTGAACAGGATAAAAATACATGTGTACGTATATTTTCATCCGGGTGCCATGGTGAGAACTTCTGTTTCCGTTTGCACGAATTTGTCCTGCCACACTAACGCACGCACCCTCACACACACACACACACACGCTCACTCACATTAAGTTTACAAGAAATATTTTCGGCACAAATTACCCATCTCGTGACATATTGATGCTGCACAGTACAGCTCATAAATAAACTAGTGTGTTCCAAAAACAAACCCCCCAGAAACTTTAATTAGTATGCCTACAATGTTGAACACCGTGTAAGGCACGTGCTGTTGGATATGTTGTGCTTAATTTGATTGGAAGCCATTGCTGCCTTAGGCAGCATTGGATTCCAATCAAAACTAAGACCAAAATATTCCACAGCTTGTCTTATTTTGTTTTGGAGACCTGTCAAGTTATGTATGTGTTGTACTGCCAGTTATGCAATACCCAAAGCGTGTACAATGTAGACCTATTTGCGGGTCTAAACACGAGCTAGATGCGACACTTCCGCTTTGGTTTAAACAGAATTTTATTTTGTTCAATAGGAGCACAGTAAGACATAAGTCTTATACACGTGTCTCCCATACATACAAATACAATACATTAATAAATACATCAAGATGGGATATAATAAAACATAATTAAATAGTAACGCTTCCGCTTTATCTATATCCTGACTTGATTGGACAGCGAATCAGCCAGGTTCGTTTGTAATTAATGAGTGTAAATTTGTTGATCCTGTCCCGGTAATTTACTCCCTACGCCGGATTAAGTCTACCACGCCCGTGACTTTGAGCAACGATACGACGTGTAGCGGTCACGTTGACCCTCTAACCACTCAAACTGGTAAAAACCCCAACCTCTGCACTGATCATGATAAATGTCCATTTGTAGACCAAGAGAAGACTATTTTTGAAAGATTATCAGTGGAATTACTGGCTCGATAACCGAGCCAGTCATTCCAGGGATACGATTTCAGCAAATACTTTTCTCTAGGTCTGAAATTGGACAATTTAAACATTCTTGACCAGATTTGAGGCTTAAATGGTTAAATCCGAATCAACAAATATCAGTTGCGGAATTTGGAGGGGTGGGTTTTTCGGGTTCAAATAGTTAAAAGAAACCCCAAATCCCAGAAAATTCCAAGGGAGTTAACTCTTTAAAATTTGTCCATTCAAATACAGTTATATAGTACGTAAAAAAATTTAACAGCCCTGCCGGTGCGTGCGTGCGTGCGTGCTCCTGCCCCCCCCCCCCCCCCGCCCCGAGTGCAACACCGCCCCACCCCTTAGATTCTCCACTGTGTACGCGTGCCTGAGCGTAATCAATCGGTCATCCGTATATATCCAAGATGCGGGCACAGGGGAGGAGATTATCACGATTAAGGTGTCGGTAAATATATTGTTTACAGGTGAGCGTGCTCTGTAGATGAGGTCTACTACTCTACATTTAGATTACACGTGTCTGCCATCTTGTTATTTATACAGGTGCCCATTTCTACCTACAACAACAGCTTGCAGTCGAATTAGTTTCAAAATATTCAACAGTGTCATTATATAATGGATGAATCCAGGCTTAGTTATGCCCCGTCCCATCTCTAGCTAAGCTCAATTAACACACGTTTTGCCCGTGTTACGACCGGTCGTTCCCGGCACTCCATGAATCTTAATTTCTAGGAAACTATACAGATAAGCTGCTGAATATTTTGAAATTAATTTGATTGAACGCTGTTGCTAACTATGGTAGCAACAGCGCCTAGTCAAATTAGTTTCAAAATCTTCAATATCCTTTCAAGGGTTAAATGGTTAACGGACTTAGATGTTGTAAGGCCAGTTTGACATTGAAATGGAATTTCCGAATAGCCGTAATGTAGGTATTTAGTACTGATTATAACGGAAAGGTTAGCGAATGGAATGTAGGTTTTCTAATTCGTCCGTATTTGCATACGCTGAAATATTCGCGTATTAACCTTTTAACCATCGAATTTGTTCCTAAAATTTCAATTTCTCATATAAAATGGCCATGTGTATGATTACTGTATTCTGCGGCTGTAGTAGTAGAAACATCCTACAGCTGCAATCAGTCCTTCTTCGCTTTTGCCCACTGTGTCTTGTCCTCAGCCGAAATCATTAGCTTCCTCAGGTCCATTCTTGACTTGAGTGTACCGAGTCCTGCTTTCGTGAGATCACCTCGTAGCACGCTTATCAGATGTATGCAATGACGCCCTCTCCTGAATTTGTATTTGCTGTGCAGCATCGTCCAGGTTTGAAGCCACGTTGACATGATTCGACGAAGTCCTCGATCCTTTCTCGGATGCGGCACAGAGTAACATGGGCTAGGACATTTAGTATGCTGTTGAGTAGCACAATGGGCCGCGGATTGGCTGGGAGTTGGTGTGGGGGGGGGGGGGGGCGGGGTGCATGGCGGCTTCTTGGGCTTGGGTAATGTGATAAGGGTGCCTTGGACCACAGCGTCGATGGGAATGGTATGCATATTTTTTGAAAATTTACCATTAGAATGACTGGCTCGGTCATCGAGCCTGTCATTCCAGTGGTACATTTTCAAAAATAGTCTTCTCTTGGTCTGCAAATGGACATTTCTCAAGACCACTGCAGAAGCCGTGTTGGCTGATGTAAGAGTTAAAGGGTTAAGTAGGAATAATATGCATATCCTTTGCTCTAATTTCGAATTCTAAATTTATATTGCCGACAAAATTAAACCCAAGAGCACTCATACGAACTTAATCCAATAAATCTGATGCTTTTCGAAATGTTGTTTGTACTCCAACATGAGAAGCAACATACACAGATAGGATAAAGATATAATTATTTTTTAATCTTCCCGAAAGAGGGCACTCAAAATGCTAAAATATACACACCCCCGTCTAACCGCGCGTAGCTGGATGATTAATCATAAATAGTCAACCGCATATACGACGTTGATGATACATATTGCCACAAGGCATCCTGCATAGCGCGCTCTTAAAAAACGTTGATTCAGCATTAATTACTCTAGTGACAGGCAATCTAAAAATAGAGGCGTGACTTCTACGAGAACTAAAACGTTGATTCAGCATTAATTACTCTAGTGACAGGCAATCTAAAAATAGAGGCGTGACTTCTACGAGAACTTTTCTCGATCTCTAATCGAAGGAGATCTCGCGAGATACGAATGTAGTGACAGTCTATCGGCCGCCTATACACCACGTGCCCCCCGGGCTACTATGGTAAAGCGGTCACGGTGTACACCAGTAGTAGTTTGTTTCCACAATAGAGCATCGGTCCTTGAGTGTACAGTGGTACAATTATTATTGGCGGATAACTAGGAAAACATGATTGCGCAGACTCACACACATGTGCATGCACACACACACACACACACACACACGGGCGCGCGCCTACGCCCGCACACACACACACACACACACGCACACACCCAACCACCCACCGGCACACACCCAACCACCCACCGGCACGCACGCACGCACGCACGCACGCACGCACGCACGCACGCACGCACGCACGCACGCACGCACGCACGCACGCACGCACGCACGCACGCACGCACGCACGCACGCACGCACGCACGCACGCACGCACGCACGCACGCACGCACGCACGCACGCACGCACGCACGCACGCACGCACGCACGCACGCACGCACGCACGCACGCACGCACGCACGCACGCACGCACGCACGCACGCACGCACGCACGCACGCACGCACGCACGCACGCACGCACGCACGCACGCACGCACGCACGCACGCACGCACGCACGCACGCACGCACGCACGCACGCACGCACGCACGCACGCACGCACGCACGCACGCACGCACGCACGCACGCACGCACGCACGCACGCACGCACGCACGCACGCACGCACGCACGCACGCACGCACGCACGCACGCACGCACGCACGCACGCAGGCAGGCAGGCAGGCACGCCATTCACTCACTTAAATACTTGAATATACATACACATACACTTATACATATATGCGTAAATATATAATCATTGTAAATAAAATATAATATAAACATCAATGTAAATGTATAAATTGCGCGAAGTTTACAGGTTCATTTACATAAAGGTGTAATTAATGCATTCATGATTGGACATCAGAACGTAAAATGACAATGTGGCAATAATAAACATAAACACTTTGACATCCGCTTAACAACTTACTAATGTGTGTGTTTGGGTATTTCGAACTTGCATGAAATTGAAGATACTGATATGCATAAGCCATTAAGAGACGGGATGAGGCTAGACCAAATTTAATTTTCTCACAAAAATGTCCATCTGCAGGCCAAGAGAATGCTATCCCCTAATATTCACAACTGGAATATCCGGCCCGGTTATCGGGTCGGTCATTCCAGTGGGGAACCCGAAACACAGTTATATCTCTGGCCCGGAAAAGGGCACTTCTGAAGCCAGTGCAATAGCCATTGCGCAAGACCATCTCGCTTCATTTCCTACCAAAAAACAAAACGAAAGAGAAACGAGGAGGGTGGCCCAGCTCATACATTCCATAGTAGTTCCATTAAAACCCCCGGAGCCCGAATCCATTGGAAAAACTACACATTTTCAAAGCGGTCTATAAAGATATATCTATCACCTATATTCAAACTAGTATCAAACACTGTCATGTTGAAGATTTTGGATCTTCGGTTGAAATAACTTCTTACTAACTTGGTCGGTGGTCCCGCTTCGGCACCGGTAGCAAAGATGGAGTGTTGCTGCGACAACACACTAGCCGATGTCGGAGAAGGATGAAGGCAGTCCGGCTCGCCTCGTCTGACAGATGGTAGGTGACGATATTTAATGTTGACTGCTGGGCCTATCTGACGTGATGTTCCTCAGGTAAGGACTGGAGGTTTCCTCCAGCTCAAGACTAGGTTCCTAATCTAATAAACGTAATCAACGCCGAACTTACATATACGTAAGTTTAAACTTTTATTTTACAAATATACAAGTTTTTAAAGCAAGGAGCAAAATAGCTCATAAATCCACACTTGGTACAATTGATGTACAATACTAATCAGCGACTAATCTAATTCTAAGTACAATCAGAGCTTCGTTATGCTAAGCAATAGCTCACTGTGCTGAACGTCAGCGTGACGTTCAGGATTCACGGTGGTGAATTGAATAATCTATAAGTCTAAAATTCTGACGTATATACAATTTATCTTGGCACCCTAGCCAAGTTCTATATCTATCATAATAATTAGATTCTTCCTGAATCCTTTAAATGACTCTTCTAGGTATGCTATAAGCACAGCTTGATTGGCCCGGACCATCAGTCCACCAATCAACTTCTGCTTATTTCTTCCTAGAAGTTTCTACCTAACAAACGTTGGTCGTTCTGACCAATCAACGATCCTTTCATTTCGTTGTTGGATGTAAAACCTATTCTATTTAATTCTTTGCTACAGAGTTTGATCGACCCTGATTGATTATGACGTCATCCTGACCAATCAAACTCTGTGCAATTCTTCTATGGAGATGATGCCTCACATAGACAAAGCGGTGGTAGCTGGTTCTGATTTGATGCGATCTGTCAGCTAGCTAACAACATTACGGAATGTGTTATTGTTGCATGCCATTGTATGAGTGACATATAGTTGATATACACATTTCGATTATGTTATTAATTCCTACAGGACGCTACAATGTCCGTGTCCTGTCCATTGCCTAACGTGAATAAGCCTGTAGAATGCTAGAGTTAATAGGCACATGAGCTGTATGATCGCATTGCCAGCTGATGTTGTTCTATTCTCATGTGAGAATCTAGAATACCTACGTCATCAACTAAGTCCCTTTGTCACGTCCGATTCCAGTGATTCTTATACCTTGATTATTTTCCAAACTATCGATCCAACCGACTGCTGAATATCATAAAAGTGTATGCCGACTGAACAGCAACAACTTTCATCTAAACTATTTCCAGATACACATCAACTCAGAACCGTGGGACTCATTCCAATCAACTCGACTATTTCAATTTGATGATAAAACTGTATCCAACAATCTTGAGTGTGCTATATTCACACACCATCCGAATATCCTCAGCACCAGCTGATGTCGACTAGCCGATGTAATAATAATAAACTAAATATTGAAAGTATAAAGTCAACCTGGTATTTTCAAATCATAAATATCTCTTAGGACTTACTCGCATATATAAGACATCTAGCGGGGTCATGACTTCCCACAAGACAATATCATATCTACACATGCCCATCAACCAAAGTTAGTTAACCGTCTCTTACGGCCTTAAGAGAGTGTTCACTAACTCGTTGTACAACATCAACAACAAAACCGCACTATATCAGGGCTGTTAATATCAAAACACAATCCTAAAATAAAACGAGTGTAACAGTTAATCAGTAACCCTACTGACAAACAATCTAGACAGTGAATCAAATTAAATACGTTCAATGCGATAATGTAATTAAGCAATTAATCAAATAAACTATCACTAAACAGTAGAAAGTAATAACCAATTACTATAGCTCAATAGTTAAATAAACAGCAATACGAAAACAGTACGATAATAGTCCGATAATATTACGATCATTCATGATCATAACATATACGATATATTATAAGTCCTCACAATCCATTTGAATAGAATTCATATCCACATCCACCCAGCCATCAGCCGTGGGGTCGATCTCAGTCCTGGAGTTATCGTTAGTCGATGACCCCCCGTTAGGCATCCTCGATGGAATTCGCAGCGCTGCAGGCAGCTGCGGCCGTCAGATCTGAGCGGACCTGGTCTCCGGAATCCTTGCTGCACGTGGCTTTCGTGTGAAGCACATCCACATGCAGTGCAGGATTCCACACTTATATAAAATAAATAACACAACGAGAATTACGACGACAGAAGCCGTCGAATATGAAAACAGAGATCGTACATTGATGCCATCGACCATCGCTGGGTCGATTTCTGATAGTGGTGCTAAGGGCACATATTTTGTTTTCCGTAAATGGTCCCGTTTCTCAACCTTAAGATGGTTCACAATCAAGGACTGGTTTAACACACCGGCCACATCCAGTCTTGGGACATCTACCGCTAGGCTGATCCGACTATAAGACCTCCTGTAAGTTTGTATAGGTTCGAATCGCCAGCCTTTCCCACTATAGTCACATTCACTCGACATCAACGTATCCATTAGATACATCACATCGGTCCATCAATAATCCTCCACAGTGTACCTCTATCTGTTCACCAAATGTTTGCAACACAACTCCAATTTCCTTATGTGCGAACAATTTACTAGATGTTTCGTTGGACTCAGACAACTCGACCAAGTCAAGAGACTTACATAATACCATACTGTTGCTATGGTCTGTATTCCCACTCACCTCCAGCGAGATTATGATAATTATCTGAAAATTTCCCATTTATGGGTACCCGCTTCGCTGTGGATAACATCATTACCCACGGGTAATATAACCACAATTGCATCTTCACAATGGATAAAACGGAGGCGGTGATGTGCAACATTCTGGTTACGGTTGCATAGTCATCTACTTTAATAAATTTACTTAATATAGTCCTATCTCTTCCATAAAGTATATGTACGAAAACTACTACTAACACAAAAATTCTAAATATATTCATCGTTCAATTTTGAAACGCAAACCCAAAATTTTCAATGTTACTCAATAAGTGCGTTGTTACTATTACAGCAACTAAGCAGAGATTAAAATTATCTCATGCTATGCCGCTCTATAACGGCTTCAATACAGTTGACAAAGTCATCATATACAGATCGGCCAAATGCACCAATCCTAGCGCGCGCTGTCTGAGCTGAACTCAGGAGCATGACTGCGCTTGCGCAGATAGTAAGGGTGTGATGGAAGTGTTTCCATTGGCTCAATGGCAGGCTCGGGTACATCCTCCGAGGTGTCCATCATTACAGTACAAGGAGTCTCTGATGTTTCCATCGGTGACTCATACTTTGGATCGTTACTTGTACCAGGTCGATCTACTTCCATGTCGACCACCTTACCCACCTTATGCACCTTTGGTTCCCAAGTAGAAGTTGGTTGCTTTCTATGAGCTACTTTACAAGGTGTTGAATCAGAGTCGGGTACCGGCAAAGGTACAGACTCGGATAATGGTACAATTCTTGGATGATGGCTGGCTTTCATACCTTTTGCAGGGTTATGAATAGGGCATGGTCTTACTTTGTCCCAGCACATCTCTGAGTCGACTACACATAACTTGGATATGTTAAGCACGCGTACCTTCCCAGACCTTTGATGGCGGACATGGGCCACGGGTCCATTGATCTTAAAGATCTCATATTCAGGGTCACTGCGAGAGGTCAACTTCATCCTCTCCAGCTTTTACAACCACTGAATCGCCAACCTTAAACTCACCAGCGTTTGCACGCTTGTTGATCTGTTCTCAGTGTACTTCTCGAGACTTGGCCGTTTCTCCTCGAGCACACAGTAAAGCATTATTGAGACATGTTAGTCTCACCAAGATCATGCGAAGCATCGAGTGGATTAGCAAACGGAAGTCTTGCACTTCGACCATACGTCAGATAGAATGGCATATATCCTGTCGTGGAGTAACGAGTGTTGCGGTATGCTGTTAAAGCTGCGCCCAACTCATCCTCCCATGCACGAGATTCGTTGTTCACACCTTTCTGGATCAGTTCTTTAAGAGTGCGATTGAACCTCTCAGTACATCCGTTAGTTTGTGGATGATATGGACTTGATCGTCTATGATCAATACCATGTTCGTGGAATCGCTGCTCCAAAGAATTTGAACAGAATTCTTTACCCTGATCTGTAATCAGAATGTCAGGGACACCATGACGAGCGACATACTCATTGAAGAATTTATCCTCAACATTCTGAGATGTCTTAGCTGCAATGGGATATGCTTCTGCCCACGCATAACAGTGATCAATCACCGTCATAATGTAATTATTACCTTTGCTCGGCTCTAAAAGTGGACCAATCAAATCCATACCAATTATCTGACTTGGATAACTGGCCATTGGCATCTCACTATACTTAGGTCGAGTAGTGACAGGTCGGTTGACCTGGCACGTCGTACACGTTTCAAGCATACATACCACATCTTTTCTCAAAGATGTCCAGACAAAAGAATCTCTTACCATACCGATGGTCTTCTTCAGACCTTGGTGACCAGCTCGTTCATGAGCCTTCCAGAGCACTTTCTCACGGAACAGGGTAGGTAGTAAGATCCTGGGGTCCTCAGCGTCCAATGCTGAAGGTGGAATTAAAGAATACAATATGCCATTATTTACCATGTACTCCTCCGGTGTATTCTTAAATAACTACGGGTATTCTATGGTTTGTTCGGCACATAATTCCTGGTACGGTATGTCATATACCTCTAAAGGAACGTGAGGTAAGGCGCCTTCGTCTACCTCAGGTATGACGTAATCGCCAGTGTCCAACGTGGCAACATGTCCGCTCGAATATTCTTCGAGCCTTGGATGCATTCTATCTTACATCCGTACTCTGCAATCAGTACTGCCCAGCGCTGCACTTTTGTGTTCTTAACCTCTCCCACAAACAAGCTCTTTAGGGGTTTGTGGTCAGTATACACGGTAAACTGCGCACCAAATAGATAAGGCCTAAGCTTCTTTAATGCATATATCACAGCATAAGCTTCCTTTTCTATTACGGGCCAATTCAACTGCCTGTCTTTAAGAGTAGAGCTAACATACTGTATGACACACTCTATACCCTTATCATCAACTTGTACTAGTATCGCACCTATTGCATAACTAGACGCATCAGTATATAATCTATACGGGGCATTCAAATTCGGATAAGTGAGTATGGTCTCACTACACAGCAAGTTCTTCAATTTCTCAAACACTTGCTGTTCGTGCTTACCCCATTCAAACCTCTTATACTACTTTGTTAATTCTATCAGAGGCGTGGCAATTTCGGCATAGCCTCTTACACAAGATCGGTAATAACCTGTAGCTCCGAGAAAACTACGCACTTCACCCACATCTCGGGGTGGTGACATTTCTCGTATGAATTTGACTCTGTGGAGTTACATCTTGCGCAGAAATGTGGTACCCTAACAAGTCAACAGACTTACTGGCAAAGTCACATTTCTTTTTCTTCAATTGTAAATTATATTCCTGAATCTTGCGCATGACCAGGCGCAAATGATGTGCGTGTCCCACCGGATTTCGTGAATATACGACTATATCGTCGACGAAAACATGCACATATTTTCCTACATTATCTCGGAAAATGTCATTCATTGCCCTCTGAAATACGGCACCTGAGTTTAAAAAACCAAAAGGCATCTGAATCCATTCAAAAAGACCTTCACTGCAAACGAACGCTGTTTTCTCGATGTCTTGGCTGGCCATGGGTATCTGCCAATAGCCGGACTTCAAGTCCATCGTAGAAAATATCGTTACGCCTCTCATGGAATCAAATATGTCGGATATGTTTGGTAACGGATAACTGTCCTTATGGCACACAGAATTTAATTTCCTATAGTCAACACAAAATCTGGTGTCACCGTCCTTTTTCAGTACCAGAGTTATGGGTGATGCCCAGGTTGATGACGATGGTCTTATGACGCCCGCAGCTAGCATTTCTTTAACTTGGTTCTTGACCAAATATTGCTTAGCCAACGGTAAACGGTAGGCCTTCTGTCTCATAGGAGGAGGATCTCCTGTCGGAACAGTGCATTTCACCTTGGGTACACATCCTAATGTAGTTGGACGAGCCGTATCAAAATTATTGGCAAAGTCACTCAGTACTTTGTCAATAACTGCATATCCGGTCGTTTCTTTGCAACTAGCATACACATAGTCATTTCGACTTCTATACAGAATTCTAAATGGGTATACTCGACCAAACCATACCACTTCTTTGGTCTTGTAGTCAATCTTTGCATTTCCCATAGATTAACCATTCATGCCTCATGCTTCCCACGATCATATTTGGAATAGGCCGGGCATCATTGAATTTAATTTGGGTCTCCCCCAAAACATTTGTCTTTGAACCATTAATGGCTAACAAAGTTTTAGCCCTTTTCAATGGACGAGCATTCAAGATGCTCTTCCATATATCCTTCCTGACAGGGGAAATACTTGCACCAGTATCAACTAAAGCATCAACGTACTCACCCCTGTCCATTCGACTGCTCAGTTCCATTTCGAGCCGGATAAGGAACCGTTCAGTCATCACTGGTTCCCTCCGAACTCATTTAACGGGCTTCGCCGTCCACTCACGACTTCGGCATATGATCTCCTCTGGCCAGATGAGTCCCCTCCGAAACCGTAAGAATAACGGCCATACTCATCCATGCCTTCATCGGTCAGCATGAACCCATCGCGGCCCTCATACTCCTTATCACGATTCATATGGTTGGCTAAATCGCATTGAGTGTTCCTCGAATACGCACTTGCTGTTGGTTCACGTCAGGAGTCGTACGAATTACAATCGTCATATTGGCTATGACGATCCACTTCATCGATTTGCATCGGCGACTCCTGTCTAAAACCATCATTGTCCAGTCATCTCGGTCGCTTCATGGCACGCTGCTGCGGTGGTGCCTGTTGGTTTAAGGGGCAGTCACTCTGGTAGTGACCAATCCTATCACAACGAAAGCATGTTACCTGACGCTTTGGTGGAGAAGGTGTTGTTGCCGCCATACCGCAATCCTGCACAAAATGTCCCACTCTTCCACAGTTAAAGCATTTCATCGGCCTCTGCTGTGGTTTTTGCATATGTGAGCTACGGGATGCTACCCACGCAGGCTGCACCGCTTGTGGGCAATTATGCTTGTAGTGACCTGTTCGGCCACAGTTGAATCACGTAACCTCCCATCTCTTAGGGGCTGCTTTTGATGTCGTCTTCACCTTCTGAGGTTGTCGCGGTTTAGGTGGTGTTCGTTAAATTGAGGGTCAAGCTGCAGTTTCGTTCTGTAAACCCTCGATTGCACCACACAACTTCTCGATCAATCGGGTTTGCTGAGAAAACTGTCTTTTCATACTATTAATCACTTCCCAAATTCCCTTTCCCTCTTCATGGTCAATTACATCAACTTCCATTTCCTGTACATGACGAGGTGAGATATTCATAGCCTGAAGAAGGTCGTTGCATCCCTCCTCATCTTCCGTCATCCCCATCCTGCTGTCAGTGTCTTGATCTTTTTCCTCACTATCCTTCGTCCCATACCCTGATCCTTTAGGCCTCAGATATATGATGCCAATATTACCCGTTGGCTGTCTGGGTTCTGGGTAGTATAGGCCCAATTGGATAGATCTTTATACCTTCGATTAAAAGATATAATTGTCTCAATCCGATGCTGCCTCACAGCTTCAAGATCGTATTTCACACTTTCATCCTCGTTCGCTGACACGAAATTTAGGGTGATGAATGCCCCAAGTTTCTCGTAGGTGACTTCATTCCTTACCTTCCCAACTACATATTCATCGACCGCCTTAGATAACTGTCCATGCGCCGCCTTTTGTGACAATGTACACAGGCGTGCCATCCAGGTTACCCTTGGTCGCCTCCCATACCCTCCTAGTCTCATCTAGGAATTGCCGTACTTCTTCTGGTAGCAGCCCATCGCATGGTTTAATTTGCTGATGAGCTCTCTCACCTCCTGCTGGTACACTCGATTTTGCTCTCGTCGGTCCTCCTCTCGTGTAATGGTGTAGGCCATAGAATTACCCAACGTCTCCATCACCTCAACAGTTTCCTGTCGGAGCTGTTGTTGGGGACCGGTTGGAGTTGGTCTCGGTTCCAGCGCAGGCAGAATTGGATCTAACGTACGACGACTCGCCATCTCACGCTAACACAATGTAATATTTATGATAAATAAAGTTCCGAATTACTGGTAGTACAATTGTACTACCACACGTTTCAGTCTTGGTTGCTCTTCACAACGAATGTCAGTCACAATTTTCACAATAGTATTCTCGTGATACTCACGATGCTGTACTACTACACTTGGATGTTCAGAAATCTTTAATAGATCTATAAAGTTATGCACCCTATCATTAATGTCATTCAAAACGGAAATTACAGGCCTTACTGGCAGAGTACTCATATTTTAAAAATGTACTTACATAATCACTGATTCGCACTCCCGGATGAATAACAATATACGAACGAATTTACTAATACTGATACAATGATACTGAATCCTAATCCAATCCTGACAGGCTCGCCAATGAAGATTTTGGATCTTTGGTTGAAATAACTTCTTACTAACTTCGTCGGTGGTCCCACTTCGGCGCCGGTAGCAAAGATGGAGTGTTGCTGCGACAACACACTAGCCGATGTCGGAGAAGGATGAAGGCAGTCCGGCTCGCCTCGTCTGACAGATGGTAGGTGACGATATTTAATGTTGACTGCTGGGCCTATCTGACGTGATGTTCCTCAGGTAAGGACTGGAGGTTTCCTCCAGCTCAAGACTAGGTTCCTAATCTAATAAACTTAATCAACGCCGAACTTACATATACGTAAGTTTAAACTTTTATTTTACAAATATACAAGTTTTTAAAGCAAGGAGCAAAATAGCTCATAAATCCACACTTGGTACAATTGATGTACAATACTAATCAGCGACTAATCTAATTCTAAGTACAATCAGAGCTTCGTTATGCTAAGCAATAGCTCACTGTGCTGAACGTCAGCGTGACGTTCAGGATTCACGGTGGTGAATTGAATAATCTATAAGTCTAAAATTCTGACTTATATACAATTTATCTTGGCACCATAGCCAAGTTCTATATCTATCATAATAATTAGATTCTTCCTGAATCCTTTAAATGACTCTTCTAGGTATGCTATAAGCACAGCTTGATTGGCCCGGACCATCAGTCCACCATCAACTTCTGCTTATTTCCTCCTAGAAGTTTCTACCTAACAAACGTTGGTCGTTCTGACCAATCAACGATCCTTTCATTTCGTTGTTGGATGTAAAACCTATTCTATTTAATTCTTTGGTACAGAGTTTGATCGACGCTCATTGATTATGACGTCATCCTGACCAATCAAACTCTGTGCAATTCTTCTATGGAGATGATGCCTCACATAGACAAAGTGGTGGTAGCTGGTTCTGATTTGATGCGATCTGTCAGCTAACTAACAACATTACGGAATGTGTTGTTGTTGCATGCCATTGTATGCGTGACATATAGTTGATATACAAATTTCGATTATGTTATTAATTCCTACAGGACGCTACAATGTCCGTGTCCTGTCCATTGCCTAACGTGAATAAGCTTGTAGAATTCTAGAGTTAATAGGCACATGAGCTGTATGATCTCATTGCCAGCTGATGTTGTTCTATTCTCATGTGAGAATCTAGAATGCCTACGTCATCAACTAAGTCCCTTTGTCACGTCCGATTCCAGTGATTCTTATACCATGATTATTTTCCAAACTATCGATCCAACCGACTGCTGAATATCATAAAAGTGTATGCCGACTGAACAGCAACAACTTTCATCTAAACTATTTCCAGATACCCATCAACTCAGAACCGTGGGACTCATTCCAATCAACTCGACTATTTCAATTTGATGATAAAACTTTATCCAACAATCTTGAGTGTGCTATATTCACACACCATCCGAATATCATCAGCACCAGCTGATGTCGACTAGCCGATGTAATAATAATAAACTAAATATTGAAAGTATAAAGTCAACCGGTCAAATCATAAATTTCTCTTAGGACTTACTCGCATATATAAGACGTCTAGCGGGGTCATGACTTCCCACAAGACAATCCCATATCTACAATGTGTTTACCCCCACCCCACCCTCATTAAATTCTCACCCACCCCACCACATTCCTCCATACACGCACACGCATACACACACGAACGCGTACATGTACACGCACCAACAAGCACCCCCAAGCACAAGACTGGAGAAAATACTCGTGATAAAATGTCCCCTCGTATTTTAAAGGCATGATATGAAAAAGCTGATAATTTTCGCCTAACAGGTATATTATAACACTTAAGCAGTTCAGTTAGTTTGAAAACACTAGGTCTCTTATAATAAATGGGTTTGATATGGGTTTTGCGTAGATTAGAATACATTGGGCATATTAGTATAAAATTATATTCATCTTCTATGTCATCCTCATCTACCTGTCTCAATATGGAGCGTGTACGAGGCGGTTCTGAGCCTAGTAAGAGCATATCGATGTCTGATATTTTTACGTTATCTAAATAACATTTATAAATTAATGTATCACCAAAGTAATTGTATAACTTGGTCTTGCTATTTAATCCCAGGTTTCCCCAATATTCTTGTAATTAAATATTGTACGCCATTTGTTTATATTGTAAGATGAATTCGTTTTTGCTCACATTTCTACCTTGTGAAAACCAGACATCATTACCCCCCCCCCTCCCCCCCCCCCCCGCCTCGCTAGCATATCCTGTAGTTTGCTCACCCGTTTATTACAATGATTATTTGCCTCCCAATCCCTCCGTAAAACATCAGACACATTTCTTGCAAGCTTATTTTGCTGACAATTTAATATTTTAAGCCAGTATTTCAGCATCCTAAATTCGCTAGTCAGAATCAACGGTACTCTTCTTAATTCACCGTAGACAAAACTGGTAGATGTATTTTGTTTGGCATTAAGTAGCTGCTTACAGAACCTTAAATGACATTTCTCAATATCATGGCCTGCATGCCACCCCCCCCCCCCAAACTTCGCTAGCGTAACATAGAATTGGTAAAATTAATTTGTCGAATAAAGTACAGAGATGACTGGGCGTTAAATTTACGAATTTCAGTGCAAATATTGCTTTCTGGGCCTGTTCTCTCAGACACCTTTGTGCTAAGGGAAAAGAACCTGTTGAACTAAAAGATATATACCCAGATAATTAAATTCACTTACCACTTCATTTTCGTTTGATCCATAGTAAAAATTTTCCCCTTGACCTAAACCACCACCCCGTCTAAAAAAACACTGCCTTAGTTTTCTCGGTGTTTACCGCAAGTTGCTATTTCTTACAGTAATCCGATAAAATATGTCACCCTTTTTCTATGTCTGTAATTGTTTCTGCCATTATGACTATATCATCCGCAAATAAAATGAGAAACAATTTAAGCAAGTTTATATCTGCCCCATCTGCCCCTCCTCAAATAAGGTCCTCCTCTAGATCATTTACATACATAGCGAAAAGAAAAGGTAATAATCTCTCCCCTTGACGTATCCCAGTGCTGCATTCTAATCTGTCTTCAGATATTTCGGAATTTACTTGCAAGCATGTCTTTACGTTTTTATTTATTGACATTATAATATTAATTATGTCGTCGTCTTCGTCGGCGTCGTTTGCTTGCTTGATGACATATCTTTTATTTTGTTTTTAACACTGAACAATTATCTGTTCTTTTCTCGGAATGCAATACAAGTTTACATAATCGACTTAAAACAGGTTCGTTGCATAGTTGGAATAGACCTTTAATTTTGTCTTCTGTATAATTTCTCTTATAATAGTCAGGTACAAATGTCATCCTTTCTGTTTCATATCTCGGGCATACGAAGAGGAAGCGTATTTCATCTTCTACGACATTGCATAGTTCGCATACCCTCTCCGTTCTATCGATTCCCACACAGCGTTTGGCTTCTATTGCTAAGTGATGGTTGAGTGTTCTGAAATGGCATAATAGTAGAGCTTCTCTAGTGTCTAATTTCTTTAGGTATGTTTCAAATTTAAATTCCTGTTTTATTAGTGCGTAAAATGTCAACCTATTTGAAACGTTAATATCATGTTTCCCCTTGTCCATAAATATATTCTCTAAGCATTGGCTGGTTCGTTTTAACAAGTTCCTTCTGGTTAATATCTTCTAAGCTAAACACATTACCTTGTCCCGTTGAGTCAAGAATCATTTTAATATTATTTGTCCACTTGATCTGTTTATTATGAAGAATGCTGAATTTTATTTACTCTGTTTGTTTTCTTATCAATATTAGGCCTACTTATCTTTATTGCCATTGTAAATAGAGTTACTGCCTGTTCTATAGTGCCCTCGTCTAACATAACTTCATTAGCTAATACGCTATTCATATTAAAAAGTAGTTCCTGAACTTCACTCGATAGAATATTAGCCCTATACTCACCCGGGTTATCAGATTTCCATATGTATTTTATTGCAAGCCCTCCCCTATGCCAAAAGGTCCTGGTTTCGAATCCCACCGCTACCCGATAACCACCGAAAGTACGAAACTTGTGGTGAAGTAGATTAGTGGCATCGTGTTCTAATTATCCCAGTAATCGCAATTCGATAATACCACAAAATTACGTATATACCTCTGTACATGAAATTCCTGGATATGTCGCTGGGACATAATATTCTTGAACGTAAGATCTTTTGACCACCAGTTTGCAGCCTCTATTTTAACACTTTCAAAATTCCAGAAACTGTCCATTTGCAGAGGAAGAGAAGACAATTTTTTAAACTTTATCACTGGAATGACTGGCTCGAGGACCGAGCCAGTCATTCCAGTGATAAAGTTTCAAAAATTGTCTTCTCATGGTTTACGAATAAACATATCACAAGACCACTGCGAACTCAGTTTTTGACGCGTGAGTGCTAAAAGTTTGGTGTGTAGCTGTGGATAGTACAGGGTGCGAATTATTTCTGTACATATTCTTTAATGCTCTTGGACACTAGATCCGCACAACAAACAGTACTTATTGAATTAATTCTGTTAACGAGAAATTCATTTGCATCTTGTCAAGTCCATTGTCGCAAAAACACCAAAGCAGAAAGCACGTACTGGGTGATAAGGTCGAACATTCAATCATCCAATGATCATGTTGTTACATCATGTGATATCCGGGTACGTGATACAACAAATGAATAAAATAAAGCAATTATTCAATTATTTCCACTTATGAGACTTTAGCTTCCACGATCGACTTCCCACATTTGATGACATTATCCTAATTAGTAGGCGACACTATGTATGTTTTAGCTCCCGGTAGCTTTGTGTGTCAAAAAATTATTTTGGGGCTTATTTTGTTCATCATTAACTACAGAATCCAAAAAATTGGGTGTCATATTTTCTTACCAATGTTAATGTAAATATGGCTGAAATACCGTAAATCAGTTAAATCAGCGTTTTTTTCGATGATGTCTGAGGCCGTGTTCCCACTAGAGACTTAATCCGAAATATCGCCATTCTTAAGTATGGCATCATTCCCGATTAACTCTCTAGTGAGAACACTGCTTAAGATAACCTAATAGGTTATGTAGAGAAGTTGACAAAACTTGGCATAGATGTTTAGATCAACATCCCAACAAATTAGAAACAATTTGACGTAGGCAAACACTATCCGCTTAAAAATATAGACATCTTACCGTAAAAATACAACAACAGTTTTCTTTTTTTTGTATGTTAAAAGAGGAAACTAATTTGGAAAGGAATTTAACAGAAGCTGACCATCACCCTGCCCCTACAGTTGTAGGTCTATCTAGAAGTATAATATGAAAGTAGTATAGTAACATAATGCATGAGAAAGCGATGTTTAACACTTTCAGTCATGTAGGCTAGGATATTGTGATTGGTATTTGGTATTTGGTATTTACTGCCTAGATCAGTAATACTTTCACCGTGAATTGTTTTTTAAATATTAAGATTTTTTCTGTATTGTTGCCTCCTAATCATAATACCATGCTATCGGGAATGAAAGGGTTATGTCCTGAAAGGTATCAAAATACTACTTGATATATCAATTAAACATTTTGATGGTCAATATTTTTCACGATGTTTTAATTTTAAAAGACCACTTGGGCTTGGCCATTAAAGGGGTAATGGGAAGAAGAAAAAAAAGGTTTTTAAGTGTCTATCTGCAGGCCGAGAGAAAAGCATTTTTGAAAATTTACTACTAGAATAACGGGTTCGGTTACCGAGCCAGCCATTCTAGTGGTAAATATTAAAACTTAATCTTCTCTAGACCTTTTAAATAGGCATGTCTGAAAGCCACTGCAGAGTAGTTTTTGGTCAGTTTTGACCATCAAAGGATTAAGTTGCCACAACATGGGGTTAAATGTTATACATTCAAACCCGACTTTAGCTACCACCTGTTGTCATATGACGTCATAATCAGCTAAGCGGCGTATAGGATGACGTCATAATCATTAAATCATATATGATTCTGTTTGGCCCGTCTTTAACACGTAATAGTCCGATACGTTGTACGAATTGTATGTTTTTGCTGTTTAATTAATATTCTGTGGAATATTTTGAAACTAATTTGACTGGACGCTGTTGCTGCCATAGGCAGCAACAGCGCCCAGTCAAATTAGTTACAAAATATTCAACAGCTAACCATTATAGTTTCCAGGAAATTGATATCCAGGGTATCGATCGATCCCAGCAGAGCGAAGTGTGGGTGGAGCTTACCTAGAGGTGGGTGAGGCATAGATAAAACTGGAAAGGTCCATTAAAGGGATTGTCCACTGGGGGATTTTGTGCATCTGGCGTAAAGTACTAATTCTCCGTATTAATTTAAGACCAAGAGCACAATTTTATGTCAACAAATAAAAAAGATACCCTCAATTTAAATGTGTAAAGTAACCAGTAGAGAGAGGCACCATTTTGGACAAGCGGCTGACGTCACAGACACACCAACTCTCTTTGTCCTATCGAGGATAGCCGTAACCAGGGGAGGTAAATCTAGCATCTCGTGGATAATCAGCATATTGGCTAAACAACTGACACTTTGTCACAGTGTTTGGCGGAAATTAAAGTGCAATTAGTGTCCCGATGATCGCGCCAGTCATTACAGTGCTAAATTGTCAAAAAGTGTCTTCTTGGTCGGAAAATGGGCATATTCTATTTTTAAAAAGCATTGTAGGGTTATGCCAAGAGCATGTTTGCAATCAACCAGTTACAACAAATTCTTGAAAGCGTAAAAATATGTTAGTTGAATACATGTTGAAAGTCATTTCTCTGAAAGCTGTTGTTGCCTATTGCAACTTCTGCTTCCAGTCAAATTCCAGTTTCAACAGGCAGTAAACATGGGCAAACATTTTAAAATTTGGGAGCAATTAGTTAAGTCTTTCAAGGATAGAAAAGCAGAAAGCTTAAAATTTACCCTGCATAGGCCTATTGTGTGAAACTAATTAGTTTTGACGCTACTGCAACATAATTCCAGGCAAATTTAATTTAGAAAATTAAGCACTCTGCATAGTTATTTTAAAATTGGGAGTAAAGGTTGTAAATGATTAATAACGCTGGATTTCAATAGTGTGAAAGCAATAAATTACTAATTGTGTCTAGCGCGCACTTGTCATTATTTAATAGCTGTCGCCTACTATCGTCTATGAAGTAAGCCGCTAAGCGATTGCCTATAATTGACCGACCGGACAATCAGCGACATCGTTTCATTTTGGTTTGCAAATTCCATTTTACAATTGATGCAAGCAAATACTGACGTTAATTGTCGAGCTTGATTCTGTTATATTAAAATTAAGTACCGTGCCTTTCGTTTTGAAATGCATGACACATTATTTTAAAATTATACAGACTATATGTTCTAAACTTGTGTCTTCCAAATTTAAATGTGGAATATATCCATCATGTGCCGATGTTATGAAGCCATATTTCAGTTAGCCCCTTTTTATGCGGATGCTTCTGTGGATCTGGTAACTGACAATGTGAATTGCTGTACCCTTTCCATGAGCGTTTCTATTACTGCAAGCCCATGCTTGACATGCGGGCATATTGCAATTTAACCATCTCATGCCAGCACTGGCCTCCACAATCGTCAAGTTGAGGACGCAGGTCAAGGGAAGACTATTTTTTTAGAATTTACAACTAAAATGACAGTCTCAGTAACCGAACCAGCCATTCCAGTGGTCAATTTTCAAAAATAGTCTTCTCTTGGCCTGCAAATGGACATACAATAAGGAAATATTCTGATTTTCCTTACAGAATTTGGTCATTAAATTTGGTGTGTCGTTGACGTCATCATCTCGCGGTTTCTCGCTCTCGTTACGAGAAAATGGATGCGCCCGAGAAGTCACGTTTTCGACCGTTTTGGGCATATTCATTTTATTATTTCTCGGCAATGGATCAGTGTATTTTATATTTTTTTGCAGCAACTGTTTCAGATTATAGTATATTTTTAGTTGACTTATTCTCGATTTTCACTGGAATTTCTCTTTAATCTATATGTATTTCTTTCTTTTAGACGATCTCATAGAATGGACCATTCCAGTTTTAGCTATGCACCGTCTATCTCTAGCTAATCCCCACCCACACATCGCTCGTGTTGGGATCAACTCGCTGAATCTCAATTTCCAGAAAACTATACGGGTTAGCTGTTGTATAATTTGACACTAATTTAACTGGGTGGTGTTGCTGTGTGTGTTCAACAGAATATGTATTAAATAGTAAAGACATATAATTTGTACAACGTGTCGGACTATTACACGTTTAAGCCGACTTAATCGAGTCATTCATATTATAATTCATTATGACCTCATCCTACACGTCACGTAGTTGATTATGACATCATATTATGTCAGGTGAGGGATAGATACACTGGAAATGTGCATTGCTTAGGTGAGCAGATATAGACAATAATTGCAATATGGGCAATGAACAGTCAGTGTGTATTCTCTGCTTGGATTCCGGAGATGCAGGTCTATAATCCCGAAAAGATGCTCGCTTTGGTGAAACAATATATACACACATGCGTGAAAGCATAGAATCCCTATCAGACGATACATTTTTTTCAGTCAGCATACCACTCTGCTTGTTATAAAGCCCGTATGCATACTACTACTTTAAGAAGAGCAGAGAGACGATTTCACGAAGCTTCCAAGTCTGGAACAGTTGTCCCTCCCAAACGAGGACGCCCATCTTCGTCACAACTGCCAGGTGATATCGGAAATTTGGCTCGTACAAAAAGGGCTCTTGAACACTGCGTATTTAAAACATGTGTTTTCCGTCGCCCAGATGCAGATACAGGTAACGTCCACCGTGCAGAGTCTGTAGCTATTGGAACTAATTGACTTTTCATTAGATCAAACAGTCCAGATGAAAAGATTAGAATGGCTATGGCTAATGTGAGTGAACTATTAGATCGTGCAGCGTTCGATCTTTATTATCACAGAACTTGTGTAAGACATCAAGAAGGAAAAATAGAGCAAATAGCATCTAATAGCCATTCATCTCGGCAAAATGTCATCGCTATGAACGATATTGGCAATGCATATAGGGCCATGCTGCTCGAGAATAATGCAGATCCAGGTGGAGTTAATAATAAAAAACACTTGAAGAATCTTATCCGCGGCAATATAGGTGATGTGGAATTTGCAAAATCCAATCGGAATGGAGAAGGTGAACATATTTTAAGCCACCATTTATTTGGTGTTGCTCTAAACTATTATCACGAAACTGCATATGGTGAGAAAGATATGCAAGGCCTCTCGAGGGCTGCCTCGATATTAAGATGTGAACTAGCCAACATGGAGAAGTGAACTTTTAATGGATCCATAACTGGTTTTGAGCCACTGCCGTAGTTAGCCTCTTTCATTTAGTGGGTACTCGTTCGAACCCGATCAAAGGAGACGTGACACTACTATCAAAAGTACAGTTAGTCTGGTCTCACAGGCAAGTGCCATACACACATGAATCAGACAGTAATTACAGAAATCAAAACGAAACGCCACTGTTTGATGGAATGCCTCTTGTGATTCATAAACAAACTCGAAGCGAGGATCATATTAAATATTGTTACAGTTGCAGCTTGGAATGAGCTACAAGGAACTACAAAGGATAGAAAAAACGTATTGCTTGTGGAGTAGCTGATCGCATGAAACAAACTGGCGGATTCTGCCTTTCAACATTTGCTAAGAAGGAAAGGTTTCTGTTTTTCGCTGTTAATATTTAGACTTTATGGAGAACACGCCAGATGGTCAGAATACCATCAATGGTATGTTTCTCGTGATTAACCAGGAACTGGATGACACAAAACTCCTCTCATTATTCCGAGATCAGTATCACAGATTGATGCGGCTATACCACCGCATAGATCGCCAGCGATAGCACTGAAAAGCATAACGCATAGCGATTTTGACTTTCATTCCCCTATAGAATTTAGTCGGTGTTATACGGCAAGCGACTTAACCTGGTTTATCTCATGTTGGTTTTATAGTATTATGAGAGCGTGTAAACGGTTATCAGTGGTAAATTATCAAAAATAGTCTTCTCTTGGTTTGCAAATGGACATTTCTCAAGACCACTGCAGAAGCCGTTTTTGGCTGATCTGGGGGGGGGAGGGGTGGGGTGAGGTGGATAAAGGGGATTATGATGGTTGAGTTGGTATTTACAATGATTCTGTAGTCTGTATAGCTTACAACAATACCTATTTTCAACAGAATTTACAGAAATGGAGCAGTCTGGAAATACAGTTGGACAACTTAGTTTAAATGACGTGCGTGCCCCTGGGAGTAACACGATATGTGTCTAATTTTCTAGCCCTGTCCATTATTTAGAAACAAACTATAGTACACTGTGTTCCTCACTGTGTTTAGCTCAAGGGATATCATCAGCTGTGGTTGTGGGCCCCAATCGTCGGACTGTGGTAATACTAGATCTGTATTTGTATGACCGAGCAGTAAACCCTCGATTGCCAGGCAAAAACAGCAATTGGTTCCTCAGAATTGGTGAACTACATGTATGGTTCACCTCACTCTATGCCATTGGCAAGTATGCAGACGGCAGTGGTATTGACTCTCTTAGTAATGGCTTAGGTATCTATTCATCAGTAACAATACGTTAAATTATCACAGGGATGTGCTTCAAACCAGGTCTGGCGTATTATATGCTTTTCAGGCCTATCTCGCAGAACAAGAGCTTAGCTGAAGTTTGCAACATGGACCAACACTTTGCCAGAAACTGCATAAAGGAAATGCCGAAGCTAACCATTGGCAGAGCTATATGAAACATGTTTGCTGTCTATTCCACTTGATTAGAGCTTCTATAACAGGGGAATGGAGGATGTAACTATTAGCTCTTGAAGAGCAAATACAGTATTACTTTTCACATGACTTGTACACATGTGCCAGCTTGGTTGTACTTCATCTTGTTTAACGAGACATTACCTACAAACTAGCATACATTTTGGAAATTTTAAATATTTGGGTTGCAATGTAACCAGCTTAGCATGCAATTAATACATGCCAATTTTATACACAAATTCTGACTATGCCACCCATATTTGCTACGCTATTGTTGTTCTGGATAAAGAGATACGCGCACACAGATTTCTTACATTTGTTTACGGATCACTCAGACTGGATGGACCGCAAAAAATCTTAAATATGTCTAGACAGTCACCGAAAATAATGTCGCCAGTGTGCCGCAGTCCCCTGTGTAGGCTCGAAGATCAGAGCCTAACTGCTCCTAACGCCGAGCAAAAATAATTTATAGAGCCGGTATCAAACAAATTAATCAGTTGCCCAGAGTTGCCGACATCGCTATGGTTACGTTAAGGCGCATTCCATGTTGATGCGGCGCGGGCTGGCGGTGCAGGTCCGGCCTGTGTAACATGTAGTTGTATCTCCATTAGAAGCGCCGCAGGCTAGTGGAAATATTTGATATTTAATTCGCTTGCGGAACGAGGAAACGAACCCGGTTGTTCGCGCGGCGGCTACAGAATAAACCAATCAAACGTAGCCAATATATGTACGTTTATTTACAGCTCAGAGCACAGCAGGGTTGATAATATATGATGAGAAGCTCACAAATGAAATTCCGAAGCACACAATTGTGTACGACTGTGGACGTCGTGATTATAACGACAATGACAAAAACGAAAATCACACGACTACGCCGTTAATTATTTTGAAAGTAATTTGACGGAAAGCTGTTTCTGCCACTAGAAGCCGCATCTCCTCGGTTAAATAACTGTGAAATTAACAAACATACCCATCCAACATGCCCACCCTCCCATAATACAAGTAAAAATGAGTGGCAAATGCTGAAAATACAAAGGTTATTAAAAATGGACGGAAAGACGGATTGACTGACCAACATATGGGAGGGCTGAGAGACATGTATGTTCTTTAGATTTCAAAAAAGCAATAGCATAGTGAATGATGACGCATGCATATGCATACTTATATACCCAGAAAATCACACATGTATGAATGCCCATACACACGTACGCGCGCGCGCGCGCGCAAGCAAGCAAGCAAGCGAGCGAGCAACCACACACCCACTCACACATGACAGACACTGAAAATTACACAACTACACAAATATAAATGATGTCATATACATGGTATATAGGATATTTTACAACTCTGCGTCAATTATATCATGAATTGAACTATACCCTCTGGCTATCCTTCGTGTCTGAACCATAGCATCTTGCCAGCGCACCCGTCCTTGTTAGGTTTGGATATAGACACACAAGCGATCGCGAACATCATACGCTTTCTGGTCTGAGCGAGCGTGTGGCACTCTTAATGACCGCTCAATCCATTTTTATCCATGTCGTATGCTGATTCAGGAGACGCATTTTGTAAATAGATATGTAGCATACCTGCAGCTATTACAACGACGTATGCCGTCGCAGGGGGCATACCGATCCGTTTTGAAAAGTACGCCAACGAGCGACAAATGCGTTTTCAACTACTCTATGTTTTAGCAAAAAAGATAAACGATAATTAAATATGTTTTTTACGTGACGATGACGTCCCGGATATGGCATAAGCAAATATTGTTTAAGTGGGCAAGCTGCATTGCCAACGTTGGCATATGTGGGAACTGTCTGAGTTCTGGACCCCCTTCAAGAGGAATTGTCTGCGGGAATATCCATGGTTTCTACACCATTCCAAAAATCTAACAGCTATAAGTAACTATTCTTCCTTAATTGGTTAACTCATGCAATTGTTTCGTAGATACCCATTCGCCAAACATATCTGGTGAATAATTGTTGAAACTGTCTTTATCCCGAGCAGTAGCAGCAACAGCAGCAGCAGCAGCAGCAGCAAGAAGCAGCAGCAGCAGCAGCTGCTCTATATCATTACGATGAGCAGAGTAAATTGAGTAATGCCTTTCTTGTCAAAACTTGCTACGGTCAAATCGATTTGCGTATTTTCGCAGATTTGCACAGAAAATTCGCGTTTGGTGTAGATTCGATCTCCAACTACCGCGTCGCCTGCGCCGCACGCCCGCGCTGCCCGCTTCCGGTGGAGATGCGCATTAGCGTTACAGCGACCGGGCCTACTAAATACTGTGGCGTTCTCGTGGAATCTGTTAGTTCTGTTTATGTTGGCACTTTTAATATTTATGAAATTCATAATTTGTATTTTTTGCTGTTGAGTGGTTGCATCTATAAGAAACGCTGTTCAAGTGTGAGCATTGACACACTAGAACTGTTGTATGTACACACTTCTGTATATTAAGTTTTGAGATTTACGTAGTATTGAGTCTTTAAGCAAATGAGCTAAGAAAACTGACCCAGGGACATGAGATGCACCGGAAAATGCTGACTTTGCTGTGATGAAATCATAAATCCTATTTATGAATCCTTTTCTTGATCATACCGTCGAACAAAAGACGATGGGAGGAGTTACCGGTATCACCCGGAATGAGGAAGCCCTCGATAGATACTTTCTTATTCGACCGGACCTTACATGACTGAATAATGAATGAATTACAGATGCCCAATCTTCTAGCGAATCGAAAGAACAGTATCAACTTACAGAATCACTGGCAGTTCGGGTACTTAATAATGCTGCAAAAAGGAAAGAATGTATCAGAGAACACTGTGGAGAAAATCCGCTTGTAACAAATATCAACGTTATGAACATTTCTTCAACAATGTCTGTACCAGAACCCTCTAGAAATAATATTCTGTACCGAGATGGTATGGGTCAGACCAGATTTAAGGAATGTGTCAGTTCTCGTGTTGTAACTACGACCGCAGAGTGCAGGCATGACATTCCGGGATCCCATCGAAAAAATGAAGTTGAAAACATGAACATGACACAAGAAATCTGTGTGTAGAGTGCAAAACAAGCTATTAATGTTACGAGAGGATCGGCACCTCTTCACGCGATTCCTTGTAATTCAACAGTCACGGTCTAATCTGGGGCCTAGTGCACCATAAAGCGTTCGTTGGTCGGTCGAAAACATTACCATCTACGGTCTCATAATAGGCACATTCTATCTTAACCACCCATTTAGAATATGAAATGCCAATGCGAAAAATAACTGTCAATGTAAGAAATCATGCCATTGAATATTTTGAAAGTAATTTGCCTCAAAACCGCGGTTGCCTATGCCCATCAACAGACACAAGTCAATTCCAAACAAAATTCTGAAACAACAGCTCCCAGTCAAATTAGTTGCAAAATACTCAACAGGTAACGTATATGCCTGTCTTAAAATTTATAGAATTGTACTTCATATGTTTAACCCAAGTAGCTTACTATTAGCTATGGTTTTCATGGTCTAACATCCGATAAGGTGGTCGCATAGACCAGGTTTTATGACCGACCAAGAAGCACCTTTATGGTGCACCAGGACCCTTGTGAAATTCATGGGTCAAGTTGGACTCGTGAACTATAGTCAGTATGCTGGTTTACTGAACATGCACAGTTGCTATGCCCAATCGGACGCTAAATGGTTAATTATAGTTCGTTGGTTCCCGGTTCCCCATTGACTTATTATTGCAGACAATTTGGAATGGGGTACCCGTTTCCATTAATTCTTTCCGTCGTCTGTTTTGATGGCCTGCGAAAATTGGTTATTTGTGTCCACTAAGGCGTCACAAAAGGTCCATATTCCATACAGTGGGAAGGAATAGCGGCTGGGGGAACATTGCCATACAATGGGAAAGCAAAATTTCATCAAACCTAAGTTATATACTGAAATATTTACATCTTTCTATGCATTTATTCATGGCAAGCAATAGGTGCCAGCCATTTGGAAATTTACGCATATTTTGTACTAACCATTTGGACCCAAGCTCGGCTGCTCGGTCGACTATAGTTGACTAGCTAGTTAACTATTTGAAGTTCTAGTTATCTAGTTAGTTATAAATAAGCATGGTTAGGAGTCGAACTCGACCCCATATAGGCCTAACTACTTTTAAATTTAGATTCTGGAAATTCCGGTTCAAGTCTTGCATCCTATTCCAACACATGTAAACGTGGGCGGAGCTTAGCTAAATGGGCGGGGCCTGGCTAGAAACTGAATTAATTACCTGATAAATCATCGTTTTGTTGAAACGCATGTAATTAAACCATGTTTACGTAAATTACCTTTCGTGCATACGGACCTAACCATCGATTGTTTATATTTTGAACTTTAGCTTGGATTAGTACACGGTTATACCACTGGGCGTGAAACAAGAAGGCGTGATATAAATTGACAAACATTCCAACGGTTATGTAAATTCTACCTCATGGGCGTAATGCAATTTTGGTAAACTTGAAATTCTAAACTTGTAGATAATTAGATATACCGAAGATTCAAAGTATGCCATTGCCTAATTACTCAGGTGTGGAACGGCACACCTATTAGCCTAAGATATTTAAACAGGAACCGGAATCTGACGGCATGGGCCGAACAATTACTCTAACGCTCAAATACATAATCATTAGCTGAAAAATACATGTGAATGTTTATAAATCTGATCCTGTATAGGTGTGGTCACTAAATGTAGGTAAACACACGCCAAACAGGTAACCAGGATCTAGGCTATTAGGCCTACATTAGAAGTGTGGCTTTAGCGAGACCGGTTAGCGTGACCGCACTTCCCGCACAAAATGGCAATATATTTACCATATGTTTACTGATGAAATAATCGCAGATGTTTGTTTTGAATACGATGGCGTCGAAGGCTGTTGCTGGCTAAGACCGTAGTAACATGATAATCGAAACCGTCAGTTTATTTGTTTACCCATTAACGTTATGATTGGTTTCGTGGTATACGCCCGCCGTATCATATTCTGGGAATTTGACAATTCCGCGAAAATAATTTCGCATAAATTGCATCAGATTCATAGGCACACGCGGTTCGTCTCGCGCAAGCTGCATGTGACATGCATACATATCACGTGAGCCTTATATTAATAACAAGCACATTACACATATGCTATAAAACCGCGGAAATAAAAAAAAACCCAAATCCTGTTTGCCAAATTAATAATTGATCGTGATTATCAGGTGGGAGATAACTGACGTCGATATCCGGAATTTGTATTTGCGTTTCAACTATTTACGCTGATTGCGCGTCCGCTGAGTTGTATAAATATGGCGACAACGCGACAGTTTCGAAGGTTGCGAAGGTAGAAATTACAAATCAGTTTACAATCATTATTTGCTCTTTAAAAACGAACAACAAACAGATCTATTTAAAATGAAACAAGTGAGTTTTAATATTACCACCCAAGTGCATTTTCCAAATACAGCGTAGGCCTACAATATTCAAGACTGAAAAAAATCGTTATACGTTTTTAATTAAAATATTAAATATAGGACATGGCGAAAATTTAAATTAAAAAAAGTTTACTGGATTATGATACCGTGTCAATTAAGTTGTTTAATATTTGAAATCCCTGTCAATAATAATGATCTGTTGCATTCCGAGAGAGCAACACCTTACAACAAAAGTTAACATTCGACTCCCGAATTGCCAGATCCACAAGTTCAAGATAACTATACAAGTAATTTAGTAAGCTATTGAATATTTTGAAACTAATTTGACTGGGATCTGCTGCTGCCTTAGACACCATCAGTCAAATTAGTTTCAAAATATTCAACATAAGATTTATTAACTGTCTGACTGCTGAATTCTTTAAGACAACATACTCAAGGGTTATATCTCTGGACCTGCTAAATATTTGGAAAGCAATTTCACTGAAAGTTGTTGGTGGCTAAGCTACCAACAACTTTCAGTCAGTTTGTTTCCAAAATATTAAACAATTTAAGAGTTTTTGCGCATTGAAATTTTTGTCCGGTGGCTTACAACAGCGAGACAGATAAATTAAAAATTAGTTTTCAAATTCGGCCTTTCTTGGTTCTAAGGGTTAAAATGAATGCCAGCTATGGTGCCAGAAAAGATTAATTAATATAATTTTAATTGGTAATTCGAAAATACTATGGCTAATAGTGCAGCCCACCACACCCCGTATTCAACACATTCTCAACGCATCCTTATAATAAAATCCTTAACAAATTTGAAACTAACTTGACTGAAAGTTGTTGCTGCCTTGTCCCAACCAAATTTTATCAATATTCAACATAATGTGTCTTGTTTGGGTGAGTATATGGTATATATAAGCTGTAAATTTGAAAAAAGTTTTTGAAAATACAGATCCGGGTTGAAAATTCGTAATCGTATTTGTTATTCTTGCAGAAAATATCGAATATATTATTAAGGTCAGTTCGTCCACCGCTGACCAGTGGCGTGGCTGAACAGCGTGCTTATGGCAGTAGACTTCGAGGAGCGAGCGCGTTTTCACAGGCTGCACAAAGAGAAGATGAAAGTCACTCGTCATCAGCGCGCCAAAGGATGCTAGGTAGGCATAAATAGCTATTTAAAATAAAGAAGAAAACGACAGAAAGTTATGTTCGAATTTTGAAATAAGACTGAACTAGCAAAATTCGATTTATATGACGGCAGCAACAGCCCCCAGTCAAATCACCTTCAAAATACTTAACAGAACGTTTATGTCGCGCGTCTTCGTTTTTCTCAGCCCATGATTGTAACGTCATTTGAAATGACGTCAGATGAAATTATGTCAGTTGACGTGACACACACACACACACGCACGCACACACACGCGCGCGCGCACCTGCACTGGTTAGTTGACGTCACAATCTAAATGGCATAGCTCCGTCACTAAAATCGAAAAGACCTTCACTAAAGTGTAGGAATTATATGCCTTTGACGAAACCCAATTCAAACCGGGTGTGGGTCTGGAAAAATTGAAATCTAGATGTTCTGAGATGACCTCTCCAGCAATTTTGGTGGATAAATATGGAATTACAGGTTTAGATACACAATAAATGAGGAGGCAGCGTCATATTTTGTCGTCCCCCCCCCCTATACAAAAATGAAAGGTGAGGTGGGTGAGGTTGGTGCACCTGCTGCATTTCCCTCCACCCTATGGATCTGTTGATGCGATAAGCAGCACCAGCCACCGTCCGCTACCTTGAAATTTTGATTATGAGAATTCAGGTTTCAAAGTTTGTAATCGATTCCAACAGGAACAGGGATAGGTTCTAAATAAAGAGCTTTCATGTATATTTACCTTGAAATGAACCTTTCCGGTTTTAGCTGCACCCCGCCCATCTCTAGTTTAAGTTCCGCCCACACCTCGCTCGTGTTGGTATCGATCGATCTCTGAACTCCCCGACTATCAGTTTCAAGAAAACTATACATCCAAGCGCTTGAATATTTTGAAACTAATTTGACTGAGTGTTGTTGCTGCCTATGGCAGCAACAGCGCCCAGTCGAATTAGTTTTAAAATATTTGACATAATCTTTATTAAATAGTAAAAACATACAATTCGTACAACGTGTCGGACTATTAAGAGTTAAAGAAGGACTATATAGAATCATTCATGACGTCATGATTATGACGTCAGCCTACACGTCACCTAGTTGATTATGACACCATATGATTGAGTGGGGAAATGGATTCATGAATTGAGACGTTGGAATACCAGAGGTTTAACGGATCGATGGTTAATGGAGCCTTACGTAGACGGGTTTTTTGTGTTTTTTTTACAGATTCTGGCTTACAGTCTAGCACAAACACTGAACTCCTTTCTGAACTGATCTGCCACACGACTCTCGCTGATCTTTCACCTCGCGTGATACAGCGCAGCAAACGTATGATACTGGACACATTGGGGGTTGCCATCTTGGGAGCGTTACGAAGCGAGACCACTCATGCAGTGCTTCGTTTCCACGATGAATGGATGGGTCAGGTTGACGCCGGAACTGAACTATCAAAACGGTTCCCTAGCGCCTCAATGTGGGGTGCAGGACGTAGGAAGACCAGCGTACCAATGGCGGCGTTTATCAACGGCGTGTCCGTGCATTCTATGGACTTCGATGACACGTGGCATCCAGCGACACATCCTAGTGGCCCTGTACTTCCGGCAGTTCTCGCGCTTGCGGAAGGCATGACCGGTATATTTCGCCCGGATCTCAGCGATATCTTGGTCGCTTATAACGTCGGAATCCAGGTTCAGGGCATGCTACTTAATAGCTCGAGGGGAGCGGAGGACATACCGGATCGGTAAGTAATACATACATTCGTAACGCGCGACTGACGATACATTCGTAACGCGCGACTGACGAACAGCCTTATGATAATAAAATTTTGTCCGAGAACGCTGAACGCAGATTTATTAATATTTGTGACCTATTTACGTCAAACTTGAAGCATATAGAAAAAAATTACTTGAGTGAACCAAATAATCTTTCAACACGAGGATCTAGAAAGTCAACAACACGGAAATACTGGTCCAGATAATTTTATGATCGCATCCGTGTACGCTACAGCGCAGACATAACTTATAATAAATAAAACATACTGTTGGATATTTTGAACGTAATTGGATTGGAAGACATTGCTGCCTAAGGCAGCAATGTCCTCCACTCCAATTATGCTCAAAATATTCAACGGACCATTTCTTACGCCGTGTTCAAAATAGTACTAAATAACATGTTTTTTTGTTGTTTTGTAAACACTGTAAGTTACCTCTCAGCGTTCAGTGCATGCCTTCAAAATAAGTGCACTAAGTTCAACTCGATTACTCGTTATATATTTTTATATCTGTGGTTATAACGAGGATCAGTGAAATTAAGCCAGCCATTGAAAACGCTGTCAATAGACATGTCAATATGGCCCGCTATCCGCCCAGTAACCTGCGTTATCAGGATTGGTCCTAATTTTAGACATGCAGGGGTTTTAACTAGTACAGTTCAGCTCATGAATATGTTGACCTGTTTCTAAAACAAAAACAGTGAGATGGTAGTTAGCAAGAAATGCTCTGTTGAGTGTTGAATATGTTAAACATAATTGGATTAGAGACCAATTACGGTAAAAAATATTCCACGGCACGTTTTAGTTTGTTTTGTAAACATTGTAAGTTTAATTCTGCCCTGTACTGTATTGTGACATGATTCAAAGGCGACGCGTTTATAGACGAATTTTATTGATTTTCACCCATCTTTCGCACATAAAGCGCATTTATTCCCGAAAGCTGGGTGAAAATCAATACAAATTTGTTATATAACCAAATATCGCACATATTCATCATGTTATTACTTCTAGTGGTAAGATATTTGCCATGACAAGAATAAATCATGATTTTAACAAAGGCATATCACTTCTTGTCATTGCAGTTTTCATCCTCCAGCAGTTGTCGGTGTGATGGGCGCGGCGGCGGCAGCTTCCCGTTTGTTAGAACTTGGACCACGTAAGACGCGACATGCCATAGCAATAGCTGCATCGCATGCCGGAGCACCCATGGCAAATGCGGGCACTAAGGCCAAACCTCTACACTCTGGGAAGCCAGCGCGACTCGGTTTAGAAGCGGCTCTGTTAGCGGATGCTGGAATCGAAGGAAATGAACAGATTTTAGATATTGCTTCCGGATTTGGCGCATTCTACGATGACTTTGAACCATCCCGGATTCAAGAACAGTGTCGGGACGTGGACAACCTATTCGTTCTTGATAAGCAAGATGTGGCCATAAAGCGTCTCCCAGCTCACCTGGCGATGCACTGGACCAACGACGCGACCAACAATGCTCGAGCACAAATCTGCGACAAATCCGAGGTTCTGGATCCCGAGAAAATACAAGAGGTTGTTGCAAGAGTACCAAACTCGCGATACATCAACAGACCACTCCCGAACACAGAACACGAAGCCAGACATTCATTCCAGTTTATGGTTGGTAGCACATTATTAGACGGACATGTTGGTGTAGATTCGTTTGTTCCAGAGCAGATCCACAGAAAGAATCTTCAAGATCTCCTTCAGAAAATCACAGTAATCCCGGACCCGAATAACAGAGCAAATTTTGAGAAGATGCACGTCGAGGTTGAAATTAAAACCACAGAAGGCGGAGTCGTTACTGGACGATGTGATACACCTTATGGTCATTGGCGCAATCCATTATCTGATCAAGATGTCCAGCTGAAATTCCTCAATAACACATCCCATCTTCCCGTGGACGTCCAACGAGAAATAATGGCAACTGTCTTCGACATGGATTCTTCAAGCGATCCCAGTTCTTTGCTTGACTCATTAAGCATGACATGAGTTGAGATGGAATGATGAGTCGACCTAATCAGTGAACATTATATTCATAATTGGCATAATTTACAGTATACATATGTATTAGCATCCCACTTTACGTTATAAATCTATTTACTATTTGTTATTTATTACATAAGTTATTTAGAATGTATATTTATTTCATGTAATGTTAATTATTATATTTCTAACAATCGGAAAAATATCAGAATTTGTTTTGCCTCCCTCCCGCCACCGCCACATCTCTCTCTCTCTCTCTCTCTCTCTCTCTCTCTCTCTCTCTCTCTTTCTCTCTCTCCGGCCTCTCCATCTATTTCCCTCTCTCTCTCTCTCCGACCTCTCTGTCTCCCCTCTCCGCCCTCTCCCTCCCCTCCCTCTCTCTCACTCTCTCGCCCCCTCCCCTCTCTCCACCCCCTCTCCCTCTCTCTCTCTCTTCTCGTTGAATCTCTCTCACTCGCTCACTCACTCTCTCCCGCTCAATTTCGCAGTGTCGCTCCCCTCTCTACCCTGTCCCCCACTCTCAATCCCTTAATCTCTCTTCCCATTCTCTCGCTCTCCGATCTCTCCGTCTCCCTCTCTCCGCCCTCTCCATCACCTCCCTCTCTCTCTCTCTCACGCTTTCTTTCACTCTCTCCACCCTCTCTCGCTCTCTCTCTCTCTCTCTCTCTCTCTCTCTCTCTCTCTCTCTCTCTCTCTCTCTCTCTCTCTCTCTCTCTCTCTTCTCGTTGAATCTCTCTCACTCTCTCCCGCTCAATTTCGCCGTGTCGCTCTCCCTCTACCCTGTCCCCCTCTCCCAATCTCTTAATCTCTCTTCCCCTTCTCTCTCTCTCCCTCTCTTCCTCCCCGGCCTCTCTCCATCTCTCTCTCTCTCCGACCTCTCTGTCTCCCCCCTCCGCCCTCTCCCTCCGATCCCTCTCTCTCGCTCACTCTCTTTCTCCTCCCCCCCCCATCTCTCTCTCTCTCTCTCTCTCTCTCTCTCTCTCTCTCTCTCTCTATCTCCACCCTCTCGCGCTCTCCCTACTCTCTCTCTCTTCTCTTCTCTCTCTCACTCGCTCACTCACTCTCTGCTTCTCAATTTCGCCGTGTCGCTCTCCGTCTACCCTGTCCCCCCTCTCAATCTCTTAATCTCTCTTCCCCTTCTCTCTCTCTCTCTCGCTCTCTCTCTCTCTCTCTCTCTCTCTCTCTCTCTCTCTCTCTCTCTCTCTATCTCCGCCCTCTCTCTCTCCCTCCTCTCCCTACTCTCTCTCTCCCTTCTCTCTCTCTCTCTCACCCGCTCACTCACTCTCTGCTTCTCAATTTCGCTGTGTCGCTCTCCGTCTAACCTGTCCCCCCTCTCAATCTCTTAATCTCTCTTCCCCTTCTCTCCCTCTCTCTCTCTCTCTCTCTCTCTCTCTCTCTCTCTCTCTCTCTCTCTCTCTCTCTCCCGCCCAATCCCTTTCTTGTCTCCCGTCAACATATCCCCCGCCACACCCACCTACTTCCCTCGCTCACCATTCCCCATTACCTCACTATTTCGCTCTCTCTCTCTCTCTCTCTCTTTCTCTCTCTCTCTCTCCCTCCATCCATCCTCTCTCTCTCTCTCTCTCTCTCTCTCTTTTTCTCTCTCTCTCGATAACCGAGCCAGTCATTTCAGTTGTGAATTTTGAAAGATAGTCTTCTCTCGGGCTGCAAATTAACAGTTAATAAGCAGATATTTGGATTTTCTTGACATAATTTGACAATTAAAGGGCTGAAAGCGATTTACTGTACTATAGTTTTAAAAAGAACCTCTTCAAAGGCAGAACTGTTGCTAAAAGCAACAGTGGCAGATGGGTAGCTCTAATAGCCCTCTTGAACAGACTTGCTACTTGTCATCGCAAAGACGAGCTATCACGAATCACCGCAGGCCACACTGTCTAATCTCAAACTCAGAACGTTCCACTGTCTGTGAGGTGATGGTTTCTAGGCCAGAGAATGCACTCGCTCAGAAAGCAGTGACGTTTCCAGTAATTAGCTATGTAGAATCAGGACTAGAAGAAGGATAGATGGATTCTTTTGAGATGCAATTCCAAGAAAGTTACATTATCAGAACAAAATTAGGTAGATCGATACACAATATAGGGTTGACGTATGATGCACCAATCCACCAGCCTTACACTATCTATGCTAAAATCCGAAAATGATGTTTAATGTTGGCTGTAAAAACTCATTTGTTGATAATAAGGCGGGGTCATTACATATCGCATGGCCCCTATTGGCGGGTGAGGTTGCGAATAGTAAGCCTCCCGCTCTACGTCGTAACTAAGAAGCTTAATAATCTTTGGACTCAATTTGATGATTTAAAGTGCGACTGGTCTAAAGGTCATCTAGTCATATACTCCTCAATATGCTGCTATGCTATATTAATTTCTGTTATTTGGGATCCTCTCGTGATATATTCTCCCTAGTAAAATGAGTCTCTAGTGGAAGAATTAGACCGGCCACTCAAGTATCTGATATTATAATCAAAATACGTCATTTGTTACGTGACGTCGCACTAAAAAAATGGGCAGATTTATCACGATTGTGGCAATAGTCTGTCACCAAAATGTCTGGCATTGGTACACGATTAAGACGTAGACAAGCATTCAATGGCTATGTTTGGATCTTCAGAGGCTCGTGAAGAACCACCATTCTTCATAGAACGCTTTAGCAGTGTTTACGCAGGTAGTTGTCCCATCTGTTTGTCCTCAATGTCATGTATGGTAGCATGACCTCGGCACCGTCGAATGATCCTGAATCTATGGCGGTTTCTGATAGTTGGCCGCTGATCGGGTGAAGTGTTCGAGTGTGTTCCAGCAGTTCAAATGACTATGTTCAATGGTCGAACGGGCACCTCATAAACGACCTGTTCAAATGAGCATGTTTAACCAACAATACTGATAAAGGACTTCAAGATGAGCGCAGTAAATGTAAAAGACTAGCGACCAGAGATTCACATCGCCACATAGCCGCGCCTAGTAGTATCCTGGAAATAGCAAAGACCAGGCTGGTTTCTCACAACTTCGTTCATAGGGTTGAACGCTGAAACTAAGAACATATCACAATAGATATATTGAATCATGTCATGACTGAGCCAGTTGAATTCTCTTCCTGGGAGAGATGGCCACGAATGCTGGATAATATCTGTGGCAAAATCGGCAATTAAAAGCTCCCAAGTGATGTGTTTAACAGTGAGGAATTCAAAAAGTGGATAAACTGTCTCTGAAGAGGAACCAGATAAAACCATCATGGATATGATAGAACCATCTGTATATCTGATAGATGACGACGTTTGATTGATCGATTTATTGGTTGGTTGAGGAAATTGCTAATGCAATGTCTTGTGAACT
>CM067365.1:44392093-44394593 GCA_034401795.1 Chaetoderma sp. LZ-2023a
ACGCACGCACGCACGCACGCACGCACATACGCACGCACGCGCGCTCGTGTGAAATAAAATGCAAGTTAACTTGGATTAGCTTGGATGTTCTTGAATATTCAAGCTATTGGAAAATTATTCAACCGATACCAGCTTGGATTTCCTTGAATTAGCTTGGACTTTATGCAGTGGCTTGAACATCTTGAAAATCCCACCTCTCAGAATTCAAGCTAGCTGGGATTTTCTAGAACCTTTTGAATGTCATCATGAAAAGTGCAAGCTTCTTGGATTGCTTGGACTTTTCTGATTTGACAGAATGCAAGCTAGGTTGGATTTTCTAGAACTTTGTTTTGTCAGACATGAAAGAATCCTAGCTACTTGGATAATCTTGAATTTGTAGATTCACTTACACTACCTATCATTAAATAGCTTAGACTAAGGCAAGAATAGGTCATGTAGTCATGTAGAGCTGACCTGACCTGATAAATTGGTAGGAAATTTAAAAAGGTCTGTAAAAATGCAAACAGTATATTCATTGCATTAATCATTACCAGCTATGGATATATAGAACATGATAGTGTGGCAACACTGACAGTATTGTTGGATAGAATGCTTAGCATCATTAACCTAAAATTGAAACAGAACTGTATATTGAGGTATGTATTCTATTGATTTCCAGAAATGTATTCAGAGTTACTAGTCTTGGTACAGCTTTTTCATGTCTGTAGACATAATGTAGTGATCATGACTTTCTAAATAATATGGTACATTAACAATCTCTGTCTATAAGAATAACAGACAAATCAGTTAAAACCTCATACGTTGTTAATGTCTGGGTGAACTTGTATTTGTTATTGACATTACATGTAATTCAACTACCATGAAGGTGATTTTGGTTCTCAAACATACCTGTATATATTTATATATAATCTCTGTGTGGCTACAATTATGTGTATGTGCATGCATTTTATGTTAATGTCTAACCTATTTCAAAAGCTAGGATTAGCTTGGCTTTCTTGAAGTTCTAGATAGCTGGAACTTTCTGGAATAAAATTGCTGCCAACATGTCTGCCGTGGGTGCCATTCTTTGTTGCTGCCAACATGTCTGCCGTGGGTGCCATTCTTGGTTTCTGGCCGACATTCATATACATCAAAGATTATAATAAGTCGTCTGAACTTTGTTTTATATATGCAACATTTTTCTGGCATATGACAGTGTACGTCTCTCCACTTGCCCAATGAAGTCAATGCAGCAAGTCACCCCGTCAAGAACACATTTGCTACTCGTTGAAGATAGCTGCTGCTTTTCCTCAACAGACCTGTTTGGTGCTGTTTCCCAGATGGTATGCTCAAGCACTGACCCATTGGCTTTTAAGAGAACATTGCCCCCTTCAAATAGTGCTGAGGAAACCCACAGAGTCCGTACTAAAATATATCACTTCAGAATAGTTGTTGTGCTTCTATATGAGCATAGTCACCATCAATACTGACATTTGACTTGGATCCCTTCATTATTGCTTGATGTATATGTTATCCCCAACCTCTTAACATCAACATTCATGTTCCAGATAGAAAGATGGATATTAGAATATTCCTAACTTTACGGTCCATGTCGAAGGGGGTCTTATCCCGCACGAAACCAACCAGCTTTTAATGTCAGCAGAATCAAGTGCTTAATGAGCTGGGGTCAGGCCGTTGTGTGATGTAGACGACCGCCGCAAGTTACTGCATGGCATGACTAACCCCTGCGCATATTGTAGGCTACTTGCCATTCACCATGCATCACTTTGGATTACTGTCGCGCCTCTTCCTCTTCTTAAGCCATCGTTTCTCTTGAGGCTCTACACGAGGGCCTGTTTAGCCACCAGGCCTGGGCACAGGCCTGTCAAGAACCTGTCAGGTCGTTGAACATATAGGCCGTACATAAATTGAATGTACAATTCCTGAGTATTGGCTTATAAACTAGATATTCTCGGCAGATAAATGAACAATGATTTTGTGTTATAAATTATGTCCTCCTTCAGCAAGACAAGTAAGAGAAAGTGTTGTGCAAGGATTAAAGAGGAAAAAAGTCCGTCTTTTCTGATCTTAGGAATGTGCGAATATTGCCAATCATTCTAATGCACATAGTCCATAAACAACAAATCCACAGATTTGGGCAGTGTCTTTGGCATTTCGTTCTTTCAACGATTTCATGGTAAAAAAATGAGGCAAATTCGGACAGGGATAAATCTCCGACAGTCAATTGGTCGAACATTCGTCTATAGAAAAAAAATACAGGATCATTTTGGCAACAGATGTCAGATGAAGCTCCCAAACGTAATCTCTGTCCGCCCTGATAAAGTCAAGTGAAGAACTCGTCATATCAATATCGTTGTTCCAGAATGAAAATGTACTTAGCTCTCATTTTATTCTTATAATTAAAACTCGTGCAATACTTCTTGCAGTAATGGCAGTTCTGTAGTAAGATGACGGACAGCTTCGTATATGTCAGCTTGGGCCCCATTTACCAAACTCGGGA